>CM067319.1:34795162-35299860 GCA_034231615.1 Meghimatium bilineatum | reverse complement strand
GACTTAATATCCAGCGACCACACGAGTCATAGTCCGAAAACTGATTGTCATTTAATTCCTGCGACACCTTACAGCAAACGTATAAAAACGATATATATATCCTGTTATTACATATAATGAATTCCGGAACGTGGTGGCTGGGGTACCAGAACTGAGGACTCAAATATTTTTTGATGGTTATAAAGTTAAAGCTTTAATATAGCCAAATTGGACTAACGTCGGCGGTTGAAAAGTGCTTACCTAAAAATAACATGTACATTTTACTTATCCAAAATATCTTGCTATTTTTCGTTCAAATAATTATCTTCCTGTTCTCACTTACTGTGCGAGCCTGAAGGTTCCAGTTTCAAAATGGTTCACAATAATCCATAACAAATACACGTCAAAGTGGAAGAAACAAGTTGAAGTGGAAGACTAACCCGATGCAATGGATCTTCTTCAAAGATAAAAGCATACCACATTGTTTATCATTAGAACAAGGCGCTGCAAACTGTTGTGCTACATTTACCTACTCAGGATCTCTTACACAGATGAATGCCCATGTGGATCTGGAATCGAAACTCATGAACACATGCTTCAGGACTGCCCAACATACAAAGGCAGAGACAACGAATCTGGCCAGAGAATACAGACCTGAGACAAAAGCTGTGTTTCCAGCCGCTCTGACTTGGAGAAGACAGTGAACTGACGACAGGTCTGACAATATAACATGTCGCAGATGATGAACTCAAAGAAGAAGAAAATTTCCTCCGTTACTCCACTACAAAACTCTATTGTTCCAGTGGAACCATATAGCCCAAGTTGAGAATTATTATTCCTATATTCCTAGCTCATAGCGAGAGATAACAAATATTTCAGATCAGTTACACGAACACCCGTGTGTTTCCGGGATTAGAAAACGGGTCAGTGGGACGAAGAATAGTCAGACACCGTAACAAATCATGCAGGACGCATTAGGCGTTTCAGAAGGTGTTTGTTGTGGGCATGGCTTTCCCATCCAACAGAAGTTCAATATGACGCAAAAAAAAAAAATCACAATAATGTCGGATGTATCGTGACAGAATTCGCAGATATCGCAGCCAATCGGTGAGCCATGATATAATGCATCTCGTTCACCAGATTCATCCACAAGTGCAATCTTCATATTGAAGGTTACCTACAACGAACCTCGAACATCTCTGTTTCTTCTCTTGGTGGTGCATTCTATGAGACTGCATCTTCATGTATTCTTAGTCCGTTACTTGTCTCTGAGATGTACATGATAAGGCCCACAGCCACTACCATGTTTATTAACGACATATCATTCACATACCCTGAATGCGCCTCCTGTCTGCCACACAACTCTTTTCTTCTGTTTAAGCGCTTATAAATGTGAGATCATCAACCTCGACTATAGCTCCAGACTAAATCTCGCTAATGTGTGAACGAATATAGAAGAAAATATCACATCTAATCTATGGTGCAGAGATATGACATTTTCTGTCACATATAATCTATGGTGCAGAGATATGACATTTTCTGTCACATATAATCTTTGGTGCAGAGATATGACATTATCTGTCACATCTAATCTATGGTGCAGAGATATGACATTATCTGTCACATCTAATCTATGGTGCAGAGATATGACATTATCTGTCACATATAATCTTTGATGCAGAAATAATAACATTATTTGTCCATACAAGAAACAGAACATTTTGACAATCTGAACAATTTGATTTCTTTTCGCGATTCACATTTTTCCAACACTTTGCCCTCCTCTGTCCAGAAATCAATCAATCAAGTGCCTAGCCGTGTGGCGTAGACGATCATACTTCTTCACAATTCTCTTGTGTTCTCAATAAGTTCAGTTGGTGACTTCTTTTTATGGCTTCTTCTTGTTACAACCCACCTAGAAATTTCTCTCTTTGACTTCCTCTGTATCTTTTCTCCTTGATCTTTCCGGTGGTTACGAAATGTTCAGGTTTTACTTTTCTCATCGCATTATCTAAAATTATTGATTGTCTGCTTCAAATGTTTGCTGTAATTTGTCGTTGTACTCTAGCATCTCTTAGGATACATTATATTTGTTTTTACTCTTACTCTTTTACATTAGTTTTCTTGGCTGTCAATGGAATATTCATCATTCTTGAAAAGTACATGTCAGCTACCTCCAGCTTATCATTGGCACGTTTGTTTACTATCTAGCGTGGCATCCATAATGAAGGATTGGCTCAATATATAACATCCAAGAACTCAAATTCGTGTATGCATTGATTTTACTCTATTGCATATAATTTTTCTCATTTTTATGTTGATTTGACATGTACTATCCTGCTCTTGATGTCATTGGAGCACCTGCCATCTGATGTTAAAATGCTGTCAAAATACTTGATTTTTATCCACTTGATTTAATTTTGTATCATTGATATTAATACTGCGTTTTGGTGGTGTGTATTTCATTGCATTACTTCTGTTTTCTTCTTGTTTAGACTGGGGAATTTAATTTGATTTTCTTGTAGTACCATGTCTTATTTTTGTACTTATATTCTCTCCCCTTTCTCTGTCCAGATAACATACCTCAAACTGTTCGACCTAACCCCCTCTTCCCAAATATCATACCTTCCACAGTTCTACCTACCTCCCCTTTCTTCTGTCAGACGATATACCCCTAATAAATAGTCGGATCTAACTCCCTCTGTTTACAATCTCATTCCTTTCTCATTCATCTTCTCAAACCTCTGTTTCACCATGCTTGTACAAACAACTCACATTTTTTTTCATTTCTTTCTTGCTGTCTATGAGACATTCATCGATCTCACTCAACATTGGCACATTTTGTAGTTCCACAAATGGAGACTTGCCGAGGGACAATATTGAGATTACGTGACGAAACCAAAGCATCATGTGCGATATACATTTGCCAATGTTTGTGTACGTAGTTCTTTGTAAGCTATGTTAACGGTTTTCTTCGGAGATTTTCTCATCACTTTCTCTGTATTTCGGTTTGCGTAGACGATGTAGAAAATTCTAACCTCTACTAACTAGAAATGTTGCCCTTTATCGTCATACTTTAGCTAATTGTCTCATACTGTAGAAGTTTGCAGAAATGTTAGGTCATAATATCCTGGGCTGTTTTAGTTTCTGTACATCGTAAAATCCATAGATAATATATAGTGTTCATCACTACTACATAGAGGCAATCAATACTGCATAGAATTTATCAATGCCAAAAAGAGTCAATCAATACTACATACCGGTTTTAATACTGTATAGAGTTCATCAATACTACACAGAGTCAATCAATACCATATATAGTTTATCAATACTACACAGAGTCAATCAATACCATATATAGTTTATCAATACTACACAGAGTCAATCAATACCATATATAGTTTATCAATACTACACAGAGTCAATCAATACCATATATAGTTTATCAATGCTACAAAGAGTCAATCAATACCATATATAGTTTATCAATACTACACAGACTCAATCAATACCATATATAGTTTACCAATGCTACAAAGAATCAATAAATATTACAAAGAGTATTGCAGAGCAAAGAATACAATTGTGCAGGGCACGGGACTACCTACAAATCACAGCTGATAAAGAGCACCCGCTATACCCTGAAATTCTGAGTGAAAGGCAGTCGACTTAGAGAGGAAAGTCGTGGATAGAGCGCAGAAGGATATTATACAGTGTGTGTACAGTTTGGATGGTGTGCTAGTTTGTGTGGAATGGAGTCGGACGCCCTTAGATTGTCCGACAGCTTTCAGAGTAATAATAACACTCAAAAGAGAGGGGTGCAAAGGGAACGCATTGCTCTAGGCGGACCCAAGGTTAGCAGATAACCAAGATCCTAAATGTACCTCCACGCGGTGCACCCTGGAAACAGAAATACAGCAGCTCGAGCTGATTCTGGCCAAATCATTTGGGGATCGTGTCCGAGAATGTGGAGGTAGAAGATGGAAAGAGATTTGACTGCACAAGAGACAGACAATATCTCCGACACCACCAGCATCACCACATATAGCGACACTGTCGACATACAGTGAAGCTAGTCAGTCCAGTCCGAACATTGGAGGGGCGGCCAATGTAAAATGCACGTAAAGGTAGATGCATGGCGAGAGACAAATAGATTTCATACCGAGTACAATGAAACAATAAAAGGGTAGAACAGCGCTAGAGGGCAGCGCGAACTGCAAATAGAAAGTGAAAAGTCCCTAGGAAAGGGGAACTAAAAGCTCCTTCAGCTCGAGACGAGCTTCTAGTTACCTGTGTTCCTTACAGGCAGAGACCCAGACACATTCATTGGCGTTTGGTAAAGAAAGAAGACCTAATCCAACTCTAATGTCGAGCTTTCCTAAACCGGAAATATGCTCGCGAAGAGAAAGGGTTCTGTACCCGATGGGCTTAGGCAAAAAAGGGACAACGATAGTAGTCCTGGCCCAACTCTACTGTCAAGGTTTCCTATACCGGAAGTACACTTGCAGAGAGAAAGGGTTCCGTACCCGATGGGCTCATGCACAAAAGGGACAACGATTTAGCCCTGGCCCAACTCTACTGTCAGGTTTTCCTACACCGGAAATACACTTGAAGAGAGAAAGGGTTCAGTACCTGATGCGCTCAGGCGCTATTGGGACAAGGACGCTCAGCTCGAGAACGCCTTGCTCTCAAACGCGTGGTGTGAGAATCGAACTTGGACAAGGGGTACACGTCGGTGAATGACACCTCGGCTAAGAGGGCGAAAGAGCCAGGGTCCAACTACTCTGTTTAGTTCTTCCCATTACGGAACCAGGCCCACGGATGAGAAAAGGTTCAGTACCCAATGGGCACAGGCACAGCACGTCCAATTGCACGAGGCAAGTTCATAGACAGTGGAACACCTCGTGCGAGTCAGACGAGAGCAAAAATCGTCTGGGCGAAGAGTCGCCACTACGCGTGCCTGGAGACAGATATAGAGGCTGTCACAGGCTAAGGGTAGCCACCCGAATTGTCAAGGCATGCCGAAATCGGATGTGCTAGGCCTACAAGGCGCATAACTGTGGCACAACGTAATCACGCTCCCGGCGGAAATCACACGGATATCCGTGATATCGGACTGGACTGACTAGCTTCACTGTATGTCGACAGTGTCGCTATATGTGGCGATGCTGGTGTTGTCGGAGATATTGTCTGTCTCTTGTTCAGTCAAATCTCTTTCCATCTGCTACCTCCACATTCTTGGACACGATCCCCATATGATTTGGCCAGAATCAGCTCGAGCTGCTGTATTTCTGTTTCCAGGGTGCACCGCGTGGAGGTACATTTGGGATCTTGGTTATCTGCTAACCCTGGGTCCGCCTAGAGCAATGCGTTCCCTTTGCACCCCAAGAATTAATGTGTATGTAAAGTGACTTTTATTTGTGTCGGGATATGCAGGAATCTGGGGTAATGAGACAGCAGATAGGTTGCCCGCACACGCTGCTACTACGGCTGCTGGTAGAGCAATGGATCGGGCATACATTTTGAACGCCCTATGGAAAAACGAACGAAAAAAATGACTGTATAAGTGAAGATGACTCTTGTTCCATGACTAGAATAGGGGAGCTTGGTTTGAAATGTGGTGTCGCTAGTAAGGAGCGGTTTCGTGGGCGAGACAAAATGATGGTCAATCAACGGCGTACTGGGACCGTCAGTCTACATGTAATGGCAGATACGCTAAAGGAGTGGGCACCTATAGACTTGTCCGGAGTGCAGTGATGATGATCCAACGACTAACTAACTAACTAACATAGATAATACGTAATAACTGCAACAAAACTGTAATCTAACATACGAAACGTGGAGAATAGTAATGAAGTTGTGCTAATCACCGATAGCACGCACAATAATACACAGATATAAAATTCTTAATGAGTGCTAATCAGCGGTAGTACATATAATAATACACATATATCGATGTTTCGACTAAAGGACTGTATCAATAACATATATCGATGTTTCGACTAAAGGACTGTATCAATAACACAGTATAACATATAGGAAATAATAAACTGCACTGTCCACCTGTTCAAATTAATCTCTTGACGGAACGGTAGGTACTAACAGAAAATATAGACTTGGTACCTAATTTCTCATGATCTATTGACCTAGGAAGTACAGGACGACATGTACAAATAGGAAAACAACGAAGATGTAAAGTAAAGACTGCGTAGTTATTTTCTTATTCTCCATTCAGACGTATTGGTGACTAAGGTGTTATAACTGTATTGTCCTTTAACAAAGTCATAGTGATGATGTGTTTACTCCAGCTACCTTTACTTTCACAGACGACCTGGTACTTAGGTTGGTTTGACCTAGGAACGATTGGTGATTTAAAAATATATCCACATTAAGAGCTTATGTGAGAGATTGATACGAAAATGTCCAACTCTCTCGTGGTGTTGTACAGAGTGCGCATGTGACGGCCAAGGTACCGAGTTCGAAATCCGCTTCATGCAATTGCGCATCCGGACCGTTCAAAAAGAAATGGAAAATACTGAATGTAATTACTGCCAAGAAAACCAAGCAAATCAATACAGCGCGAAAATGTTGAGTTGATAGCTACATCCTGTATAGAATATGCTACCAATTTTTAAACATTCCAAATTTATTTACATTATGAAAGAGTGGGGGGAGGGAGGGGCGTCTGGAATACAATGTAAAAAAAAACAAAAGTGAGAGAGAGAAAGAAAGAGGCAGAGGGTGTCCGAAAAATAATATCTGGAATAGTTTAGCACAATGGAAGAGTGGAGTGCCAGCAGCAGGACTGATACACATCCCTGGGGATATAATTTTGTTGAGATTAATGATCACTGACTAATGTTTAAGAAATCTCAAAAATTGTCAAATACAGCTCATGTTCATGAACCTCTCAAAATCGTACTAATGCCATCATTGTTGACGAACCTTCGACTTGTTACAAATATTATAAATGCTCACACTCCACTTCAAATGTTCTCAGTAACTTTCATACTCTCGGAACACCAACTTGAACTAAAGACGTTTCGTGCTAACAAACCTTGAACTGTGATTTATTGAGTAGATATACACGCATGTATGCATGCACACACGCACGTATGCACTTACACACACACATATATATATATACCTTAATTTACACAAACACATCCGAAATGGCCTGCCTCCTAAATCCTGCACCTTCAGTCTCAACGTTTGATGTACAGAATGGTGCCAGACACGATCTCTTATCTTCCATTCCCTCATTACCCCGTACTTCCTTGTATACTTACCATTATGCGCACGTGGCCAAGTCATATCTTTAAAATTATTTATATTGCATGTATGATCAGATAGCAAGATGGCAGAACTCAACCAGAAGCCATAAACTACGGGAATTCCGATTACGTAAATTATATTTTCTATGACAGCCTCGTGCAAATAGATTTGAAAAATTTACCTATAAAATTTTAAAAAAATGGAGAATCGTAAATAATAAATTCCAGATTATGTTAGAATTAATAAATAAAATCCAGATGGTTGTGTTAAAAAAATAATACCTAGAATCCAATTATACATAGAGTGAGGGACGGGTGGAGGTGTCAAGATAAGGATCTATCTCCATCTATTCGCTAAACCCTTTGTATCCTTTCAGCGTCAGAGCTTTTATATAAGATAAGCATGCACAGAAGAAAGAGAAATACGATTGATTGAATTGCAAAAGAGAGGGGAATTAAAACATATGAAATTAGAATACGTCACACATAATGTTTGAACACTTCATGTTGGATGGTTCAGAAATATTGCGAAAATAAACAAACATAACCAGTAAAATATACTGAAGTCGTATATTTCAGACCACAGGACTAAGATATCGCATGTAAGCTATAAGCCATGACACAGCACATCCCATTCTCTGGACTATATTCTGCTGAGCTGTATGAGTTTAAGAAAGGGTGTAGAATGTAAAATAAACAGTAAGCTAAATATTTTTTTAATTGAATGTTTGCGTAGAATATTTATTCTTCTTCTTCTTTCGTTCACTTGAAACATGTCTATATCTGTAATTCTGTCTCCTTAATAAAACTCACAGTCTTTTGTAGCTCATACAGTGTCCCATAGAGCTTTGATTCCAGTGTTGTTTCCTCTGGCCAATGTGTCTGCCTCCGCGTTTCATGCTCAGAACACTCTTGAAGTATATGTTTGGCACTCTTTGCTGCCTGTCCACATGTACACATGGCCGTGTTGCCAATCTTGAACTTTGTATACATGTGACTGCGGAGTCGGTTGTGTCCTGTTCTGCGACGTAGAATTATAGCTTGTTCTGATCTGCTCATAATGTGATAGTCATCTTGTGTTGGTGTTTGTGACTTTCTTATTGACTTGATCATCTGTTTTTTTCTGGTGGTAGGTGATTGGAATATCTGGTTGGTCTTCGGCAGCACCTTCCTTAGCCAGTTGGTCTGCTTTTTCATTTCCTGGTATTCCACAGTGAGATGGTTATCCTATACTGGTAAGACAATTCGCTAAGTAGTTTTTTCAAGTCTGTTAGTTTTCCAGACTCGAGAACTTGAAGCACTGACCTTGCATCTGTCAGGAATACCACAGGCTGTAGGCCAGAGTTGGAGTTCAGCAGTTTTTTAGATGCCACACTAATTGCCTGGATTTCTGCATCATAATTATTGCAGAATTTTCCTGTCGGTGTTCTGATTGTGTCTCTAGGAGTGTATGGATATTCTATATATACACCTGCATCTCCATTCCTCACAGGATTCTGTGCTGACCCATCTGTGTACACTCTGACCCATATATCTTGTGGATATTCCTCATCCAGGAAACTGAGGGTGATTGCCATTCGCTGCACACTGTTCTGTTCGTCCTCGCTTAGTATTCCTTTCACATGGGTCTGAATGTATATTGACATTCCATGGCTTTCACTCCACGGGGTTTGTTCTGGTACAGACCTTAAGGTGCTGTCAACTTCAGGTAGGTCTGTAAGTTGTCTACGGAGTCGTTTAGCTTGATGGATAAAGCTGCTTCTTTTCAGTCGGCCCATTGCTAGATTTTGGATTCTTTCCTTCACTGTATGTCTTGTCATACACTGAAACTGTTCTGCTTTAATTAGTACTTTTGTGTCTCTGCGTTCGCGAAGTGTTTGCATTCTTCCCATTTAGAATATATTTTAAATGGTATGATATGGTCTGTAATGAGATACTTATTTAACGCATTACAAATATACCAGTAGACAATTAAACCAACTAAACATATACCAATTGACAATTGAACCAACTAAACATATACTAATCGACAATTGAACCAACTATACATATACTAATCGACAATTGAACCAACTAAACATATACTAATCGATAATTAAACTAACTAAACATATATTAATCGATGATTAAACCAATGAAACATATACTAATCGACAATTGAATCAATGAAACATATACTAATCGACAATTAAACCAATTAAACATATACTAATCGACAATTAAACCAATTAAATATATATTAACAGAAAATTGAACTAATCTAACATATACGAGCAGAAAATTTAATCAATCAAACATATGCAACACAAAATTGAAGCAACTAAACATGTACCAATAGAGAATCAAACCAATTAAACATACAAGAAAAGAAATGAACCAACTAAACATATACAAACAAAGACTTAAAACAACTAAACACATATCAGCAGAGGATTGAACAAACTAAACATATCCCAGCGGAGAATTGAATCATTTAAACATATACCAACTTAAATAAACAATGTTGGAAGCGGCTATGATATAGATAAATTAAGAACTTAATGAACAACATCAACATCAACTGGGAATGGTGAGAACTTACAAAAATACGGAAATAATTTAACATATATATATATGTTAAATTATTTCCGTATTTTTGTTTATATATATAAATGAGGAGCTCACTAAACTGCCAAAACAGATTCCAGTTTAAAATTTAGTAATCTCTACTGGTGTGATAGTATCTGATTACGTAACCCTTCACAAACAGGGGGCTTCACAGTAAGAAGCGAGAACCCTTCACAGATAGCGAGATATTGACGGCGTGAAATACCACACATTGCATCTCTTGGGTAAATGTTGTCACCACGGACATCGCTGACACGCAATGCAAATGTGTGTTTATCTAAGAATGTGTCAAGCGACGATAAAATGCAAAGGTGTATTTTTCTAAAGAACGCTTCAAGCTATGATCATGCAACGTTTGTTTATCTAAGAACATGTCAGATATTAGACGGGAATCATACCAGGTAGAATCTTTCTTGTTGGTCTGAGGCAACGTGGCTTTATTGTAACCAGAAGGATAAAGTTCTGATTGGCGGAAGTTTTTTAGGGGGAGGAGAGGGATAAGAGAAAGACTTAGCTTGGAGAGTCAGTAGTCCCCAGAGTCAGTCCCCGGGTCGGAAGTCAGTCTCTATCAGGCATGTCTCAGACAGTCAGTACTTGTCTCCCAGGAGAGACAAGTCCTATTTTAGTCTCGAAGCTGAGATAGTCAGGGCCAGATAGTCAGTCGGTGTATAATCTCTAAGACTTAGCTTATAACCCGAGTGAAACAATTCCTGGATGTGCTAGCGTAATTTATAATCGGCGATTATTATATTATTGCCCAGGTGCAGACAATTTAGGATTAGTCTGCAGAGTTGAGGACGGACTCGAATAAGACTAGATTGGGACTTGTGACTAGTATTTATTTGCCTCTCTTTATATCCACTTGTGTAAATAAACCTCATATTCTTGTGAAGGAGTGCTTTGGTTAACTGATTGATGTCGAGCAGTATTACACAGATTTAGACCTGGTAACAGCACCAGTATTCCAGTAAGTCATAAAAGGCATTTTCTTCCGTCGCAAATTATTGTGACGCTGCAGATCTTCTTTCTGTCACACTAGTCTGTCCATGACAGACAGTCAACTATATGGTTCGGTAACAAGTTGTTTTCTGTCACACCCAGTGCAGAGCTTGTTACTGTTACACTGGAGATGGATGAGACTTATAAAATATGGAGATCATTTAACAGATTCCAGTTTCGAATTTAGTAAATTATACTGAAGATGGTTATGACTTACAAAAATATGGAGATAATTTGAGAGTTTACGGTTTACAGTTTTGGAAATACTACTGGAGATGGCTAAGTAATATACATAGACTAGTTTAGGAAGTACAATGTCTTAATTCGTCTTGGTTCTTGATTAGAAACTGGCTTCACAGCACGCGGGACATTCCCATAAGTGCTCCGCCCCAGCAGCTATCCCATTGTATGTAGACTCAGAGTTCCGGTCAAGTATTGATTGTGTGATCTTCGGGACTTTCCAAAAAATTACTTTTTCTTCCCTTACCTCTAGATACTTCCATTTCTGACATTCTCTGTATGTGTACGTTCTCAACCTCACGGACATCATCTGCATCTTGAAATGAATTTATTACTGCCTTTATTAAATCTGCTTTATCTCTTCTCAGCAATGTGCCGTCTATCGCCACATTACAATGTCTTGCAATTCGAAGGGGAAAAGCAATAAATTAGTACAGTGAACATTCAGGGATGAATTTTGGAAACAGATATAGAAATTATGTACTAGTAACCAGCATCACAACAATAGTGGCTCTCCAAAAGGGCTCAGCTCATCGGCCATCTATGAGTATATAAGCACAATGATCTAATCACAGTTGCGGGGAATTTTTAGAAATCTTTGTAGAAAGATTTACAACGAAACAATCTTTAATTTTATCACTTCTTATAGCATGTCAGTTCAGACATTTTCCCATGTTTCTTATGAAACAGACTAAATCGATGATAGATCGGTAGATTTATTCATCAGATGGCATGTTCAACTCGTGTCAGTACACCTTCAGCCGATATATAGCCACAAATCACAGGCAAATATTGATAATAATGTCAGACTTGTTCAATCTCTCTCGTATATGTGGCCGTTCATCGCTGGCGCTGAGGGCAACAGTTTCAGACTTGTATTATTGCGTCTCTCTGATGTTTGTGATTGTTCATCGCTAACTATGAGGACAACTATTTCATTCTGGTGTTTTCTCATGTCTCTGGTGTGTGCGTAGATGATTGAAAAGGCCAATTATGGCATAGAATCCCCTGCCACATCTGGGACACGCATGGTCAGAGTTGGACATCTGTGCATTTGTTGTGATATCATTTCGCTCACCACGTTATCTCTGTGTCTATGAGGAGTGATGCCATGCTCCTCAGTAATGCTAGAACTTATTCTGGTGTTCCTGCGCCACCCTGCGCGCTTCTGAGCGACGAATTACCGGAAAGTGACGCCGATGTTGAAGCTCTTTGGAAATACTTTAAGATAGTCCTTGAAGCGTTTCTTCAGATCACCAACCAGTCGCTTACTCTTGAGAAGATTACTTCAGACCGTCTGCCAAGACGGATAGAATAAGGCCATATGATAAACAAAAATAATTATATATAATTATTTTAGCTGGTTTATGTAATATATATATATATATTTTGTGTACAATACGTCTCAATTTTGGCGTAGCGGAAAAATGGCCTTTATCAATAGGAAAATAATAATAATCAAATAATAACGAACGCGCCAGTGAAAAAGACAACCTCAACAAACGTGTCGTCTGGTAATTCGATGAGAATGACGTTATTATATCTCAACGTACACCCCAAATAAATATTGGAAAACCTGTGTTATGTTGTTGTGTAGAGAGCACTATTATACTACAAAATAAGTTATACATTTCATAAAAAGAGTGTTGTCAATGTGGTTGTTAGCTTTCGATGGGACAGGAAATGTACATATAAACGTTTATTGGCTCATGTCCGTCTCTATAAAGACCTTTCAACATAATTAATTAAGACCCCTATTCGTTACGTTTTTATTATTGTTGGGTTTTTGGTTCACTATTTACGTACTTGGAATCGCATGCCAAAAATAACAAAGGTAACTACATGTATATAAATAATGACCAACCGACATCCAAATAATAATCAAAAACCTAATGAATGAGCTCCAAATTAATTCTGTTGGTAGGTCTTCTATACTGACGACGGTCTCTATTGACTATTTTCTTTTCCCAGTTGAATGATGGTTTATTGTATCCACACTTTATGTTAAGTGTAGGGTCGAAACTTCAGTCTTCGTTCCACGGCCAGATGTGTCCCCTTGATTGCATTGAGTCGTTGTTTTTGTTTAAAGTTATCTTCATGTTTTCTATCCACTATTTTCATGATCTACTTTTGGCTCTATACCCATATATTCTTTTGTTATATGTCCTTATTAGTTTTGGTTTGGGTTCTTTCTCATAAGGTGATAGCATTTTACTACTTGCTATCTTTCGATATGTTCAATACATGATAGTATACCTTCTTTTTTTACTAATTCATTCTTTTCTTTTGTTTTCTAGTTTAGTAACCACAGCAGCTTTTCAAACACTTCATTTCACATGTAACGTTTTACTTTGCTGTGAGACTGTTAAATACCATGTTTGACATTGGCAGCAGTGTTGGTATAAAAGTTGTAGATACTATCTGTCTTTTGATTTAAATCTTGATAGTTTGGTGGAAACGTAATGGTGAAAGTGGATGTCCTATCTTCTTCTTCAGTGTTCATTGTCAAACACCATTCTCAAACGTTCAATCTGTAAATTTTTCATCTCTCCTGAAGCTGCACAATGGTCCTGCAAGATTTACTGCAGAATAAAGTCCAGATAATTTAAATACGCTGTGTTGCCATTACTGGCGCCAATGGTCCGATACATCCGTCTTCGGCGATGATAAGACATATACGCGTGTATATAGAGTTAAAATAACCAACAACTGGCTATGGCACTAAACTTAAATACTTTTAGATGACTAACGGAATGACAAACAGAGCGTTTATATGAATGTATTTTGTGCACTGTTGCAGGTTTCTGGTTAAGAATATATATGAGGGGAAAAATCTTTCTGGAACGTAGTCTTTCTTATGCCTGCTCTGGACCCCCAGTAAACTTGGACCAGTAGAAAATAATCCGTCAGTGTCATCTTTCAGCACTCTGCTATATCTGTTGTCCATCATCTTCTTAGTCGATCTCTGTATCTATTACCTTTGACTTCATTTTCACTCTTTCTACATTCCTATGTATTCTTTTATGTCCAAAATATCTCAGCTTTCGTATTATAATATTGCTATTACAATCAATAAGAGGTAATACTGATATAAAACTGCGTAAAGGGAGGGGACGTATTTATCTTCTTTATATATATATATATATATATATATATATATATATATATATATATATATATATATATATATATATATATATATATATATATATATATATATATATGAAACAAGGTGCCAGAAAGCAAACATGGTGACTTACCAACTTTCACCGTTACTTCTTCACCCAAAAATCAAGAGGGAAATTAAAAAATACATAATATCTACAATTTTTATAACAACAATGTGCTACCAATGTCAAACATGGTCTTTAACAGCTTCGCAGCAAAGAAAAATCGTCACATGTGAAATGAAATGTCTAGGAAAAGTTGCAATGGTTATCAAACTAGATAAAATAAAAAATAAAGAAATTAGGAAAAGAGTTGGCATAATATCATTTATCGAACATATTGAGAGACAGCAAGTAAAATGGTTCGGTCACCTTATGAGAATGAAGCCAAACCAAATATCAAGAATATCCGAAATATCCGGATACAAGAATATACGGGCGTAAGGCCAAAGGTCGTCCAAGAAAACGATGGATAGAAAACATCAAGATAGCCTTCAACAAACATGGACTAAATGCAACCTCGGTGACACATCTAACCTTGCAGCGTAAGCTCCCACCCCTACGCTTAACGGCAAGTGTGAATGCGATCAACAATCATTCACCTGGGTAAAAGACAATATATATACCTATAATATTAATATATGCAATGCACGTTTTTGAATATTATAATTGATAATACAAAAGGATGTGGTAGAAAAGTTATTTCACTAACTCTCCAGAAACTAACTGGTACGGTATAACTTCTTTTGTATAGGTAAGGTGGTATCACTTTACAAATTACATATACTTTACAACCACTCTTCCATAGTGGTTGTCTTCTTTAGGTGCTGTTTGTTTTATTGATATTACGGTGTATGATTCATTTTCTTCCTTCTCCGTATAGTGTTTCCAAATCTGTAATTTCTGTTAAAATTATAAGTACTTCTTCTGATGTCCGTTGTGTGACTGTGAATTAAAGGAGGCTGGTCCAACCTTAACTATCGTTCGCAGTTTGACATGTCTACACAGCAAGTCCTGTTTTCTTAATAAATGCTTCTGTATTTGAAAGCTCCTCAGTGCTCCCACACATCTTTCTGTGGATATCCATCTCTGTATGTCAGTGTTCTTCCCTTAACTGGTTTAGTGTATTGCAGTCTTGCAGGATATGTTCACTGTATGTGCTGCCTGCCCACAAAGACACAGTGGTATTGGGACCAATCTTAGTCTGTTTAAGTGGCTGTTTAATCTGTTGTGTCCTGTTCTGAGGCGGAAGATAATAACCTGTTCTGCTCTGTCGAGATAGTGGTAATTGTCTTTTGGTTTGTCGACTTTCCTTATGGTTTTGATGAGGGTCCTCTTTTCGTGGTAGGTGATTTCTTGATCCTTTTGTTCCTGTGTTACTCCAACCATTGCCAGCCTATCTGCCTCTTCATTTCCTGGTATGCCACAGTGGGATGGTATCCACTGTCGTATTACCCTTCTCTGGATGCTAACTTCTCGCATGTCTTCCTTCTGGTCTGGAATAGTCTTAACTTCTAAGAGAAAGGAAACTGTATTACCCATATATATCTTTAATAACAACTTTCTCTCATGGACATAAATTATATGAGGACAATTTATGTTATGACATATAACACATTCTTTCAGTCTCTATACTCACAGGAAAGGAGGCAGTTGATTCCTGGCTATAGACTGACCGCCTATTGTTTCTAACATCAAATCAAGGGGTCTACTCCAGCTATCTGACGTAACTAATTCTTACTAAAACATAGTTCAAAACCTGATTGACAGTCACTACAAAGCTATCCTTCAAGTCAACAGTTCGCAGTTGTCGTGGTTAATTATATGATGTGTCTGGCTATCTGAATAAGATCGAAAATAAAGTTGGTGGTCACATTTATTGCGTACTGTTCACTGTTCATAAACTTGGCGCACCCAGTGGCTAGTGAATTTACACAATTTAACAAGGGGTGTGACTTGGATAACGTAGTGTTCACAGTTTATTCACTAAATCATCCCATTGGCTTGAAAACTGGCACCACACACTCCCCATGACGATTGTTCCAAAGGTAATGTTGACTGGCTGAGTCTTCAAAAAAAAAGACAGCAGGTTCATTCAAATTTAAGGTCTCGGACTGGTTGTATTCCGAAACAGACTCAAAAATTGAGTAACCCTTCACACAGATTCACTCGGTAAATACGACTTCAAAAAGGCAGGAAATCTGGTGAGACTTCATAAAAATACGCTGCAGTTTCAAGGAAACAAACTACAAATACTTCCTCTGCAATGAAAAGAAAGCAACCTTGAAAGATGAGTAACCCTTCACACAGGTTCACTCGGTAAATATGGCTTCAAAAAGGCAAGAGCACTGTAACTCTGGTAAGGCTTCATAAAAATACATGGCAATTTCAATTGACAAAGTTTCCAATAACTCCTCTGTAAATTTAGCTCTCTTTTTAGTTAATGCAAAGACACCAAGTGCACCATTCTATAACGCTGGGCGATCAATCACGTTTGAGAGATCTAACAACCTCTCTGAACCCTAGCTAATGACTAAACGAACTCTTCGGTGGTGAGTAATACACACACTCAAAATATTTCCAATGCTCTGCTGCATTGAGCAAATGACGACGTTTGAGAATATAGCTTCTCACTTTCCCTACCTCTATTTTAAGACGAAGATTTTGTAGGATGAGATTTTTCATTCTTCTGAATTTCATCAAACTTAACTTTTTTTTTCTCTCTGCCCAAACAATCAATTATTTAATATTCTGAGACAATTATATTCTTTAAAAAAAAATTGCATCAAAGGAAAACCATACATCGTGTCACGTTCTCGACAACCTATCTGATTAATCTATTAAATTTGTATAAACAGATTAATAACAACTCTACTGCTGGTTTACTTCTAACATATAAGCCTTTATCACAACCTACGCCTACTACACTTATAGTAGTATATCTATAGCACTAGAATTCGCAATATTCACTATAACACGTTATAATAACATAGGACCTCCTAACAAATCCAGCATGCGACAAATTCTCCAGACATTACGTTGTACAGCTTACACTCCAACAATCCTCTTCACAAAAACTATTGTTAATTGCTGGTGAATGACCGACTGATCACTCAAGATTGATTACAATCCATTATGTTTACGTTTTTTGATCTCAATCTTGTTGAATACTAATGGGTATTCACGATTTTGTCCACAAATGTTTTCCTACTAATCTAGTTTTACTCTAGTTTGCGCCATTCAAGGTTGACAAATATATTTTCCAGAATATTATACTTTATACGTATCCTCTCTTAAACTAACAGTTTTTGGCAATATTTTATTCTCCCCTATCATTCTCGTGCTTCGGTCACGGCTGGTTGAATATTCACGCTAACTAACTCCGTCAATAACCCTGTCTCGTCAACACTTACTAACAGTTATTTTCTTACGGTGTCTATTGTTCTTCTTTACTTTTTAAAAGTAATATCTGAACAAAATAAAGAGCATCTGATTTTAGTATTATCCTTCGTTAATTTTCCTTGTCCGACATCCGGCAAGCCCGACAGTGTGTCAGAACTGTATGAAAATAGTACTTACGTAGAACACAGGTCATGTAGTCTTACTGGACGACGACTAACACACTATCACTATCGGATGCTGACGTGAAATAATACACACAACAGTACACAGGCCACAATCATACAAATAACAGTACACGGAACACAATCGACGTTTCGAGCAACTATGTAACCACATGTACCGAACTATGTATCCAACTATGTTTCAACATGTGGTTGATGATATGAGCGTTGGTGTATAACGATATACTACTCTCCCTCTCTCTATTCGTTCCCAACAGATAAAGAAAAGAACACAAATCTGAAAACAACAAACAAAAGAAATAGAAATTCAGGTGGCTCATTTGATCGAATTAATTACAGCTCGTTGCGAGTTCGGATCAAGTAGTCAAACATTACCGCAATAAATTTGTAGTGCGGGCAAGTAACTGGCCTGAAGTCGAGCGTGCAGCCTCAAACCAGTAATGCAATTCTGTGCAGACGATAGACAAGTATGAACAAAAACTGGATGACAGGAAAGATCAATGCTCTATCTTTAGATAGTATCGAATTTATGTCATGTCAATATGGATGACTTTACTTCAAGATCAGTTTGCCGAGCCTAGCAATAGTTCACATTTACGGCCCCCGTGTCATATTGCATGACTGGAGTTGGAAAAACAATGGAATAACTGCAATTCGACATGGATCTGAACGTAAAGCGACAAGACTGAGCAAGTGAAAATTCTTAGCAACTTCTACAAATACCTCCGCTTCTTCATCTCTGCCATCTCTCTAATTATGACAATTGAATGAAAATATTGTGATTGTAAAGTATTTGACACTCCGTCACATATGCTTCAGTTTATAGCAACATTGTGATATTTGTCCATTTCGATAAGAGGTAGGGAGAGATAAAAGTGGGAGAGTAACATCGCGTTATGGAGTTCAAGAGGTTGCAGGTTCGAATCCCGCTCCCGTCGTCTTGTTTATAAAATGGATATTTTCTGAGATCCCTGTAGATTTTCGATTGAAGCTACGGAGATACGTGCTCTGAGTGGTACTCTCAGCAGGTGGCGTGCTGCTTCGTTGAGAGGGATGGAGTACATAGTGGATAACTTGACTACAATGAGGTCAATCGTCTACACATTTTTATATCTTTTATATTTGTTTACAACAAGACTATATAAACTGAACGATATTTATCTTTCAATAAGTGACGATTTGTTAAACCGTAGGCTGTGCATTCCTTTTGTTCATAGCAAAATGGTACACAGGAACTACAGCAAATTGTATCGAGAAACTCGAAATGACTACTGTGCATATGTGCCATCTTTGGCATAAAAGAAATTAGCTAACTAGCTAGCAATTGGTGTTAAACTATAATGTTGATTTATTTTGTATACGCTCGCTTTACTTCTATTTTGTCAACGACTTATCAGGATTCTCTGAACACTCCTCGATTCTGGGCGAGTTGATCTTGTCGCATCTAAAGACCTGTTTAAACAATCTGATATATCACTGCGCCATCATCGTCTTGGGCTCCCTCTTACTCTGTTGCCGTTAACTCTGGTTTGGTTTGTTTGCTGATCCAGCGGTCCATGGGCTCGTGCCTTTAGACCCAATGTCATTAAATGACATTATATTGCTGGGAAGTGCATTTAACTCTGCCTTCAGCTATTAATCTTTCCATGCTGTTATGTCTTTTTATGTGACCCAAAACATATATATATATATATGATATACGACTTCTATGCATCTCTTTATCTCTCCAACATCTATACATCTTTTTATCGCTTCAGCTTATATACATCTTCACATTATATTTCTATGTTTATCTATAAGACCATTCATATTTTATTTATACAATTTATACATCACTTTGTTTGTCTATAACTATTATACATCTCTTTTGTATGTACTTATACATACTAACATCAAATCATCTGTTTTGTCTGTAACATTTATACATGTAATGTCCATAATGGAGGACTGTCAAAAGCCTTGCTGAGGTAAGCAAATATATTTACTCTTATTGATTTGTGTGTATTTATCTATAAACAGTCTGATTTTAAGTATACTTCTCTGGTTCCATTATTTTTCCTAAACCGAAATATTTTTCACCGACTTCGCTGTCTATCTTGTTTTTAATTCGTTCATGTATTATCTTGAGTAATATTTTGGCTATAGGGCACATCAAACTTATTGTTCTATATTCTGTACAATCTATAACCTTGGGCTTCTTAGTTACTGGAATGAATGCAGAGGATTTTAGGTCGCTAGGTAAGTGGCATGCTTCATATATATCATTGCGAAGTTTATAGGCATAGATGGAAAAGATATCAGACTGATTGGAAACATATATTGGGAACACGCTGCAGTAATAAGGCGTGGAAACAGCTACTCACCATACATAGAAATAAGAAGAGGGGTAGGACAATGATGTATTTTGTCAACGAGCCTATTTGATATCTACACAGAGAATATCTCTAAACATATAGAAGAAATGCAAGATCAGTGGAAAAATAATAAACAACATGAGATATGCAGATAACATTGTCCTTTTAGTAGAAAATCAACAGGAACTACAGAAAACAGTAGATTAAGTAGATAAATCAATCAAAGAATATGGACTAGATATAAACATTTTTTTAAACAATGACAATCAACAAAATCACAGATCAGCAGATGCTAAACTTAAAAATGCATGGAAAGATACTACAGCAAGTAGAACATTACCAATATCTCGGACACATAATTACAGATGATGGTAGATGTGAAAGAGAAGTTAAAATGAGAATATGAGTGGCTAAAGTTACTTTCAATGACATGAGAAAAATATTGGCATCTAAATAAATTACAAACAGGCCATAACTGATAATTATAAAATGTTACATCTATTCTATATTAATGTATGAATCAGAAACATGGACAACGAATAAACAACTAGAATACAGAATTGATGTCTTAGAAATGTGGATATATAGAAGAATAGGGAGAACTTCATGGAAAGATAAGAAAACAAACAAAGAGGTTTTAACAACACTTCGTATGAAGAAAGAATTTAACAACTCAGTTGTCCAGAGCATTACATGCATTTACTGTCCTGTCCATGCTGGGGTCAGAGAAAACGAAAACGAGCAGACTTATTGGCAGGCAATGCGGTGATAGACGGCGCAATACTAGAAGAGATAAAGCAGACTTGATCAAGGCAGTCATCAATTCATTTCAAGATGAAGATGATTTTAATGAACGTACACATATAGAGAATGTTAGAAATGGAAGTATCTAGAGGGGAGGGTAGGAAAAGTAAATCTTTTGGAAGGCCCCGAAGATCACGCAATCAACACCTGACCGAGACTCTAAGTCTACATACACTGAGATGGCTGCTGGAACGGAGAGTAGAGCACTTATGGGAATGCCCCACGTTCTGTGAATCATTCAAGTTTCTAATCAAGAATCAAGAAAGAATTATTAAAGGCAATAAATATCAAACAAATAAAGGGGTGCAAAGGGAACGCATTGCTCTAGGCGGACCCAGGGTTAGCAGATAACCAAGATCCCAAATGTACCTCCACGCGGTGCACCCTGGAAACAGAAATACAGCAGCTCGAGCTGATTCTGGCCAAATCATTTGGGGATCGTGTCCGAGAATGTGGAGGTAGCAGATGGAAAGAGATTTGACTGCACAAGAGACAGACAATATCTCCGACACCACCAGCATCACCACATATAGCGACACTGTCGACATACAGTGAAGCAGGGCAGTCCAGTCCGAACATTGGAGGGGCGGCCAATGTAAAATGCACGTAAAGATAGATGCATGGCGAGAGACAAATAGATTTCATACTGAGTACAATGAAACAATGAAAAGGCAGAACAGCGCTAGAGGGCTGCGCGAACTGCAAATAGAAAGTGAAAAGTCCCTAGGAAAGGGGAACTACAAGCACCGTCAGCTCGAGACGAGCTTCTAGTTACCTGTGTTCCTTACAGGCAGAGACCCAGACCCATCCATTGGCGTTTGGTAAAGCAAAAAGTCCTAACCCAACTTTAATGTCGAGCCTTCCTAAACCGGAAATATGCTCGCGAAGAGAAACGATTTCGTACTCGATACGCTCAGGCACGAAAGGGACAACGATTTAGCCCTGGCCCAACTCTACTGTCAGGTTTTCCTACACCGGAAAGACACTTGAAGAGAGAAAGGGTTCAGTACCTGATGGGCTCAGGCGCTATTGGGACAAGGACGCTCAGCTCGAGAACGCCTTGCTCTCAAACGCGTGGTGTGAGACTCGAACTTGGACAAGGGGTACACGATGTCGGTGAATGACACCTCGGCTAAGAGGGCGAAAGAGCCAGGGTCCAACTCATCTGTTGAGTTCTTCCCCTTAAGGAACCAGGCTCACGGATGAGAAACGGTTCAGTACCCAATGGGCAAAGGCACAGCACGTCCAATTACACGAGGCAAGTTCATAGACAGTGGTACACCTCGTTCGAGTCAGACGAGAGCAAAAAATCGTCTGGGCGAAGAGGCTCCATTACGCGTGCCTGGAGACAGATATAGAGGCTGTCACAGGCTAAGGCTAGCCCACCCGAATTGTCAAGGCATGCCGAAATCGGATGTGCTAGGCCTACAAGGCGCATAACGGTGGCACAACGTAATCACGCTCCCGTCGGAAATCGCACGGATATCCGTGATGGTTACAATGGAGCGAACGAAAAACAAACAAACAAAACAAATAAAATATTTTGGAGATATTAAAATACATGACACCTTGTTGAAGACCTTACTTGAGGGTAAAGTCGAGGCAGGCGAGCAAGATGTAGGCAGAGATACAAGTGGGAAACATCCCGAGATGGACAGGTTATAGTCTAGCAGAATGCACTATCAATGCAAGAGACAGTGGATGTGGGATGTTTGTTGTAGCCAGCCTACGTTGTGGAGACGGCACATAAGGACGATGATGTCCAAAATATCTAAAAGTATTAAGGACGTATTAAACCAATACACCAGATTATATAGTAGAGCAAGGCCAGTTCACACCGGTAAAAATACGGGAAAGACATGCTCGGGCAATTAGAGATAATAAAATTGTAATAAAATTTGTCATTGTGCAAAAGCAGAGCCTTACGAGTCGGAGCCCTCAATAGAGTACAGAATAGTAGATTACTTTCCTTTCTGAAGAAAGGCTCCAACTGCTGGTGGTACTTTTGATATGAAGATATGTGACATATTCTTCTATGAGGTTCAATTGTATATTTGATCCAAGCAATTCTTCATTGTTCTTGAATAGATCCACATCACGAACCAGGTCATGTAGTTCTTCTTGTGTTGTTCTATGTGGAGTTGATGATGCACCACAGTAAAAATCAGAATATGTACGCTTATGGATCAGGAGGAGACGAACAGGTCCGCTTACCCTTGTCCTCATCAGATGAATAAAGAGAATATTCAGCCGTAGGTTCTGGAATAGGAAGTCCCTCACCTTGTGGAACTGGTTTCAATGCAGACGAAATGTTTGGGTAGACTAGTATCGACTTCTTTTGCTTTGCCATTCCGACGAATGACGAAGAACCAAGCAGAAGTAACAGTCAGTTATGATGTTCCTTGACTTTCTTGACACCATGGGGACTGCAAACAGCACTAGGTCTTTTGCCATTCAACCAATGTGAAAGCTGTGTTTTACATGTAGCACAACATATGTGCGATGCCTAAGGCGTGTCTTGGTCACCAACTTTGCATCTGAAGTAAAGATAATATGCCTTCTTCACGTGAGAACTGAGACCTTTCTTCTGCTTGGCAAATATCGCTTCCCCACAGATATAGTAGAAACTGTCCACGAAATTAGCGCACTGCCGATGCCGATACTAATCGAAAAATTGTACTTACTGCGCAAAACTAAAATCCAACAGGTAAATCCAGGAAAAAGGTAACTAAGTTTTGCTAACACTAGATAACACACACAATGACACACACAAATCAACGTTTCGACCAAAAGTCCTTTATCAAGACAGACAATAAATTTAAATATTTAATAGAAAGTGAACAGTAATAATATCGACGGTCGCATAGGTATGGGTAGTCTGGATTGACCTTAAGAGGTGAAATGACACTGGACAAGGAAAATACAAAATTGACGACAAACATGTGACACGAAACAAACAAAAACTATGGATAGACTAAATTTATCAACAAACATGTTACTGTTCCGTACTGTACGTAAATGCGTACAATAATAAATGTTTTATGTAGCATTAACACAAACTGTCTCGCACAAAGTATGTAATATTTTAAATACTCAACCTTTCCGACTGGGCTTTATATAGTACACTGCTTACGTCAGCTAACTTCAGCAGCCGCCTGGTAGTAGTATTGCATTGCATCAGAAAATTATGTAATCAACTCTGGATGATGTTTTAATAATCGAATTATGCAGTGGGATGCAATATATATTGCATCATTCTAGGCGTATTAATGATTTCGTTGCAATCATACTGGATAAATTTACATGGTAAAACACAGAAATTGAACTACATGGAATATCTTCAAAAAGAGAGCCAGTAAAAATGTTTATGGTTATACTAGTTTTTAGCACACCAAGATACTACAGATTAGATCCTTTTTAAATCAGTAGCGAATTCAATGTTGACCAGTGCTATCTAATCATTTTTAAGTTTGTTGTCATGGATATCTTGTGCTATTTATCTTGCCTGTTATAACTATGTTCTCCATAAACATAAATAAGTATGAGCAATTAGATGTAACACTCATCTGAAGATGACGTTAATAGGAAGTGTTGAACGATAACAGAGGAAATGTATGTAGCAATAGGAAGTGATGAAAGATAACAGAGGAAATGTATGTTGCAATAGGAAGTGATGAAAGATAACAGAGGAAATGTATGTAGCAATAGGAATTGATGAAAGATAACAAAGGAAATGTATGTAGCAATAGGAAGTGATGAAAGATAACAGAGGAAATGTATGTAGCAACATGAAGTGATGAAAGATAACAGAGGAAATGTATGTTGCAATAGAAAGTGATGAAAGATAACAGAGGAAATGTATGTTGCAATAGGAAGTGATGAAAGATAACAGAGGAAATGTATGTTGCAATAGGAAGTGATGATAGATAACAGAGGAAATGTATGTAGAAATAGGAAGTGATGAAAGATAACAGAGGAAATGTATGTTGCAATAGGAAGTGATGAAAGATAACAGAGGAAATGTATTTTGCAATAGGAAGTGATGAAAGATAACAGAGGAAATGTATGTAGCAATAGGAAGTGATGAAAGATAACAGAGGAAATGTATGTTGCAATAGGAAGTGATGAAAGATAACAGAGGAAATGTATGTTGCAATAGGAAGTGATGAAAGATAACAGAGGAAATGTATGTTGCAATAGGAAGTGATGAAACATAACAGAGGAAATGTATGTAGAAATAGTAAGTGATGAAAGATAACAGAGGAAATGTATGTAGCAATAGAAAGTGATGAAAGATAACAGAGGAAATGTATGTTGCAATAGGAAGTGATGAAAGATAACAGAGGAAATGTATGTTGCAATAGAAAGTGATGAAAGATAACAGAGGAAATGTATGTTGCAATAGAAAGTGATGAAAGATAACAGAGGAAATGTATGTTGCAATAGGAAGTGATGAAAGATAACATAGGAAATGTATGTAGCAATTCAAGTAGAAGGATATAATCAAGATTTTGATATTCATTTTTAATTGGAAATTATATAGGAAGTTAGGGTTGGGGAGGGATACTGGCGATAAGATTCTCAACTGGATCTAGTCATAGTAATCTAGATTCCTTCTTCTTCTTCTCGATCTCCAGGAATTACGAGTGATTAGATCTTACTTCATCATGTGCAATGAGGAGGTCTCACCGAACGTTTTTTCATAAGCTTTCAGCTTAGTGCACTGCCTATTGTAGGGGCCTTCTACTTAGAGGGAGTATACATCACAAGACGAGCTGATAATTTGCCTGGGTCACCTAATGTTTGACTTTCCTCCGACGAGGCGCTTATCAGCCAGCGTGCTGTTTCTCGTGTAGGAAGACTATTACATTACCACCCTGTGTGTCTCTGTGTTCCCACGTCTAATGCCCTCCGTATGAGCCATGTTCGGTAATGGCGACAGTCGAATTAGACTCGGGGTTGATACACCTTCCTAGAAGATGTGTTGCTTTACTTAACACGTCGGAGGTCTAGTGCATTTCTCAAGCACTCGCATCGTCGGCTTAATCCATCGCCAGGCGCGGTCTGTGTATTTTGACTCTTCCCAATTGCGTATATTACCCAAGAAGTTGGTAAAATACGAATCTCGGAGAGGAGCTCCGCAGTGGGATCTTGGGTACTGAACCCAATTTTCTCTGTATGAACCGTGTTGGACAACGGCCGATAGTCGAGTTGGACTTGGTTTGCTGTGTCGTAAGAGGTTTGCGCCTCCCCCTCTACGTTGTCCACAGTGTACAGAGTTCGAGCCTCAATACTGCTTCGGTCATACATTTGAACAAAGTGTCTCAGCAAGCTCATCAAATGAACCACATGTAACAGTAAGTAGATGGCATGTATATAGTGAGTTTACCTCTCAATCAAGTCCCCTTAACATCACAGTGAGGCTCCCACATCCTCACAATGACGCTTCACAATCTCACAGTGAATCATATCCAATAAAGCCCTCACAACCTCTAGTTGCAGCTCACTTCATCTATACTATTATGCATTAACCACACCCGTGTGTTTCTAGGATCTGAAAGAGAAGCACAGAAAAGTGACAGTATTGATTGTCATATAAGCTGTAAGAGATGATTAAGGATGTTTTATGGGTGGAGTTAGCGGTCATATCGCATAGAAATTCAGTGATACAGAAGTCGGATGTGTCAGTCCGAAAAACTGCAAATATTACAGCCATGATCTAAACCATGACACATCGCATTCCGCCATGCGGATTACATCCTGTGAATCTGCAAGAGTTTGAGAAAATTCGCGGAACAAGAATAATATATCTACCCTACACTTTCTGAATAAAAGGATTCTTCTCGACGTATCACAAAAACTGCCGAAAGTAGGAAGTTTCTAGTTATGAAATATAGCCCTAGAAAGACCTCCCCAGCTTACAAAAGGATACAAGAGCTTTATTTCTCCTAATTTTTGGAGATGAGCAAACAATCCAACGAGACTCATATTAATTGGTTGCAGAAGAAGAATTATCTATATTTGTCTCGAACATTCACCCCCCCCCCCTTTTTTTTCTCCATATCTCTTTATATCTCTGCTTTCACATACCCTTTATGTGCATCTGTGTCTCTCGCTCTCTCATTAACTCTCTCACTCACTCTTTTATTCACCATCTCAATCACTCTCTCTCTCACTCTTTTCTCTCATTCATTCACTCACTCTTTCACTCATTCAATCACTCACGCACTCACTCTCTCTTTAATTCATTCTCTAATTAACTCACACTCACTCACTCACTCTCTCACATTCATTATCTCCCTCACTCTAACGCCCACTCTCTCACTCACTCATATTCTCTCACTCACTCTTTCACTCACTTTCTCCTCTCCCACTTTCTCTCACACTCACTCTCTCAATCACTCACTCACTCTTTGAGTAAAACCCACAGATAAAGAAAGAATCTCCACTCAATCAAACTCCCTCCGCATCCGTCAAATCTTATTAAAATTTTTCTACCGCCGTCCTTTAAGAACATCCAATTCCACCGACCTCCACAGCGTCTTAAGCACAGCTTCAATGTTCGGTCGATAATCAGCAGCTGAAAGTGCTGGCCAAGATACTCTGAAAGATCGGATGCTACTTGATAACAGGGATTCTCAATATGTGTGTCAAGTCAGTTCAAGCCAAACATAATTGTTTAAGACACTTTTGACTTAGTCCCAATTTTAACGGTAAAGAAGATTTAACCCTGTCACATTTAGTCCGTCTTCTTCAGCTCCACCCACGAGTTTCATGTATCTTTAAGCGAACCATGTCTTTTACCACAAACCTCAATACCACATGTAATTACGTAAATACCACAAACGTCATTGGTTTCTCAAGCGACTGTCAGTTCTGCCCATCGTGAGACCCTCGCTTTATTGAACCGTCGTTTATTAGTTTTGACTCTGAGATGTTGATATCGTCTACGATAATTTACCCAAACTGTTCAAATTTGTATCGACCTGACTTTTTTTGTGATCATAATATCGTGGAATTACACAAGAACACTGAACTTAGTTAATTGATGTCAGTTTTAGCTCAGATGCATCATAATTTCAGAGTAGTGATCCATTTGATACCTTCACAATGCAACTTCAAAATCAATGGTCGCATACAGACTGGTCAAAGAAGGAGGAACCCTGCCACAACAAGACTATCTGGTCAACTACGAAGAATTGAAGACCATCATCAAAGGCAACTACATAAAAAAAGTGAAAACAGAACATCCCAAATATGTTGCAAATGGAGGGTATTATTATCCATAAAAGAAAAACATCATAAGGCATCAAACGGGTTTGAACCAGGTCCGTACAGATGGCACTTATTCCCCTCGTAACTTGAGTCAACACGTTTCCTGTATACAACAAATCCACATTTTAAAAAAATGCGATTATAATCAAGTGTTGCTCTCAAGTTAGTATGAATATGATCCGTTGATCGACACACAGACAATAAAAACACTGCACGGGTATGTAAATTCATGAAGAAGACAAACATTTAACATTAGTACGTGCCAACAAACAGACCTCAGTATCCAGAAACGAACATGTTATTTTGTAGCTCCTCAGAACTGGTCACAACAAAATGAGACATCACCTGTAAACCAAAGTCAGAATATAAAATTTGACTTTGCCATTACAATAATAATAATAATAATAATAATAATAAAACCCGTAACACGCATTAGCATTGAGGAGACAAACATTGATACATTTGCCCAAAAAACCTCCTCGCATCTCTGTCCTCCAACATTTTGATGATTTTGGAAACTGCAGATTCTGTCCAGTCCTTAAAATTATCCATCCATGTCTTCTTGCCTCCACTTCGTCTTCTTCGACCCTCCACCGTACCTTGAAGAATATCTTTTATAATCGATTATTGTCTCATCGCCTATCCGTACCTCAGGAGTTTACGAAGTTTCACGATTGTTAACACTGGTTCATGTTCTATCTATCTATCTAAACACTGTATCCCTTGTTTGTCTTGCGGTGTAAGAGGTCTAGAGTTCTCTGGAGATGGCCTTCCTGTGTGATGCTTGTAAGCTTGCTCCTGTGGCTTCTTTGATTTCTGTGATCCATCTTTTACATGGTCTGCCTCTGGTTAGCCGTTGTGTCTATGTGTCATGGTCATTTGTGGCATGCTGTCTGTTGGTAGTCTGAAAGCGTGTGAAAACCACTTGATCTGTTGTCTTTTGATGTGTTCCAATACTTGTATTGTTGTGGTTATCTACTGTCATGTTATCGTTTCTAATTCTATCTTAATGACAATCCGAATATTCTTCGTATACATGTCATTTCTTCTGTCACTATTTTTCTTTTGTCTTGTGCTGTCATTGTCCAGGTTTGACACTGGTAACACAGTGATGGAATAATAATATTCTTGTTTGAAGTAACTTTAGTGTCTATGTTTACATTTTTGTTCTTAAAAATACGTGTCACTTGTCCTAGGATCTGGTATGTTTTGTTGCATCAATTTAGTATCTCTTTACTGTTTTTCCCTTCACTCGATATAATGCTACCTAAGTAAGTGAACTCCTTTCCTGTTTAAGGTGTTTATTATAGATGAATATAGTGATATTCCTTTCTTAATTGCTACTGTCATTGTTTCGTGTTTTTTTTTTTCAATATTAATCTTCATCTTGAATTTTTTACATGTTGTGTGAAGTCTGTTCATGTGTTCTTGCAATTGTTCTTCTGATAACGCTATTAGTACTTAGTCGTATGCAAAGAGTAGTTCGTTCAATTTGTCTTTCATATTATCTTCTTCGTTGGTACTTGTTAGCTAACAGATGTGGTCGATATCTGTTATAAAAAGTAGTGAGGATAGGACACACCCCTGAAGAACTACTGATTGGATTTGGAACATATTGGACACTCCTGCATTTGCTCTTACTTCACATTGGCTATTTGTATAAATACTCTTGCATATATTGATAGTGTTTTCCATAGTTGTTGTCTGTCTACTCTGCCGAAGGCCTTTTCTTAATCGACGAATGCGATGTATTTTGTTATTTGTTATTTTCTGAGTCCCTTTCTGTTAGTTATCTAAGTGTAAAGATATCATCCGTACAGCTTTTGTTCTTACGGAAGCCCAATTTAGTGTTTTTAAGTTGTGGTTTAATGTATGATCGTAGTCGTTGTTCAAATATTTCTTCTGTTGCGTGTGTGATAGCGTCTTTGAATAATTTCCATTCTTCTTCTGTTATTTTAGTATCTACTGATAGTTTCTTTGCATTTTTATGTGATTTTGTGTGTGTGTGTGTAATGCTCCCGTATCATGTCGTCCTTAAGTTTGTGTATTTTAATGTGTGATGTATCTTATCTTTGTTGTTCTCTTTCTTCTTTCTCTTTCTGTTTGTTTTTACAGCTACTATTGCTGTTTTAATAATATTACAAATATTATCTAGCACACAAACGCCTCACATATTGCAAATATTATCTACCACATAAACGTCCTCAACTTGCGCAAAATATAACATGTAAATTAACATATCAAAGACAGAAACTATGAAAATCAGTAAACTACCTGGCTAATTGAACATACATATTAACGAAAACAAGCTCAGACAGGTAGGCTACATTGGTTTAAATACCTTGGAAGCATTTTCACTGAAAACGGGAAACTGGACAGAGAAATTGAAACACGATGCCAACAAGTCAACGTAGTCTCATACCATTTGACACCGCTGCTCAAACACCCTTACATCATCTTGGTTACTAAGAAGATATTAATAAACAGTATATCTATACCAACTTTGTGTTATCAATGGCAAATATGGGCACTTTCCAAGACACATGAGATCAAGATAGCAACCTATGACCTTCACCAAAATTTGATTTGTCCCAGAAAAGAAAAAAAAAGAAAAGGGCTAAGAAAATGAATCAGATGGAAAACTGTTGATGGCGAATACGAAAAAGTGAAAAGTTTCCAAACAAAAACTACGTGGAACAAATTGTGACAAAACCAATCAAAGAAACGATGTCGACAATGCTGAAGAAAGTGGGAAAAACATTGTCTAAAGTATCGTGATCAAAGTAAGGTTAAAGCACGGCGGTTCCCAGCATGGAGACAGTCGTGATTAAAGAGTATGGAGAAATACAGTGAATTTTTAACATTTTTACAGCAATTATTTATGCAGTAAATTATTGTTATTACTAGAAGTATCTGTAAAACTTTATGGATTCTTGTACTTACAAGAAATATTTGATTAGTTTTCTTCACTCTTATTCTTGTTAGAAATATTTGGACAACTTTCTGCATTCTTGTACTTGTCGAAAATATTTGATAACTTTATGGATTCTTGTTTTTACTAGAAATATGTGTATTATTTTGAGACTTCTTTTTCTTTATAGACATATTGTACAAATTTCTGGATTATTGTACATATTAGACATTTTGTGGATAACTTTGTGGATTGGTGTTCTTGTTAGAAATTTGCGTACATCGTTGTAAATGATCATCTTTTCTGTCAACAATGTTTTCTGTTATAACTTTGACTGCAACACTTATTCCTTTAGTAAATTTTCTTACAAGAATTACTTCTATAGTGGGGTGCAAAGGAAACGCACTGCTCTAGGCGGACCCAGGGTTAGCAGATAACCAAGATCCCAAATGTACCTCCACGCGGTGCACCCTGGAAACAGAAATACAGCAGCTCGAGCTGATTCTGGCCAAATCATATGGGGATCGTGTCCGAGAATGGGGAGGTAGCAGATGGAAAGAGATTTGACTGCACAAGAGACAGAAAATATCTCCGACACCACCAGCATCACCACATATAGCGACACTGTCCACATACAGTGAAGCTAGTCAGTTCAGTCCGAACATTGGAGGGGCGGCCAATGTAAAATGCAAGTAAAGGTAGATGCATGGCGAGAGACAAATAGATTTCATACCGAGTACAATGAAACAATGAAAGGGCAGAACAGCGCTAGAGGGCAGCGCGAACTGCAAATTGAAAGTGAAAAGTCCCTAGGAAAGGGGAACTACAAGCTCCGTCAGCTCGAGACGAGCTTCTAGTTACCTGTGTTCCTTATAGGCAGAGATCCAGACCCATCCATTGGCGTTTGGTAAAGCAAGAAGACCTAACCCAACTCTAATGTCGAGCCTTCCTAAACCGGAAATATGCTCGCGAAGAGAAAGGGTTCTGTACCCGATGGGCTTAGGCAAGAAAGGGACAACGATGGCAGTCCTGGCCCAACTCTACTGTCAAGGTTTCCTATAACGGAAGCACACTTGCAGAGAGAAAGGGTTCCGTACCCGATGGGCTCAGGCACAAAAGGGACAACGATTTAGCCCTGGCCCAACTCTACTGTCAGGTTTTCCTACACCGGAAATACACTTGAAGAGAGAAAGGGTTCAGTACCTGATGAGCTCAGGCGCTATTGGGACGAGGACGCTCAGCTCGAGAACGCCTTGCTCTCAAGCGTGTGGTGTGAGACTCGAACTTGGACAAGGAGTACACGATGTCGGTGAACGACACCTCGGCTAAGAGGGCGAAAGAGCCAGGGTCCAACTCCTCTGTTGAGTTCTTCCCCTTAAGGAACCAGGCTCACGGATGAGAAACGGTTCAGTACCCAATGGGCACAGGCACAGCACGTCCAATTACACGAGGCAAGTTCATAGACAGTGGAACACCTCGTGCGAGTCAGACGAGAGCAAAATCGTATGGGCGAAGAGTCGCCACTACGCGTGCCTGGAGACAGATATAGAGGCTGTCACAGGCTAAGGGTAGCCCACCCGAATTGTCAAGGCATGCCGAAATCGGATGTGCTAGGCCTACAAGGCGCATAACGGTGGCACAACGTAATCACGCTCCCGACGGAAATCGCACGGATATCCGTGATGGTTACAATGGAGCAAACGCAAAACAAACAAACAAACTTCTATAGTCTCTAGTGTCACGAAATGAGAGCAAAGAATTGTGAGGCTTTTTACTGCCCATGCTTGTTGTAAGATGCGACTAAGGAAGTTCCGTGAAAGTGTTTGCTATTTTATTCCATATAGGGTCAAATATAGGACCTACAGATATGCTGAAGCCTGTTTTGTCAAACAGAAGGGAACAGATATCCCAGCTAACTTTTCAACCTTGACACAACACATTTAGATTTCCTGAATAAATCCTGCTAATCTGCAGGAGTTTTAGAACGAACACAGAAGACAACGGTTTCTATGATAACGTGTTTTACAGTCAATTGTTATATGTTAACTTTTGCTACATAAATATTTATATGCTGTTCAATATTGTTATAGCATTGGTCCAGACCGAGGACATATGTATGCAATAACAGAAATTCGCTATATACAGTATAAATAATAAAGAAAGTAATATAATTGGCATCACGCGCAGATATCGCAGTGAAATTAAACAATTACAGAATGCATTCCACCTTCAGAACTACATCGAATCTGCAGGACCTTGATAATGTTTCCAAATTCTTGCCTAACGTCTTCAATAATGTGTCCCCATATTCCATTTATTATAATCTACCAACATCTTAACAGGAATATTGACTCAAGATCGGAAGGAATTTTGAAAGGATGTGTGACTGCTACATCCTATCAGGGATTGACGATGACCAATGACTTATTTTCTGAGCTATTTCTTTACCTAAAACAAAACAACCCCTCCCCTTTTTTCACCTTTATCTCATGACATCTCAACAAATTTGGCCAGTTTCATCGCATCGTCTTGCAACTTTGCATTTTTTTTCATAACGTCACATTTATTTTTCTGGTCGATATAATCCAATCTGGTACTGCACACACACACAAAAATCGAATCTTAATTTGTAAAAGTTCATGACCCGTTTCTTCTATATGAAATACCCCTGAGCACGCCTCCACCATTTTGAATCTGATGTAAACTCAACATCATTTACATCACAAAATTGGATGACAAAAGTATGCCATATTCACAAACCGCCCCATCACCTGCGATAATTTGAACAGTCAATTTCTTAACTAGGGAAAGGATACTTACAAAGTAATTTCAGCGAATATAATACAAATTACCTGGAACTCAGGCATTTTCGATATAGATTATCAGCTTATTGACTGGACACCCTATTTATGTTAACTGTACATTGTACACAAATTCGTGTCTCATGGCCGTCGCTACATCTTAAAGAATTTTTTTTGGGGGGGTCTGGGGGGATTGGGTTTTTTTTTAATCAGCTGATCACATAGTATTTGTTCGATTTTTTGTTCTTTTTTTAGAAAATTCTTGAGGCTGATAGAAATTGAAGCAAGTCCGTTCTAGCGGCACCGAATCGCCTTGCAACTCAAGTAAACAGGTTTTCCGTACATGACATAATTTTTCTTGGACACCGAAAAACCTGTTTACTTGAGTTGCAAGACGGTTCGGTGCCGCTACAGCGGAGCTTAAAATCTATTCAGCTTTAAGAATTATTTTCATTTATCCTATGTTTCCTAATTGAGTTTACTTAATTATTTTAGGGGTGGGGTGGAGGTGGTAGGGATGTACCCAATTATTTATTGTTTCTTGCTTTTTAGAATCTTATTCCTCTGCGTTCTTCCTCACACTTTTGCAGATTCTGCAGTCTGGAGAATGGAATGCGTTGTGTCATGGTTTACAGCTTGCCATTTCTTCGCCTTTCAGCCGGACACTTCAGCATTATTCCTAATACTAAACGTCGTGTTTTAATTCTTAAGCAGAAGGGAGGGTGTTTTTACCCTTCATACTCTCTTTCCTTCACCCTTTTTCCAAGGGCTTGACCCAAATACATATTACGTTGTGCTACAACTTGCACTGGCCTCAAAGTGCGTACATGGTGGGTAGCCAATGTCACAGTAATTTTTAGTAAGTTTTTAAGTAATTTTTAGTAATGTTTAGTATACGTTTCATAGAAGAATGTTCGAACACTATAGACAGATAAAATGCAATATAAAGATATTTTGAAAGAAGTTAATTCACAAAGAGAGCTGCTTACCTGCATTAGAAAATGTCAGTCCAAATTTTTGAACACATGAGAAAATTAAAGATGGAATTCATTTTATCATCAGGCAAATTGAAAAGCAAGAGGGGTAGGGGAATACCAAGAGAGAAGATGCTTGACAACCATTGTAGCATTGTGGTATATGAGAACATTGATTTCATAAATTATTGTCAGCTCACGAAATAGAAGGCTATAGAAAGACATGTTAAACAGCAACCCACGACATGGGCGATAAGAAGAAGATGAATGAACCGATATCCTTGCAATCCTTAGGAGCTCGGTCTCCGCCAGAAGATGTTGAAGGGAATGAGTACTGATGGTTCCTGTTCCTCCATAGTTGCCTGGACCAAATTCATATTCAATTTGCTGAAGTGGAAGCGATATAATATTTCTGAATGTGAGCATACATTTCGAAAAGTTCTGGTTCGACAACAAAATTTGTATATGCTTGTTTAAAGTTCCATCTCAAACTTCCACCGGATCTCGTTTGTAGAGGACAATTGTACTACAAGATTTACATTAGAATGTAATCAAGGGAGCAGAAATGCAATGTGTCGCAGTTTTATCTGCACTTATTCCCCGATACATCCAACTTCGGTAGGATTTTACATCTAATAGTCTCCCCAGTAGAATAGCTGTACGTTAACAACTTCAAGCTTGCAACAAGGAGTGTTCCCAATAGAAGTAGAACCTTTTTATTTGAATATACTGAAGCTTGCAACTTGCAGCGCTCACATAAGAGATAAAATATGTTTATGTGAACATTCTTAAGCTTGCAAGATTCTCAATATTTAAACAGGTTTTACTTCACATAAGAAGTAAAACCTATTTAATTAAAAATACTCAAGCTTACAACCAGCAGTGTTCACATAAGAAGTAAAACCTGTTTAATTAAACATACTCAAGCTTACAACCAGCAATGTTCACATAAGAAGTAAAGCATGTTTATTTGAATATACTCAAACCAGGAGTGCTCATATAAAAAGTAAAACCGGTTTATTTGAACATACTCAGCTTACAGTCAGAAGTTCACATAAAAAGAAAACCTATTTATTTGAACATGCACATGCTTTCAACTATGAGTATTCAAATAAGAAGTAAAACCTTTTATTTTGAACAGACTCAAGCTTACAACTAGTAGTGTTCAAGGGAAAAATAGAAGTTGTTAATTTGAAGATATTTAACTACACAACTGGGAGTGTATTACGAAGCAGAAATAGGAGAGGACGAAGAGGAAATTAGAGATATACTAAGTCAGTAGGTAAGGGTTGACGAGTTTGATGAGTTCAAACCAGATAACCCTCCCAAACCCGGTAACAACATTAGGACAATAGAATAAAACATTCTGTACTAACAAATAGGGGGGAGTTTTTACAGTTGTCACCCAGAATAAAAATCGTCCAATTTGTTTGTTAAACACACCCCTACCTTTAGGTGCTCTACAGTCCTGATTGTACTTATTTCTTCAATATTTTCAACAGCGTTATTTTATTTTGTAAATGTAATACAGATCAGTATTGCCTTTGCCTGTCATAAACCACTTTAATTATTTCAACATATCAACGCTGCCTGGTTTAAATTTTATTGTAGCACGGCTATGTTGTCAGTCTGAGAAATTTGTTTAAACATCTTTTCCAAGTGTTCTACTTTAGTTGCGACCATTGTAAATACAAGACATGCGCGCTGATCTCGTATCAGCACAGATTAGTGACGTAATTTACATTTCCCATTTTTTTAATTTGCTATCGACACAGGGTATACGCGAATTGACTAATGAACAGTAAGGTCAACCCAGATGAAAGGCTCAGCACGTAGGAATATTTCTAGATAAGGACTTGAGTTAGTTATTAACACGTGCCTGACATTTCGAAGTTAAAAAAATGTTTACACATCTGTCATTTTGTCCTCGCCGTGTTCTAAATAATTAACGTTAAATATTGCGGATACGTAACATCAGTTCAACGATGTTGTATTGTGGACATTTCCGCCAATGTAAAATGCACGTAAAGGTAGATGCATGGCGAGAGACAAATAGATTTCATACCGAGTACAATGAAACAATGAATGGGCAGAACAGCACTAGAGGGCAGCGCAAACTGCAAATAGAAAGTGAAAAGTCTCTAGGAAAGGGGAACTTCAAGCTCCGTCAGCTCGAGACGAGCATCTAGTTACCTGTGTTCCTTACAGGCAGAGACCCAGACCCATTCATTGGCGTATGGTAAAGCAAGAAGACCTAATCCAACTCTAATGTCGAGCCTTCCTAAACCGGAAATATGCTCGCAAAGAGAAAGGGTTCTGTACCCGATGGGCTTAGACAAGAAAGGGACAACGATGGTAGTCCTGGTCCAACTCTACTGTCAAGGTTTCCTATACTGGAAGTACACTTGCAGAGAGAAAGGGTTCAGTACCTGATGGGCTCAGGCGCTATTGGGACAAGGACGATCAGCTCGAGAACGCCTTGCTCTCAAACGCGTGGTGTGAGACTCGAACTTGGACAAGGTGTACACGATGTCGGTGAATGACACCTCGGCTAAGAAGGCGAAAGAGCCAGGGTCCAACTCCTCTGTTGAGTTCTACCCAATGGCCACAGGCACAGCACGTCCAATTACACGAGGCTAGTTCATAGACAGTGGAACACCTCGTGCGAGTCAGACAAGAGCAAAATCGTCTGGGCGAAGAGTAGCCACTACGCGTGCCTGGAGACAGATATAGAGGCTGTCACAGGCTAAGGGTAGCCCACCCGAATTTTCAAGGTATGCCGAAATCGGATGTACTAGGCCTACAAGGCGCATAACTGTGGCACAACGTAATCACGCTCCCGGCGGAAATCGCACAGATATATGTGATGGTTACAATGGAGCGAACGCAAAACAAACAAACAAAAGAAAGAAGAGGAATCTTTGTTTCCGTTTTAGTTGCTAAAACTGCAACTGAACACATTCGCCGACACTTTAATGTTTACGTCTTTTAGATATATTAGGTCAGGACAGGAAGTACTTAAAGAGATAAGCAGTTGTAAATAGTAGAACTAATGAGAATAAAACTATAGATGACGTCATGAGGATGACAAAAACAAATGATTAGGAGAATAAAAATATGAAAAGAATGTTGGAGGTTAGGAATAGCAAGGCCACTTAAATAGGCTAAGATTGGTCCCATCACCACTGTGTCCTTGTGAGCAGGCAGCACAGACCACTGAACATATCCTGCAAGACTGCAGTACACTATTCCAGTTAAGGGAAGAACACTGGCCCACAGAGATGGATATCCACAGAAAGATGTATGGGAGCACTGAGGAGCTTTCAAATACAGCAGCATTTATTAGGGCAGCAGGACTTGCTGTGTAACATGTCAAACTCCGAACGAGAAGAAGAATAAGAGATAACAAGAAGAATGAAGGAAGGAAAGAAAATATGGAAAGAAGAGAGAGAGAGAGAAGCAAAGAAAAAAAGAAGGAAAGAAAGAAAGAAGACAGATAAAAAGGAAAAAAAAGGAATGAAATGCGGGAAAAAATAAGGAAATGAAGAAACGAAGAAGTGAAGAAGGAAAGAAAGAATTGTTTGTTTGTTTGCTTGTTTTGCGTTCGCTCCATTGTAACCATCACGGGTGTCTGTGCGATTTCCGCCGGGAGCGTGATTACGTTGTGCCACCGTTATGCGCCTTGTAGGCCTAGCACATCCGATTTCGGCATGCCTTGACAATTCGGGTGGGCTACCCTTAGCCTGTGACAGGCTCTATATCTGTCTCCAGGCACGCGTAGTGGCGACTCTTCGCCCAGACGATTTTTGCTCTCGTCTGACTCGCACGAGGTGTTCCACTGTCTATGAACTTGCCTCGTGTAATTGGACGCGCTGTGCCTGTGCCCATTGGGTACTGAACCGTTTCTCATCCGTGAGCCTGGTTCCTTAAGGGGAAGAACTCAACAGAGGAGTTGGACCCTGGCTCTTTCGCCCTCTTAGCCGAGGTGTCGTTCACCGACATCGTGTACCCCTTGTCCAAGTTCGAGTCTCACACCACGCGTTTGAGAGCAAGGCGTTCTCGGGCTGAGCGTCCTTGTCCCAATAGCGCCTGAGCCCATCAGGTACTGAACCCTTTCTCTCTTCAAGTGTATTTCCGGTGTAGGAAAACCTGACAGTAGAGTTGGGCCATGGCTAAATCGTTGTCCCTTTTGTGCCTGAGCCCATCGGGTACGGAACCATTTCTCTCTGCAAGTGAACTTCCAAAGAAAGAAATGAAGGAAAGAAAGAAATGAAGGAAAGAAGAAGGAAATTAAGAAAGAAAATAGAATCGACCGAATGAAATCAGAAATGTAGTAAAGAAGACAAAGATTAAGGACGACAGAAAGAAATGTAGGAAAAAATGAAAACAAAAATGAAACAAAATCAAGAAAGTACAATTCTTAGTGCAATAAGTGTTACTGCCATATTATTTTCCAGATTATTCTTAGATTATTCTCCAGAAATAAAATTGTATTATTAACATTCTTTTTCTACTTCCTCCTTGTCGTCATCTTCATCCTTCTAGCTTGCCATACGTCCATAATCCCTTCCCATAATTATTATTATTATTATTATTATTATTATTATTATTATTACAAGTTTGGCTTATAATATTGCCAGATTTTCCCTGGATAACGACAGACATTTCCAGACAGTCAGATTTCCTTGCCAAATACTTTAATTCTGTCAAAAGACTACCTCCGCATTTGTAACGACTGGCGCACTTCTTGCAGACTTATCGTAATGCTGAGATGTTGATTATTAGCTCTAATTATAACGGAAATATCAATTTGCCAAAAATCCTAGACATTGAATTTTGGTGCATCACGATGATGAACTTGTCATATTTGGTCTGCAAATTATCTGCAAAATGTAGCCAGAAAAGTATGACCTAGTGACACACATTATTTAAAGGCTCAACGTACGCATGTGGTTGCGTCTGTGGGTCTCATCAATGGCCCACTAGACATACCACCCATGCAACAGAAAACCTTAGTGGATGACATACCGTTATATTGAGGTTATCTTCTTAGAGAAGCTTCATGGCATGTCATCTATACAATTATGCTTTTATTTTGTTGTTGAAATGTGTTTCATGTTTACCTGAATATATATGTATGCACCTTCTGTGGTTGGGAGGGAGCCATAGATGTACTGTGCAGCAATGGGGAGGAGGAAACTGACAGCATTGTTTTTTCCTATTGCTGAAACCCATCATAGAGGCACAGTAACATTTTGACTTGAACATTTGGTTGTATGCCTCGAGCAATAGAGAAGTTAGGCCAGTAATCAATTGGTGGCGGGGAATAAGCACAGTGAACATTAACTTGGCTACAGTGACTAGGAGCAGTGCATAGGTTGAAACCTACCTTCCTGGAGGTGAGATAGTTATTCTCTGGCTCTGTCCCGGGGTGGGCCGTAAATCCACAGACTTCCCAGCAATATAATGTCATTTAATGGCATTAGGTCAAAGGGCATGAGCCCATGGACCGCTGGATCGGCAGCCAACAAACCAACAAAAGGTTCAACGTGTATAGATGATTGACTTAATTCTGCTCTGGTTTTCCTATATGTATTTTGTTCCTCTCGAGAGTCGACTGCTGAGTGAAGCTTGCGGTGCACGTTAGTACGTTTCGTCAAGCTAAAATATCCAGGCACCTCGGAAAAAAATAGAATACACTTGCACACAAGATATGTCGGCCAGATGTTGAACTTGCTAGCTTGTCAACGCAAAGGAATGGCTTAATCACTAAGATATGGATATCGCCTAACAAACATTGTAGAAGTGGTCTGTGAATTTGGTCAATTCAGTTAACTAGAAACGACTTCGCGCGACTACAGAATCAAGTGTGTAGGTCCACAATCTTGGGACTGATTCATATGCAAAAGGTGTTACGGAACTGCATCCATTCTGCGCGACATTGAAGTACCAGTTTCTTAAGCTTTTAGTCAACGCTTTTGCGTAGCACCGTTTGCATTTTTATCAGACATGTGATTATCTCTGCGGTCAGTTTACAATGCCCAGAAGTCCATACAAGCAGTTGGGTGCCTGCATGAATTCAGTCCTCAGCAGGAGGTCCTCACGGTTACAGTTTCAATTTCAGATCTGTCTCTGAGGACCGGATTTAGTCATCAAGTCATCAAAAAGTGGATACATGAGCAGAATACGTTCTGGTGTCTGTGGATCATTTTCACATGAACATTGGTCATTTTAGACAACTAATATTTTTTGCAGAGATGTGCTTGTAGTCTACATTATCCGTGCGGAACCTAAGGATGGTATTTTGGTGTGATCATCCGCTTCAGAATGGATGGCTGTTGCACGATAAGAGATGGACATTAGGGTTTCACACATGCAGAAACATTACGTGAATATTTTTCCATTTCCATGCTGACATTTCGGATAATGAGAGTGCTGACACAATAGCTTCCAGAGTACATGGATCAGGACAAATGACAATAGGCAAGGAGGATATATTGAGTTACTTATGTATACGTCTTTCAGACGAGGACACCTCTGTGGATAAGAATGTTGAGATTGACTGATTTAGATTTACACGAAATGGGAGGGGATGTGGTAGAGTGGGATACTATATGGCTGAGAAAGTGAAAGAGATTTACAATCAACGGGCTATTGGAACTATCAGCATACATTTTCTTCGTCATCTGCCTGTCAATATGGAACTACTAGAGGATGCATTGTGTTCACGGCTGTCGATCGGATAATGACTAATCCTCAATAATGCTCTGCGCAAATCGAGAAATATCGCCCTTGCTAATGAGCTAGTACTAAATACGACAGTTAGTCAAATGGTTTCCTACGAATCTCTGGTATGGAAGCTGAGATTTTATGAACTACTTGTGTGATCTAGTGATCTCTCTGGCGTTATGGTTAAGCTGTTTGCTTTTTGTTCAAGAGAAAATTGGTTCGAATATGTCTCGTGTCGTCTTGTTTATAATTTGGATTTTATCTGAGATCCCTTTGGATTATTGCTTGTAGCTACGGAGTTACGTGCTGTGAGTGATACTCTCTCGATAGCCGTCGTGCCGCTTCGTTGACATTGACGGAGTACATATGGAAAACCGAGTACAGTGAAGTCAAGATCATGTGTTTTCAGAGTGGCAACATACGGATGTGAGACTTGATCTTTAAACAAGACAATATCCAAAAGAATAAATTAATTTGAAATGAAGTACTACAGAAAATTACTACAAATATAATGGACAGAGAAAAAGAAGAACAGTGAGGTTTTGAAATTACTGAAAATAAATGAAGGGTGGCTTCTAAATACCATCATAAGAAGGAAGCTACAGTATTTTGGACACATACTGCGACATGATTGTATCGAAAGGCTTATTCTAGAGGGCAGAATCAGGCGAGAGAAGAAGAGGAATACCAAGAAGACGACGGACCACTGACATCGAAGCATGTATGCACATGTCTCTGGCCAAAGGATGGTAAACACCTCTACACCATCAGTGCAGATTTACTGCAAACAGTTCAGAAAGATTCTACTGAACAAGGCGTTTTTGAAAACACTGAAATGAGGCGAATCACCTTTTTTAGTGGTTTTCAAACGCTTCCAGACTACCAACAGATAGCATGCCACAAATGGACATGACACATAGACATTACGGCTATAAAGTCAGAGGAAGACCATGTAAAAGATATGTACTCCGTCAAATCACAGAAATCAAAGAAGCCACAGGAACAAGATTACAAACAGCGCACAATAATGTCATCTCCAAAGAACTCTTCCACCCCTCACGCCGCAAGACAAAAATCGCCACAGCGTATAGATAGATAGATAGATAGATAGATAGATAGACCTTTTTAGGTAACCCCCCCCCTCCAATCCTGCTTAATGAATATATCTACGGACCTGGAATGGATAAATAATTAAAACAATTTTTAATATTCAAGTTGGCGTCATGAGCAATCGTACTTGTATTTGTTATGCGTGTGTGATATTTTTGGCTTGAAACTTGTCCTTTGTTGCAACCACCGATACCCACGCTATAGTGTTACGACATACGGATGTGGTGTTTGAGTTCAAGTGCTGAATTAATAACGCTTTAGAGCGCTGTAGCAGTTGAGTGGTTGTAGATAAAATATTGTGAAGTGGTTACACTTTTGCACAAACTGACAACACTAGAATTGTTGTTCTTCAACACGTCCAGATGTAAATGAAACTGTGTCTCTCAAAGTTAAGATGAATTAGTGGGTGTCTAATGTAAATTTCGTATATATGCATTTGTTGAACGAGAGGTCACAATGATAAAAGAAACTTACGAGATTGAGGAAGTTTGGAACTGCTTGAGGAGATATTAGAGTGAGGGAGGAGGACGATTGCCTTATGGCTAGGAATATATACAATCAACGCTCTACGGCAGGGATATTCAATTGGCGGCCCGACGGTCAAATCCGGTCCGCGGAGGCGTAGTAAGTGCCCGCGGATCATTGGTGAAACAGTGAAATAAAGTTATAGAAAAAATAAATTTATAAAGTCATTCAATATGTTTTTTTTTATAAATACATACATCTGGCCCGTGATGATCCCCATTTTCTACATTTTGGCCCCCGAGTAAATATAGTGCCATCTGCTGAAAGAGACAGAACTCATGTGGATGCCGGGAGTGTACCGACGTCGGTCACTAATGACTTGTGGACGCCTGTAGTTGGTGGCCAGGTCGATAACGTTAAAGATGGCGACAAATAGTCACACATTTTTGACTGTTGCTGACATTCTAATTCGGGACCAGGTGCTATCTATCTATCTATCTATACGCTGTGTCCCGTGTTTGCCTTGCAGCGTCAGGGGTGGAAGAGTTCTCTCGAGATGGCCTTCTTGTGCGCTGTTTGTAAGCTTGTTCCTGTGGCTTCTTTGATTTCTGTGATCCATCTTTTACATGGTCTGCCTCTGGCTTTATAACCGTTATGTCTATGTGTCATGGCCATCTGTGGCATGCTATATGTCGGTAGTCTGGAAGCGTGTGAAAATCACTTGATCTGCTGTCTTTTGATGTGTTCCAATACTGGTATTGTTTTGGTTATCTGTCTGATGTTATCGTTTCTAATTCTATCTCTTAATGACACTCCGAGTATTCTTCGTAGACATGTCATTTCTGTTGTCACTATTTTTCTTTTGTCTTGTGCTGTCATTGTCCAGGTTTGGCACTGGTAGCATAGTGATGGAATAATAATAGTCTTGTATAATGCAACTTTAGTGTCTATGTTTACATTTTTGTTCTTGAAAATGCGTGTCATCTGTCCTAGGATCTGGTATGTTTTGTTGCATCTATTTTGTATCTCTTTACTTGTTTTCCCTTCACTCGATATAATGCTTCCTAAGTAAGTGAACTCATTTACTTGTTTAAGGTGTTTATCATCGATGGAGATAGTGATATTTCTTTCTTTCTTTGCTATTGCCATTATTTCAGTCTTTTCAATATTAATCTTCATGTTGAATTTTTGACATGTTATGTGGAGTTTGTTCATATGATCTTGCAATTGTTCTTCTGATGTCGCTATTATTACTTGACCAGGTGCTGTGCGGATAATCATTATAAATAGTTAGCGACGTACGGATGCTGTTCGTCCGTCGGTATCGAGGATGACCATTCAGCCTGAGAAGATGAAGAAGATAATAAATCTGCGGTGTGCCTGAATAGGACTAACGAACATTTGAGGAATGATTAGCGCAGAATTGTGTTTAAAGTTTTGTTGTTTTTTTTTTCATTTATCTTCATGCTTCCTACTTGAATTTACTAGTATAAGCTATTATTTTAAGCAACATTGTTATGTATCTATGTTATTTATGTTTACTAGTAGGCATTTCGGTCCTTGTGGTGCATGTTTTGATGTAATATTTTTGTGGTCCTGAGGATAATTCAATACTTGTACGGGATGTTTCTTGTTGTTGCAATAGTCTTCGTTTCAATTGGTCCATTCTTAATGACTTGGTACACATGCTCAATGCCTTCACAAGATAACATCTTCTTTTTTTGGGGGGGGGGAGGGGAGGTTGTGGTTGGTCAAATACAGAAACCTGTTTCTTTGAGTTGTAAGACGTTTCGGTACCACTAGAACGGACCTGGTTCAATTCCCGTCAGTTTTTAGAGTATATTAATTTATCCTCATGCTTCCTACTTGAATTTACGTGTTTAAAATGTGGAAAAGTGCCGCAATTTGCCGATCGCAGTCTCTCTTAGTGATCCAACAATGTTACTTGCAGTGGTAAGATAAATCAAAACAACTGGAGATGAATCAATAGTACAGCAAAATGAATAAAACAGGTTACTGAAAACACTTACCTTAGCTATGAATAAAAATATATTTAAAAAGTATATATAAAAAACATACAATAAAACTAAACAGGACAATTCTCCACGTATCGGCTCAAATGGAACCTTTTTCAAGAGACAAACAACAGTAAACAGCACAATAATAAACAGAATAGATGACTTAGCCTGTCTAGAGCCACGTCTCAAAAACATAAAACCACGTCTCCATGACGCAGGATTGGAAATACATCTAGTAAAAGAGAAAATTCGTGCATTCATTATAAACAAACTGGAAAGTGGGAAATTAGAGGCAATATAGATGTGGTTTATAATGAATGCAAGAATAATATAAGAAAACGACCCCTTTTGTCACTTTATCAGACAGGCAGGTTTTAAGAACATAGTCACACAGGCAAGACTGAAGGGAACAGAGACAGATGGGGACAACGTGAGAAAATATTAGTTTGACAGCCTAGCAAGGCATGGAAACAACAACAACAAATTACTTATCTTTACTAATTAAATATGAAGAGAACAAAGTGTGAATCAATCCCAGTTGGTTTATGGAATGTTCGGACACTTACGGATATCTCAGATGTAAACAGACCAGAAAGAAGAACAGCACTAATTGCTAAAGAATTGGCCCGTTATAATCTGGATATTGTTGCACTTAGTGAAACGCGGTTTGCAGATGAGGGTCAGTTGACAGAGAGAGGTGGAGAATATACATTCTTCTGGATAGGACGTAATAACACAGAGAGGCGTGAATCAGGTGTTGGTTTTGCTATAAAATCATCTCTGGTGCAGAAACTTCCAGGTCTGCCTCGAGGAATTAGCGATCGCTTGATGTCGTTGCGATTGAAATTGAGCAAAGATAACTTTGCCACATTACTTTCTGCATATGCGCCGACAATGACAAATCCTGATGAGGAAAAGGATAAATTATATGAAGAGTTAGATGCCGCTATATCTGGTACACCGAGAACTGATAAACTCATTATCCTGGGTGATTTCAATGCCCGAGTTGGCAAAGACTTCCAGACATGGCAAGGTGTTCTTGGACGTCATGGGATCGGTAAATGTAACAGCAATGGTTCCCTTCTTTTAAAGCTATGTTCTGTGCACGAACTCACTATCACCAACACTATTTTTCGCTTGCCAACGCGCAAAAAGACCTCTTGGATGCATCCACGGTCCAAGCAGTGGCATCTTATAGACTATATCACAACTAGAAAAAGGGACATCAAAGATGTTCGTGTCACAAAAGCAATGTGTGGAGCTGAATGCTGGACTGATCACCGGCTTATAGTATCCAAACTAAATTTCACCATTGCATGAAAAAGACGTCCACAGGGACAAAAGATAGAAAAACGCCTAAACACTGATCGGTTGAGTAACCACGATATAAAAAATAATCTCTCCAAGGATCTCGACGTAGCCTTGGGAGACTTAGATCTTCTTAATACCACATCTGAAGATAGCTGGGCTTCGTTTAAAGGAATTATTTACGCCAAAGCCAAGGAACATTTGGGTGTAAAGGTACACAGACACCAAGACTGGTTTGATGATAATAACTTTGAGATAACATCCTTGTTAGAAGAAAAACACAAAGCTTTCAAGAAACTACAAGGGGCAGCATCTTCACCGTCCAAGAAAGTAGCCTATAACAAGATCCGTAACACTTGTCAAAAGAAGCTTAGAGAGATAAAGGATAAATGGCTAAGTCGAAAAGCTGAAGAAATTCAAATGTTTGCAGACAGAAAGGACTATAAGCGATTCTATGAGGCTTTAAGAACTATCTATGGACCACACTCATCGGGATCACCGCCTCTATTAAATGCCGATTCGTCGAAGTTTCTCACTGATAAAAATGACATCTTAAATCGTTGGGCTGAACATTTTGAAGAAATCCTAAACAAACCATCAGTAATAAATGAAAAAGTCATAAACAGAATACCACAACTTAGGATAAGAGAAGAACTCGATATACCTCTAAGCAGTCAAGAGGTTATGATAGCGATTAAATAAATGTCAAATGATAAAGCTCCAGGTTTGGATGCCTTACCTGCTGAAATTTATAAAAAATGGCGGACCACTGCTGATTAAAAAACTAACTGACATTTTTGGTATTTTCTGGAACTCAGGTACATTGCCTCAAGATCTAAAAGATGCTTCTATAGTGCACCTATATAAAGGCAAAGGTACCAAACAATCTTGCGATAATCATAGGGGCATATCACTTTTGTCTATAGCTGGTAAAATTCTCGCTCATGTCATACTCAACAGATTAAATAATTCACTACTAAACGAGCTACTCCCAGAGAGTAAGTGCGGTTTTCGTGCAGGTCGTGGTACAATTGATATGATATTCTCTGCACGACAAATTCAGGAAAAGTCACAAGAGCAACATAGTGAACTCTTAGCAACATTTGTGGACTTAACTAAAGCATTCGATACCGTTAACAGAGAAGGAATGTGGAAGGTGCTTACAAAGTTCGGATGCCCCCCAAAACTTGTCACTATGATACGACAATTTCATGACTGTATGATGGCTAGTGTTATCTGCGACGGAGGAGTATCTCCTGCATTCCCTGTCACAAATGGTGTAAAGCAAGGATGTGTGCTGGCCCCTACTCTTTTCAGCCTGTTATTTACGGCCATGTTAACGGAAACACACCATAGTAATGAAACAGCAGACATAATGATCAATTACAGAACGGATGGTGGTCTTTTCAATTTACGTCGTCTAAAAGCAAACACGAAAACTAAATCTAGTACTGTTAGAGAATTACTTTATGCTGACGACTGTGCATTGTATGCTGACTCTGTCGTAAACATGCAGGGCACCATAGACCGCTTCTCAAAGGCCTGCAACAACTTTGGTCTCACTACTAACACCAAAAAAAAAAAAAGAAATCATGCACCAAGCAACATCAAATAGCCAACATACTGCTACTTCCATCATCGTCAATCAGGAAAAACTGCAGGTAGTCGACAATTTTACTTACCTTGGAAGCACTCTCTCTCTCGCGATGTCAACATTGATGTGGAAATTAACAATAGACTGGCAAAAGCTAGTGCTGTATTTGGCAGATTACGCAACAATGTATGGAACAGAAGAGGTATAAGAACAACCACCAAACTACAAATATATCATGCTGCTGTTATACCAACCTTACTATACGCCTGCGAAACGTGGACAGTGTATGCTAGACATGCAAGAAAGTTAAATCATTTCCATCTTACCTGCCTACGTAAATTACTAAACATCCATTGGTGGGACAAAGTACCAGACTACGAGGTCTTGGAAAAATCAACCTCAAAAAGCATCCACACAATACTTATGAAGGCGCAGGCACGCTGGGCAGGCCATCTTGTGCGTATGGAGAACTTGCGTTTGCCAAAACAAATATATTATATAGAACTCAAGGCAGGATTTCGAAAAGCTGGTGGACAGAAAAAGCGTTTCAAAGACACGCTCAAGTCATCCTTGAAACATTGGCGTATCATTGACGTAGACGCTTGGGAGAGCCTCGCTCAGGATAGAACAGCATGGCGTTACAGCATTAGAACGGGAGCACTAACGGCGGAAGAATTCAGACAAGAAACTGCAAGACAGAAGCGGGCACGTAGAAAAAAAAAACATCTCAACCTCACACAGATACTTTCTACTGTTGTCAATTCTGTAAAATAACATTTTGTGCGCGTATTGGACTTGCTAGTCATTTAACAACGCACTATTAACTTTATTATTTTATTATTTATTGTTATTATTATTATTATGGTTGAGTTTTTGGTCATCGTCGATCACGACGGACGAACATCATGATAATGATTGATGAGTAATGATGAGGTTGTGTGGTGGTGGGGTGAGTGGGTTTGGGGAAGTTAGGATACAAGAAGAATCATCATTTGAAAACGCATGGAATGAATGTCAAACCAAATATAGACATAAACATATATATACAACCACACCTAAATATACATAGAAATGTATACACACACCAAGAGTTAAGAAATAAATATATAACAAAATGGACACAGATGTGTGAAGGATACCCACACAAAATGCACAGGCATGTAAATGTATCCACACATAGGAAAGGGCTCACACCAGAATAGGCATACATATTGACACAGAATGAAGATACGTGCATTAACATAAACAAGCGCTCACATAAATATATATATATATATATATATATATATATATATATATATATATATATATATATATATATATATATATATATATATATATATATATATATATATATATATATATATATATAAATATGAACATGCATCCACATAAACACTTTCTCACATTCGAGATCAGATATGTGGGACCATTGCGTGTATTAGTTATCACTACCGAGATCAGATATGTGGGACCATTGAGTGTATTAGTTATCACTACCGATATTGAGTGTATTAGTTATCACTACCGAGATCAGATATGTGGGACCATTAAGTGTATTAGTTATCACTACCGAGATTGAGTATATTAGTTATCACTACCGAGATCAGATATGTGGGACCATTAAGTGTATTAGTTATCACTACCGAGATCAGATATGTGGGACCATTGAGTGTATTAGTTATCACTACCGAGATCAGATATGAGGGATCATTCTGTGTATTAGTTACAACTACCGAGATTAGATATGTGAGACCATTGACCCACATATAACAGCGAAACAATGTTCTATTTTCTAGACTAGAAAATCTAGTAGGTTCATTGTCTCTCTTCCAAAAGTCCTAGGAGGAGTATGAGAACTGAAAAAAAGCGAAAATAATGAACATACCACCGCCACGCTAACATAAACCACGGCCACGCTAACATAAACCATGGCCACGCTAACAGAAACCACTAAAACTAAACGCTGTGATATCTATAACAAAATGCACTACAGGAGACTATATTTAAAGAATTATCTTCATGACATCAATCACTCAGATAACTATATGTTTCCTGCCTATTTTTTCTTCTGTATTAGTTCTAACGTCAGGTTATCCTATTTTCCTCTGATTGTTATCGGTTAGTTTCCGCGGAGTTATTTTTTCATTGTATGTATGTTATCGTATTGTTTACATGTGTATGGATCCCTAAATGCAGCAGATTCCGAAATGGGTCTTATTACAAAGGCAAAGATCATAGAACACGGTTATAAAATCGAATACAACGGTAATGCCAAATCTGGATAAAAGAGACATATTGTAATTACTTGGCGATTTACAAATTCGATAAGGACGCAAATTTATAAAATTGTTATATTGTGATTGGATCTTTTAATTAGATATTTCGCAATAAATGCGATTTTAGTGGAGAGAACTAAACCGAAACTATAGCCACGAGCAAGCCAGCATAAATTGAACAGATATGAACAGGCCATATTATTTTTACTGAGAATGGGACATTTCCGTCGAAACGCACATTTACACCGAATGGGTATCATCGACTCTGCGGCCTGCATCTGCGGAGCAGCATCGCAAGACACTAGAACACATACTACAGAATCGTCCCTAGTTTCGTTGTTCACAGAACGACATGTTGACCCACATGATCTACAAGTTGTGGGGATCCAAAATGACCTAAAACAAACCATTCTATACATGACAAATATTGGACTGGATGTTTAAATTAAGTTGGATCCAGTTCGTTACGCGTTTTTATTATTGTTTGCCATTTAGTGTTTTTTTTTAAAATATATACTTGGAATCGCCTTGGCTATTTTTTGCATGCGATTGCAAGTATATAAATAGTAACCAAATAAAATACAAATAATAATCAAACACGTAACAACCTGGGTCCTAATTAATTCAACTAATAGGCCTGTATAGTCGAGAGCCACGAGAAAAACAGTGTTCTTGGAGTCAATTAAAGTCAACCCCTTTTTTCTCGTGTCAACAACTGTCAAAATTGTTCACAACAAGATGAAGAACTATTAAACATTTAGTAACCACCACAAAGGTTTAAGGGAGTCGCGTAGCGCAGTGGTTAGCGCACTGGCTTCGCATATGAGTGGCCCTGGGTTCATTCTCCAGTTGAGGCGGAAATGCTTTTTCAAATCGCAACAGCTCACGGGTCGACCCAGCTTTAAATGGGTGCCGGATTAATCCGGGAAGTAAAGACAGCGACGGAGAGGAGATGGTTACCGCCCTCATTTACAGAGACTCTGAAAAGTGAGATCGTTAACATTTCACACCCCTACATTAATAAAAGGTATGGGTTACTTTGCTTACTTACTTACACAGGTTTAGGGGGAAAGAGACAGAGGAAGACAAAAGACAAAGAGAGAAGGGTACTGTATGGGAGGGAGGATGTCACCAATTCATTAACTACACAAGAATTGTGGCAGAAAGATAAGCGTCTACGCCATGTCACTTGAATGAATCATTCTACAGTACGGACATCGTTGCTACATCGTTGCTACATCGTTGCTTCGTTGTTTTAAACATGGCTTAGATATGTCCGCGTTTCCTCCAACCTGAACTCAGTATGACAATTGTGAGTCAGTTTGACCTGTTACGGCGTGAGTACTCACATCCACCAACTCTCTCTAGATGTATCCAACAACGCCCTTGTCATGTAGCATTTTTACAAATCTTCGCTCACCTTTCAGACATCGAGAACGAACTAATAGCTTGTTACATACATGTCATTTTATTGAATTTACACTTCCCGTACATCTACATCTATTTTTTTTTTAAAGTTCACTGCACTGCTGATTCATCCGCACTTTCCCTGTATTCAACAAACACGAAAAAACACTAATAAAACTAAAAAGAAGAATGGCAAGCATTTTTGCACTACACATTAATTGCGTTATTTATTTTAAAGATTATTTTTTCCAGTATCTCCGTCTATTTGTACATTTTTATTTTGTAAATAATTTCAGATTCAAAACAGGCAAGTACTTGTAATTATAGGGATACAATTTGGCACTCATTAAACCAAGTTTCTCTGGCATACATGTTTGTTAATGGCGTAGGATGTGTATAATTGCGTTTCCTAAAATGGAATACATTAATTTGTATAAAACTATAGAACACACTAGCATTTTGTGTAAACCGAAGGTTTTTCAAACACTGTTCACTGTGGGCGATTATTAAAACTACAGGTATATTTTGATAGAGTGAGCACTTAATAAAATACATCTATCAGATTTTTGCTCTTCTGGGTTCATTTTATAGCTTCAGCCGGTCGGATATAGCCCATTTCCAAGATAGCACCTCTACTACTATAATCAGGGGTCTGAAACCTACAGCCCACGAGCTGAACTCGGACATCCTGCTCAAATTACATGGGCCATCAATCCTAATACAAAATTCTTGACTGCTGACCTACTTACTTTTCGCTTTATACCCCTTTATGATTGCAGTGTCATGGGTAGAAGAGTTTTCTGGAGTTGTATTTTTTGTGTGCTTCTTATATGCTTGCTTTCGTTGACTCTTTATTTCTTTAATCCATCGTTTGCATGGTCTTCAAAATGGCTTTGTACCAATCGTATATTATAGTAATGTCTTTTGAGGAGCTCTACCTGATTGTAGTCTGGAAGCATGTGAAAACTACTTAATCTGTTGTGTTCTAATGTAATCCAGGATTGGCACTGTGTTTGTTATCTTTTGATGTTTTCGTTTCTGATTCTGTCACTTATTTTACTCCGAAGATTCGATGTAGACAAGTCATTTCTGTTGTAACACGTTTTCTGTTGGGTTCTGTTGTTAGTGTTCATGTTTGACATTGGTAGTATAGTGATGGTATGTTGATCGTTTTAAATAGTGCAATTTTGGTGCTCATTTTCAAATGTTTGTTTTGATAATTGGGGACATCTGCCCTAAGATCTGGTATACTATGTTGCGTCTTTGTTGAATTTCTTTGGTGTTTTTCCCATTAAATGATATGATGCTTCCAAGAAAAGTGAATTCTTTCACCTGTTTAAGCTGTTGGTCATCGATGAAAATAGTTTTGTTTCTTTCTGTTTTTGCGATTGACATTTAGGCCCTACTCATTTGTTTTTTCTATGTGTATCTTCATGTTAAAGTTCCTACATGTCGTGTGAAGTCTATGTATATGTTTGTGTAGTCGTTGTTCTGATTTTGATATTATTATTTGATCTTCTGCAAAAAGAAGATCGCTCAGGAGAATATTTATGTTGTCTTCTTCATTAGTGTTGGCAATTTTATATTTGCAATAGATATATGTAATGAATAACAAGGGCGACAGAACACATCTTTGACGCACGCCAGAGTGTATGTCGAATTTGTCTGAAAGCCATACACTCGTTCTAACTGCACTTTAACTGCCTGTGTAAAAACTCCTGCACAAGTTGATTTAGTGATGGGAACCCCATATTTTGACATTATTTTCCATAGTTGTTGTCTGTCTACTCTGTCGAAGGCTTTTCTTGGTCGATAAATGCGATATACAATTCATTGTTGTTTTCCGTTGTTTCTTCTGCCAGTTGTCTGAATGTAAAAATGGCGTCTATACAGCTTTTGTTCCGGAATCCCATTTCAGTGTTGTTAAGCTGTGGTTATATGAATGCTTGTAATCTTCGTTCTAGAATTACGCTGAAAAATTTCCCAGTGTGGCTTAGAAGTGAAATACTTCTGTATTTTTTTTACAATCTCATTTGCTGAATTTTTTCCCAAATCTGTATTATTACGACATTTTCCCAGTCTTCTATAGCTTCTTGTGTATTCCATATTATATTAAACAGCCTATGCGACCATTTTATTCCTAAATCTGCTGTTTCCTTGATGAATTTAACGTGTTGGGGTTCTTTGTATGGCATTTTCTATTTCTGCTAGCAATATATTCGGTTCTAAATCTTTCGTTTTATTATTTACTTATTATTTACTTTTACTTTTATTACTTTTACTATTATTTTACTTTTACTATTATTTACTTTTATTATTTATTTTTCGTTTTATTATGTCGTACCCTCCGTCTTTAAGATTTAGCAACTCTTTAAAATAATGATACTACTTTTTCAAGATTCTTTTCTGTTCATTGATGTTCTTTTCATTTTCATCATTTATTACTAGGCCCCTATGCTTACCTACGGGCTGTATCCCGACACCGTAGTTTTACTTCTTGACCTCTTCGACGGTTTTACTATTACTATTGCTATTGACATAGCCCCAGACAACCACATGTCACAACCAATCTTCAATTAACAAAGAGATTCCTAAATTATCAGGACAGAATCCAAAAACTCTACGGAGAAAAGAAGTTAATGTCATATCTAATTTTTACAATCTTATCATGTCTATTATTCTAATTGCGTCCCTTTAATTAATATTGACTGCGTTTCTGAAAAGCGTGACCTCACCGTAATCTAATTTTTGTTTTGCTTTAGAGAATGCTTTAGACATTGATAGTTTAAAAAAACTGACATACATATGCTATATTTAAACTTACTACCTTGCAACTGAAGTACAAATATTCTGGTCTCTGAAAACTGGAATTATTTTGTAAGTTATAATTGGGCTTATTATATATTACTTCAAATTTTCTCCAAAATCATCAATGTTATGTATTTATGAATTTATTAAAATTCTATATTAAAAAGTAAAGAATATTAAAGATATTCTAATTTTAAAACCGACGACCTTGATGTTAATCATTTTGATCATTCTACTTCCAGTATTTTAAATCTATATATTCATACATCATTTTTTCATTGGTTGGAGTTCATGCGCATTGTGTTTTTTATGACGAATCCTTCTTCCTTTATACAGTACTGTGGCCTCTTCCATTTCATTCTTCAAAAGTTACGATAATTGACTTTTCCTGTATTTTTCATTGTCTGTTGACACAATGTATAAAGAATGAAAATTACAAACTAAGTCTATTGTCTATTGTCTTTCCCCAGGTGGTTTGTGATCCACTCTTACCGTTAAGCGTATGAGTGATTTGAGCACCAGCTTGCGTTCTATCGCTAGATGTGTGGCCTCGGCTGTGCTATGACCGTGTCTGTACAGGATGACCCTGACGTTTTCTATCTTTTCCGTGGTCTTCCTCTGGCTTTGTACCATGATCTCATTTGGTTATATGCTTGTATGTGCAACTTTTCGTGATGCATTCTCATAATGTAGCCAAACCACTTGATCTGTTCTCTCTCTCTATGTAATCTGTACAAGATATTATATCTATTCTTTCCCTGATATATTAATTTCGCAATCTATCAAGCCTGGTGACCCCGGCAGTTTTCCTCAAGCATTTCATCTCGCATGTCACTATCTTTTCAATATTCTTACCTTCACCTGTTTCTGTTTGTGACAGAACTCTCCTTGTAGAAATTTGACAAAGATACTTGTATCAAGATGAACAAAAATATGTGGATAAAACAAACTAACAACGGGGTAGGTTATTTTATCAACTTAATTTGGTAACACTTATACAAGTGTACCTATTTTTGTTCATTTTGATATCTGCCCCGTGTTATCCCAATTTCCTGTTTACCCGACACTGGAACGTTTATACCTTTAATAAGAACACTACATACCACACTATTATTATTCCATCACTATGCTACCAGTGCCAATCCTGGACAATGACAGCACAAGACAAAAGAAACATAGTGACAACAGAAATGACATGTCTACGAAGAATAATCGGAGTGTCATTAAGACATAGAATTAGAAACGATAACATCAGACAGATAACCAAAATATTACCAGTATTGGAACACATCAAAAGACAACAGATCAAGTGGTTTTCACACGCTTCCAGACTACCGACAGATAGCATGCCACAAATGGCCATGACACATAGACATAACGGTTATAAAGCCAGAGGCAGACCATGTAAAAGATGGATCACAGAAATCAAAGAAGCCACAGGAACAAGCTTACAAACAGCGCACAAGAAGGCCATCTCCATAGAACTCTTCCACCCCAGATGCCGCAAGGCACATAAGGGCGACAGCGTATAGATAGATAGACTACATACCACACGATGAGTATAAAAAGGCACTGTCCACGTTCACATAAATGATATATTAAAATGTATATATAATGTATTTGCACACATATAGTGATAGATAATTAGGCATAGGGGCTGCCCATAAAATATGTCAACATTGGGGGGGGGGATTTGAAAATGTTTAACATTTGTTATTACAAAAGGGGGGGGGGAATTAACAAATGTGACGTCAACAATACTGGGTTTTTTACACAGATTAAATTATTATGTTAGGTGTTAGGTATGTTGATTATCATCTTCGCACACCGGATACGTCCATAGATGCTCCGATCTACGCTTCAGTAAATCTCTCAGGGTGTAACGGCTGATTGTTCCGGTTCTTTGTTGGTTCACTACTCTTTTTGAAATTTTGTCAGGGGTTCTCTTCGGGCCACGCCCATCCACACTCCCAATTCTTGCATTCTTGATATTGACTCATGAAGAACAGTGAGTATGTCTGCTCTATCCATAGGCTGACCGTATGGTGTAGAGGCGAGACTAGCTAATTTGTCGGCACGTTCGTTTCCCTCCACGCCCGCATGTCCGGGGACAAAAATAAACGTGAGTTTTCGTAGTGATGCCCGCATTTTAGTTCTCTCCAATGACTCCGCCCATTCCCTACGTACATCACCTGTTTTGACGTTCTGAATCATATTCAGTGAATCAATTAGTATACATGCATGGGAATAGTTTGTTTGTTTTGCGTTCGCTCCATTGTAACCATTACGGATATCCGTGCGATTTCCGCCGGGAGCGTGATTACGTTGTGCCACCGGTATGCGCCTTGTAGGCCTAGCACATCCGATTTCGGCATGCCTTGACAATTCGGGTGGGCTACCCTTAGCCTGTGACAGCCTCTATATCTGTCTCCAGGCACGCGTAGTGGCGACTCTTCGCCCAGCCGATTTTTGCTCTCATCTGACTCGCACGAGGTGTTCCACTGTCTATGAACTTGCCTCGTGTAATTGGACGTGCTGTACCTGTGCCCATTGGGTACTGAACCGTTTCTCATCCGTGAGCCTGGTTCCTTAAGGGGAAGAACTCAACAGAGGAGTTGGACCCTGGCTCTTTCGCCCTCTTAGCCGAGGTGTCGTTTACCGACATCGTGTACCCCTTTTCCAAGTTCGAGTCTCACACTACGCGTTTGAGAGCAAGGCGTTCTCGAGCTGATCGTCCTTGTCCCAATAGCGCCTGAGCCCATCAGGTACTGAACCCTTTCTCTCTTCAAGTGTATTTCCGGTGGAGGAAAAACCTGATAGTAGAGTTGGGCTAGGGCTATTTCGTTGTCCCTTTTGTGCCTGAGCCCATCGGGTACGGAACCCTTTCTCTTTGCAAGTGTACTTCCGTTATAGGAAACCTTGACAGTAGAGTTGGGCCAGGACTACCATCGTTGTCCCTTTCTTGCCTAAGCCCATCGGGTACAGAACCCTTTCTCTTCGCGAGCATATTTCCGGTTTAGGAAGGCTCGACATAAGAGTTGGGTTAGGTCTTCTAGCTTTACCAAACGCCAATAGATGGGTCTGGGTCTCTGCCTGTAAGGAACACAGGTAACTAGAAGCTCGACTCGAGCTGACGGAGCTTGTAGTTCCCCTTTCCTAGGGACTTGTCACTTTCTATTTGCAAGTTGGCGCTGCCCTCTACCGCTGTTCTGCCCTTTCATTGTTTCATTGTACTCGGTATGAAATATATTTGTCTCTCGCCATGCATCTACCTTCACGTGCATTTTACATTGGCCGCCCCTCCAATGTTCGGACTGGAATGTCTAGCTTCACTGTATGTCGACAGTGTCGCTATATGTGGTGATGATGGTGGTGTCGGAGATATTGTCTGTCTCTTGTGCAGTCAAATCTCTTTCCATCTGATACCTCCCCATTCTCGGACACGATCCTCAAATGATTTGGCCAGAATCAGCTCGAGCTGCTGTATTTCTGTTTCCAGGGTGCACCGCGTGGAGGTACATTTGGGATCTTGGTTATCTGCTAACCCTGGGTCCGCCTAGAGCAATGCGTTCCCTTTGTACCCCGCATGGGAATTGGTTTTCGATTCCAACCAGTAAAGTGCCTGCGTTATGGCGAACACTTCCATAGTTAGACTGCTCGCGGTTGCGGTAAAGGCACCACTGGCTTCGTGTACTGTTTTCCCTTTTGATCTGATAGTTAAGGCCCATGAGCATCGCTGGTGACGGATGACCGACACGTCTGTGTAAATCACAACATCTGAATCATCGGCATTCTCGCATATTAGTGCCTTGACCTCAGCATCCACGCTTACGTGACTGTGTTTCCTGCACTCTCTGTTGAGTGTAGTGACGGTCTTGACTGCCTCTTGAAAGACTTGATTTCTCCTAAATTATAATAATTTTGAAACATATTTTATAAAAATGTGAATGCATTGTAAAACCACGGGGAGGGGTTTAACTTGATATTATCAAGCAGAGTCCGACGCACGATATCTAATTCTTTCAGAATTTTATAAATTTCCCTGAATCGTGAACGTTACTAGTCTTATCACTAGTAGGCCAGCCGTGTGACGCAACTTGGTTAACATCATTACATTGCTCACGCTGCATACTTGTTCCTAGTCAACAATCTGAATGCTAAATTCAATCAGCTCAACTTGAATTGTTTGCTGCTGTCTGTGTTACTATCAATCTTAGAACAGGGGCCAACACATCCCCGATATATACTATTGTGCATGTATTTTTTTTATTTATTATTACATGCGGTAAACCATATAAAAGTAAGACAAAGTAAACACACACATTAAACAGTTTTGAAAAATAATATAACAATTCATTTTTAAACTGTAACAGATTGAGCAATGTGTGCACAACAAAAAACTTATTCGGCTTATTTCAATAATAAAAATGAAATAGCCAACCGCTCCCAGTAGAAGACTGGAATTATTCTCAAGAAGCAAGCAGTGTCCATGAATCAGATAGACAATACTCTAAGCAATATAATTACACGATCTTGTTCTTACAAAGTAGCGAAAGTAATTTCAATTTTTTGTTTCTTCTCTTGATTAGCTAATTTTCTTCTACAGTTTAATTCCATCATATTGTCCTTTAACACTTAACGCCAATTTGAATTGTTATACCAGCCCCCTTCCCCCGAATTTCAGAAACTCTATTCTCTTGTTGGCATTGGATCAAATGGCATGAGCCCATGGACGGCTGGATCAGCCACCAACAAATCAAGAACTCCTGCTATCTCACAATATTATTTTGATATTAATTTGTTACTGCAACCTTGCGTAACTTGAGGCCAGAAGGGGAACAAAGAATAGTAGAAATACTCCTATATGCATGCCGAAATAGGCGACTAAGATAGGTAGATGTAAGGTTAACTACCTCACTATCTGATCTCTGTTTTGATGGTCTCGTGCATGGAATCCTGGGAAGGAGTCAACCATTTCCTCTATAACGTATGCAGACATCTAAATAAAGTCACAACACAACAAATTTCTCTCCATTGTAGAATGCTTTCTGGCATATTTCATTGCCTCTTATAGTCATATAGCGTTCCGTCCCGTGCGTAAAGAATTCTAGGAGAACAACCAATTTGAGGCTGGAATTAAATCTCCGCCATCTGGTACAATACCCTTGTTCGCGCAACAAACTCATACACCATCTGTAGTCTGTCATTATCGTCCTTATGATCACTTTCATACATCCACATAAGCATCCAAACAAGAATTAGCTGTAGTATATTGTTATGTCTAAGGAATTTGTTTAACCAGAACCTTCACGATCACATTATGTGAGTCAACAAGAATCACTGTCAACAATCGTTTATCTTCGCAAACTCTGGTGGTACGGGTACATGATGTGACATTCCTCGATGTCAAAAGATATTATTTAATGTATGGTGGAGAGTGGAAGAAGACTGGGTGGAAAGAAGAAGATATTGCTGAATAATATCAGATACTGAACAAGTGTGAAGTTTCCAAACGCATCAGGATGGTAGACGATAGTGGTGGGTGAGGACCTTCCTGCACAAAATATGGCAATATGACACCCCTACGACCCTGACGGGTTAAAGGTTGTATTATTATTCATGTGAGCCTGCATTTACTATCCTACGTTATCATCACCAGGTACCGCCTCCACATCAAAGGCTGGCTACAACAGAACTACAAAATGTGATGTCTCTTACCTTGGTAGTGCACTCTGCTAGACTGTATCCTGTCCATTTCACAATGTTTCCCTCCAACTCTGCCTACCTCTTACTATTAGGTCTTTCACTTGGTGTCACTCTTTTGAATATATCTAAAGTACTTTTTTGTTTCGACTTTTTATTCCTGTAATAGTTTTTTGCATACGAAATTTTATCAGGGCGTCTTTGTTGTCTTCTCCTTCCATGAAGTTTCCTCTATTCTTCTATATAACCGCATCTCAAAGGCGTCAATGTTGGCTTCCAGTTGTTTGTTGTATTCTTCTTCCATGAATTTTTTCATATTTGTATATACCTATCCATAAGCACATATACCTGTCAAGGTCGTGTTGTTACCACATTGTACGCATCAACACAAATAGTCTTCCATCATTTTCTATCTTCGGCGATGCGGATGAGTGAGGAAAAATAAAAAAATCCTCTGGTCCTTGATGTTGTCCTTCCATGAATCCCTTTGTCTTCCTATACTCCATCTTCGACTGTTCCCTGTAGTTTTTGACTATATTGCTATTGCCAAGCTATTCTCCAGAGTGCAGTGACGATGATCCAGCGACTAACTAACTAACTTTGACCAGGAATCATGTCAGCATGCCTGTCCAAACCATGCAAGACATCACGTTTTAATATTGAAATAATGTTTTTTGTGTGTGTGTGTTTGATATGTATATATCTTTATTTTATTTCTTACGTACACATTTGTTCCGTTTGCATACAAAATGTTATCAGAGCTTAATTTTTGTTCTCTTTCCGTGAGGTTCCTTCCATTAGTCTGTATTTCCACATCTCCAAGCCATTATTCTGTTTTCTTGGTGTTTATTCGTTCTCTTTCCATGAACTTCTATACATTCACTCATATATCCTCATCTTCAAGCCATTAATTCTTGTCTCTGTTTGTTTTCTTCTCTTTCCATGGAGTTCTATCCATTCCTTCATGTATCCTCATCTTCAAACCATTATTTCTTCTCTCTTCTTCTTCTTCTTCTACTGCGTTCGCTCTCATATAACCACAACAAATATTTCGTGTGATTTCCGCCGGTGAGCGTGAAGTACGTTGTGCTGCAAGTACCACAGTAGAACTGTGATTATTTACACCCCGATTGGCCACTTGTGGTCAGGACGTCCGAGGTCCAGCACATCCGTTTTCGTCATTCCTTTATTTCGGGTTTGGTCCCTAGTCCGTGACAGCATGTCTATCTGTCGCCGGACACGCTGGTGTGTAGTGCCTCTTCTCCAAGACGCTTGTCGAGCGCGTCGCGTCTATCTGGCACAAGGTGCTCAACCGTCCATGAATCCATCTCGTGCAATTGGACAAACTCTGCCTGTGTCCATCGGGTACTGAACCGTTTCTCATCCGCGAGCCTGGTTCCGTATGAGGAAGAACTCGCCAGAAGAGTTGGACCCTGGCTCGTTCGCCCTCCTACCTGAGGAGTCATTCATAGACATCGTGAACCCCTCGCACAAGTTTGAGTCTCACACCACGCGTTTGAGAGCAAGGCGTTCTCGAGCTGAGCGACCTTGTCCCAATAGCGCCTGAGCCCATAAGGTACTGAACCCTTTCTCTTCGCGAGCATATTTCCGGTATAGGAAGGCTCGACATTAGAGTTGGTTTAGGTCTTCTTGCTTTTCCGAAAGCCAACGATTGGGTCTGGGTCTCTGCCTATAATGATCACAGGTAACTAGAAGCTCGTCTCGAGCTAACAGACCTTATAGTTACGTTTTCCTAGGAACTTTTCACTTTTCATTTGCAGTTCGCGCTGCCCTCTGGCGCTGTTCTGCCCTTTCATTATGTTATTGTACTCATTATGACATATATTTGTTTCTTTCCATGCATCCACCTTTACGTGCTTTTACATTGGCCGCCCCTCCAATGTTTTGACTGGACTAATAGGCGTCACTGTATGTCGACGTATGTGGTGATACATATGGTGTCGGAGATATTGTATGTCTCGTTTGCAGTCAAATCTCTTTCCATCTGCTTCCTCCACATTCTCGGATACGATCCCCAAATGCTTTGGCCAGAATCAGTTCGATCTGCTGTTTTCTATTACCAGGGTGCACCGCGAGGAGGTACATTTGGGATCTTGGTTATCTGCTAACCCTGGGTCCGCCTAGAGCAATGCGTTCCCTTTGCACCCCTCTTCTCTCTGTTTTCTTCTTTTTCCATGGAATTCTATCCATTCATTCATATATCCTCATCTTCAAGTCATTAATTCTTCTCGCTGTTTGTTTTCTTTTCTTCCCATGAAGATCTCCATAGTCTTCTCATCATAATCAAGTCCCGTCTCCGCAACGAATGTAGGTTGCAACAGACCAACATCCCCTGTCTCTTGTTTTGGTGGTGCACTCTGCTAGACTGCAACCTGCCCATCGTATGCTGTTACTATCTCACTTGTATCTCTGCTTACCTCTTGCTCGCTTACTGTGTCTCTTATATGCCCTCATATCCAAGGCATTAAGCCTGTTTTCCAGCTGTTTGTTCGTTTCCTTCTCTTCCTGTCAGGTTCTCTCTATGCTTCTATATTTTCACATCTCCAATGCATTAATTCTGTTATCTAGCTGTTTCTTTGTTTTCTTCTCTTCCCATGAACTTATATCTATTCACCTATACAACCTCGTCTCCAAGACATTAATTCTTCTTGCTGTTTGTTTATTTTCTTCTCTTTCCATATAGGTATCCCTATTCTTCTATAGACCCTCATCTTCAAGGCATTAATTTACGTTTTCTAGCTGATTGTTTGTTTTATTCTCTTTCCTTGAAATTCTATCTATTCTTCTATGTACCTCAACTTCAAGACATTAATCTTGTCTTCTAGCTGACTGTTACTTTTCTTTTTCCATGAAACTCTCTCTATTCTTCTACATATCCTCATCATACTTATTGTTTAATTTTCATTCCCTGTCCTGTTTTAGCATAATAACTGCTTCGAAAATAACGTAAACATTAAGTACGTTAATTGTAGCACTCACATGCAAATAATATATTGTCTGCTCAAAGTGGATGAGTAATGACGAACGGAAAACGTTTAACCGGGACTCAAACGTTCAAGGTCTTTTTGGAATATACTGCTCCGCGCACGCAAGCGTTTTTGTGAAACATAAGGTCTAGAATGTTCGTTTAAAATTAGAAAACACAAAAATAGGATAGTATAGATTTGTTGATTTGTTTCTAAGCCATGAATTATGAGCAAATGAGCTAGTCATTACTTTCAATATACTGAAACGACGAAAACTTGTATGTATCGGACATGTATGCAGAAGTGATTCCTTGTTAACGCGATACTACAAAGAGCATAAGAGGTTGGGAGACGTAGAGGAGGACAACGAAACATGAGCAGACAATTTCGAAGGCTGGATAAGTCCAGATTTTCCCACATTTATCCAGATCACTGAGGATATGAATCGCTGGATGACTGTGTTTGTAGGTTTTTTTGTAGTACCCCTACGACTCTGACAAGTTATGGATTTATGGATGGATTAATCTATTATGGTACACCTACGGCCCAGACGAGTTATGGATTTATGGATGGATTAATCTATTATGGTACACCTACGGCCCTGACGAGTTATGGATGGATTAATCTATTGTAGTATACCTACGGCCCTGACGAGTTATGGATTTATAGATGGATTAATCTATTGTAGTACACCTACGGCCCTGACAAGTTATGGATGGATTAATCTATTGTAGTACACCAACGGCCCTGACGAGTTATGGATTTATAGATGGATTAATCTATTGTAGTACACCTACGGCCCTGACGAGTTATGGATTTATAGATGGATTAATCTATTGTGGTACACCTACGGCCCTGACGAGTTATGGATGGATTAATATATTGTAGTACACCTACGACCCTGTTATGGGTTTATAGATTTATGGATGGTTTAGTAAACCAGGTAACACGAACATCAACCAAATATCGGATCTTCTTATTTTTCAGCGTTCACTCTCAAAGTCCAGATGGATCTCTCCTGTAACAGGACAATTATCCTACTAGATATCCAGCAGGATGCAGTTCAGATAATGGAAATCGTTGTGTGGTCGTTTTATTTGCACATATGACCCAACACAACAGTCGGATCAGTTGCGTCGGGTTATTTGCAACATCCTTCGGAACATTTCCGTCTTTGGTGGAAGATGTCCAATCTAACAAGACTAAGCTCTACGTTTTGTGGGAGACATGCTTGTGCTCGAAGGCGTAGACTAGCGAACATGCTTCCTGATGGCCAATGCCCCTATGTGCAGTGATGGTGATCTGTCAACTATATAACTACATTTTGTAAACGCAATTATTACGGAGTCGTGGGTACTATATTACCAGAACCGCAAACTCCATTTTTAATTTAAGAACTGATATAACTTAATTGGACTCAACTTATCGGATGAAAGGAGTGTAGCCTACCTCAACACAAGGAGTACAAAATAGATCATATAACTACAATCTACTAGCTCACATAGTACACAATCTCCACCGCAGACTTCTACCTATATCTTAAGCATTCCAGAACGCATCCATGACCGGACCCAGTATATACCTCTGTACAGAAAGTAGACAAGGCCACATTCGTGACGTTTTTGATTATTTTTGTGCATTTATATACTTTGAGTCGTGTGCCAAAAAAATCCAAGCCGCCATGCTAAATGCACAGAAATAATGAAAAATCAGATTTCAGGTCATGTTTATTTTCTGTACAGAGGTATTTACTGTCGGCTGTCTCATCGCTTCACGGCACTAAGTGAAGACAAGGAAAGATAAAAGCAATGAAGATGCAAATTCAACGTCAACAAACTAATTTAAACTTCCATGTTTATATGTGAACAAACTTTACACTTCGCTTCAACGTGAAAAACATTCAGATAAAATGAACCATAAATAACTTGCATGCAATTTGTTTCTACTTTCTCTTTTGTTCGTTATGACGCACTGTCGTTGCAATATTTTTTAATAACTTGACGTCTGCTGTATAAATGTATAACAGTGTGGTAACAGAATCCAGGATGGGTTAGTGGTTTTCAACGTGGGCAACATGATTTCTACGGGGGCCACGAGAACTTTTCAAATTGGGTGGCCGCAGCCTCTTCCAGGAAGGTAGCTATTTGAACAATAAGTAATAAGATTTATAGCTAAGAAGCTGACAATGCCGTTGTGACTTGGAAGGGAGGTGGCTGTCCATACATTACGTCAACAATTGCTTGGAAAGGGGGGGGGTCTGAATAGTGTTACAGTTGTTGACAAGGGAGAAGGGTCAGGGGTGAACAAAGGTTGACGTCAACAACATTGTTTTAATATATTAATTAAAATAGTTTAATTTGACTTTTTTCGAAAAATCTGAAAACATCATGTAGTGTAGACCCTAGTCTTATGTCGAAATGGTTGTGCCACAGAATCTTAACTAGGTCGGCTCAGATGGCACATAATGGCTTTACATCTCCACTGCGGTTATGTCAGACCTTACTGACTGTTATCCTATTGTGGCCCAAACCAGCAGGTGAGAGGGGGAGGGGCTCACATCCCTCTCTTACCTCCTAGCAAATCAGAACATGACTTTTAGTTCTAAAAACCTAGTCAAGAGGTTGGTAATCTCCTCGCTCTCAGCAATTTTCACAAAAATCTCCACAAATTGTTTATCAAATAGAGAAATTTACACGCGAACACGCCATCAAATTGTTCATCAAATAGAGAAATTTACACACGAAAACTCATGAACGCTTGTTTTTTATTTCATTTTTTGTTAAACAGATCTCCTTAAACAAATTAACAGGGGTTGAACTTCTCACGCTCCTTATATACGGTCATGAATCCTACTTTTCCTAATGGCAATTTGAGCCGGATTATTATATGTGTGACGTTATGATAGCAATAGACGTTACAATTATCTTCAAATGTTATCACATCCACAAATTGTGACATCAATTTTTTTTAGTTCCTAGCATATCCACATCAACAGAAACACACGAAATGTCGACTAAAAAGTCTTCATCGGGATAAAAAAAAATTACAAGTAATGAATATTACAAATAGAGAATTATAATGTAAGATAGGAGCAAAAGTAGTTGTTAAGAGAAATATGGTGAAAGAAAATAGGAGAAAGATACGGCAATCACAGAAGAGAGTAAAAGTAAAAGCAACAGAAAAATTATAACAAAAGAAGAAAAATCCGAGAAAAGTCAAAGAAAAAAACTACTTATCTGAAATCCGATATAGTCAAAAAGAATAGTTGAAGTAAACAAAATATTGTATGTTTTAAAACTTAGGAATTGTTATATTACGCTCAGTAGTTTGCTCAGTAGTGTGGTGTATGGTCGAGAGGTTAGCGCGTTGTCTTTCACACTGCAAAGTCTTGGGATTGCTTCCGGGCAAGGACAGGGTTTTTTATGTCGGAGGTGAATTAAATAACCTACTCTGTACATAACGTGACGAGAGTAAGTGCTTGAGGCTTTTATCACCGAAGCCACACCCAGCCTTCCTGCAACTCCATATCTGGAAACCTTCAGTTTTGACAGTTTTTGTACAGCTTAGCTTTGCTTACTGAACGGTCCTGATGCAAAATTGACAGCGACGGGATTTGTTTGTTTGTTTTGCGTTCGCTCCATTGTAACCATCACGGATATCCGTGCGATTTCCGCCGGGAGCGTGATTACGTTGTGCCACCGTTATGCGCCTTGTAGGCCTAGCACATCCGTTTTCGGCATGCCTTGACAATTCGGGTGGGCTACCCTTAGCCTGTGACAGCCTCTATATCTGTCTCCAGGCACGCGTAGTGGCGACTCTTCGCCCAGACGATTTTTGCTCTCGTCTGACTCGCACGAGGTGTTCCACTGTCTATGAACTCGCCTCGTGTAATTGGACGTGCTGTGCCTGTGCCCATTGGGTACTGAACCGTTTCTCATCCGTGAGCCTGGTTCCTTAAGGGGAAGAACTCAACAGAGGAGTTGGACCCTGGCTCTTTCGTCCTCTTAGCCGAGGTGTCATTCACTGACATCGTGTACCCCTTGTCCGAGTTCGAGTCTCACACCACGCGTTTGAAAGCAAGGCGTTCTAGAGCTGAGCGTCCTTGTCCCAATAGAGCCTGGGCCCATCAGGTACTGAACCCTTTCTCTCTTCAGGTGTATTTCCGGTGTTGGAAAACCGGACAGTAGAGTTGGGCCAGGGCTAAATCGTTGTCCCTTTTGTGCCTGAGCCCATCGGGTACGGAACCCTTTATCTCTGCAAGTGTACTTCCGGTATAGGAAACCTTGACAGTAGAGTTGGACCAGGACTACCATCGTTGTCCCTTTCTTGCCTAAGCCCATCGGGACCAGAACCCTTTCTCTTCGCGAGCATATTTCCTATTTAGGAAGGCTAGAGATTAGAGTTGGATTAGGTCTTCTAGCTTTACCAGCCGCCACTGGATGGGTCTGGGTCTCTGCCTGTAAGGAACACAGGTAACTAGATGCTCGACTCGAGCTGACGGAGCTTGTAGTTCCCCTTTCCTAGAGACTTTTCACTTTCTATTTGCAGTTCGCGCTGCCCTCTAGCGCTGTTCTGCCCTTTCATTGTTTCATTGTACTCGGTATGAAATCTATTTGTCTCGCCATGCATCTACCTTTACGTGCATTTTACATTGGCCGCCCCTCCAATGTTCGGACTGGACTGACTAGCTTCACTGTATGTCGACAGTGGCGCTATATGTGGTGATGCTGGTGGTGTCGGAGATATTGTCTGTCTCTTGTGCAGTCAAATCTCTTTCCATCTGCTACCTACACATTCTCGGACACGATCCCCAAATGATTTGGCCAGAATCAGGTCGGGCTGCTGTATTTCTGTTTCCAGTGTGCACCGCGTGGAGGTACATTTGGGATCTTGGTTATCTGCTAACCCTGGGTCCGCCTAGAGCAATGCGTTCCCTTCTCACCCCACAGCGACGGGATTTGAACCCAATACTTTTGGCATAACATACACACTGTGTACCTCGCTGACACAGAGCAGGACATCTATGAGTGTTTTCAAATCGGCAAACGTTGGCTAAAAAATAAATATGCTATCAGACAGAATGCTGCATATAAGATCGTTAGTTTGAGGGATTTAAACCCATTCCTCTAAGAAAATAAAACAAGATATTTAACAAGATATGAGAAACATGTAACTCAGAAGAGAACCTACCCCCCCCCCCCCCCCAATCTCCAATCTTAGATAGTAACCCAAAATAAAGATAACAAAACATCCTACAAGAATGAAATCATTAGCTTTTTAAAAACAATCCTCCGCCCCCCCCCAAATTATATCCCCCCCCCTTTCGAACCTATTAAATCTACAACTCTGATCAGGTTGACAAATGTTCGCTATAACGTCGACAAGTGTGACACTGATGAAACACATACACGAATAATTAAATCGATAAATGTGATCACATCGAGAAAATTGATTAAATTTACAAACTTACAGGTAAATATTACGTCTTCAGTTGTGTATATCGGTTGCTACATAGAAAGGAATTACATCGATAGAAAATTATGACATCAAGAAATAGTAAACATAAAAATGTTATGTGACATTTTATATTGTATAAAAATTATTGAGTTATTGCAGTACTCACTCAGATTCGCGTACTCCGATGTACTACTCGTGTGCGACGTCTAAGCTCATATCTGTGCGTGAGTTGAGTTTTACATAAGGAAAGGTTTAGGTGGGAAGAATCTTCTGAAGGGTTGATATGTCTGCCGGCCTGCTCGCTCAACGAGAGAAGCGCATGCGAACTTTGTGGTTAGAACGACCATTACCGCTCTTCCTATTCAATCATAATCAGTGTTCAGCGTCCCCAAGGGAGCATAGGCTACAAGCTCCTTTTCAGCTTGTATAACGAATTTTCATCTTTCTGAATATTTTCCTTAACTGCGATGATTTCTATTTTATTTGTATGTATCCGTTGAAGACTGATATGTCAGTGCATTTGCGCAAATAAAACTGCGACACAAGGCATTTCCATTCTGTAGACTAAATTCTGCTGGAAACATATAGGATAATTGTCCTGCTACACGAAAGATCGAGCTGGAGTTTGAGAATGAACACTGAAGAAAAAGAAGAGTGTGTATATAGTTGTCCATTTTTATACCATTGACTATTGTTTCCTTGAATGATTTGACTCGTCAGTACTCAAAAATCGACATCGTGTGGTGCCGATAGCAGCACTTTTGCCTTCCATGTATATCGTAAGAGATGATTAAGCAGATTATGGTGCGGAGTTGGCTGTACCATCTTATATAGGGCTATCGTGACCCATAGGACACGATGAAGTCGAATGTCTCAGACGAAAGACCAAAATATCGCAGCTAAGTTGTAAACCATGACACAACTTATTTCGTTCTCCTGATTATATCCTGCCATCTTCAGGAGTTGAGAATGAACAAAGAAGAAATACTAACGAATTATGATCCCACTACGCATGTGGTTGTGTCTGCGGTTCTCCCCAATGGCCCACTAGACATACCACCCATGCAACAGAAAACTTTAGTAGATGACCTACCGTTATATTGAGGTTATCTTCTTAGAGAAGCTTCATGGAACGTCATCTATTCAATTATGCTTTTATTTTGTTGTTGAAATGTGTTTCATGTTTACCTGAATATATATGTATTCATATTATACAATTCTGTAGTTGGGAGGGGGGCCAGAGATGTACTGTTCAGCACTGGGGAGGAGGAAACTGACAGCACAGTTTTTTCCTATGACTGAAACCCATCATAAAGGTACAGTGACTCAGGACGTGACAATCCTTTTGACTTGAACATTTGGTTACATACCTGGAGCAATAGAGAAGTTCGGCATAACCAGTAGTCATTTGGTGGAGAGGAATGAGCACAGTGAACCCTATCTTGGCTACAGTGGCTAGGAGCAGTACATAGGTTGAAACCTGCCTTCCTGGAGGTGTGATATTTATTCCCTGGCTCTGTCCCGGGGTGGGCCGAAAATCCACAGACATCCTAGCAATATAATGCCATTTAATGGCATTAGGTCAAAGGGCATGAGCCCATGGACCGCTGGATCAGCAACTAACCAACCAACAAATTATGATCCCACACTCCACAATCATAACACAACGATCATTATCATATCCAATGTACATAGTTGTATTGTCTGAAAGTTATGCGATGTAAATCTTTTGATGGAGTGCCAAGTCAATTATACATTCCTATGTACGAATCGTGTCCGTCTTTCAAAAATGAGGCCATTTTATTTTTCCCGTGTATTTTTTTGGTTGACGACATAAAATATACACAAAGTGACCAATTAAAAACTTGAAAAAAAGTCAAATAGCGTCACTTTTGAGGGATCAAACCGATGAGTTCAGAGGACGGTATAACTGATGAGAGACTCGCGTAAATAAAATTATCGCAGGAATAAAATTGGTTATTTGTGAAGAACTATCGGCAAGAAATGCGCTCCAAGAATACCCATAAATAATTATCCTCCCCCAGTAGATGCCACAGTGTGTTTTTCGTCAAATATACAGTTCTGCTGGCTCATCAGGAATCATCCTTCTACAGTTACGCATTTGACTTTTTCAGTCATTGTTACTGGACACATTGTGTATACTTTGTGTCAACGGATAACGATAATCAGGGGAAAAGTTAAATGCGTCATGTTTTAATGTTGATTTCCATTTTAGTCCATATGTCTTACATCTTCGATGGTCACAGTCAATGGGCACGTTGTTGCTATTAACCCTATGGATTACTGGCTACTAGCTACTGCGTTCCACGTGCAATGGGATCTTTCGTGTCTCTCAGTTATAGAGAACCTGCCATCAGAATCAAACAAGCCTTCATTCGTTACGATTGTAATTATTGCCGCGCATTTCGTCCGTCTTCATGTATATACTTTATGTCTCATGTCAGCGCCATCAACGAAACGCATGGAAATAATCCCAAAACATGGCGTAAAAATGTTTGTTTTCTATTGTCGAGAGTTATGGATCTTCTCTCTAGATCTCTCATTCATACCCAGGTGACTTAACTCTCCGCGGTGTTCAATGGGGTGATTTCTTCAGAGATCTCTTTCATACACGGAAGAATTAACTCGCGACGTTGTGCAGGAGTGGTTCTCCAGATATTTTTTCCATCTTTAGAAGAATTAATCCGTGGCGGATTAATCAATTCTATCAATTCTACAATACATACAAAACCAACAGATACAATGGTTTGGTCATCTGGAAAGAATGCCGTGTGATTCATTAGTTTATAAAGCATATACGAAGAGAGTAGAAGCAGAAAGAAGAGCCAAGGGTAGACCTAGAGTACGCTGGATCGACAACATCAAAGAGACATTACATGAACACCGAATAACATTATCTGAAGCTGCCAGAAAAACGAGAACAAGAACATTGTATCTCCCTCGACACCCGCAAAGGGTAAAAGAGGATGGAAAGAAGAAGAAGAATCCGCGGTGATTTGCAGTGAACCAAGAATTCTCGCCAACTGGAAAGTACTTGCTAATTGTGAGCACATGTCCTTACGAGGACACCAATATAATCTCAAGCACTAGTTTGATAACCCCTGTTCTAGATCCTAAACAACACTTTAACCGATTTCTTGCTGGACGTTTGAAATATCATTGCCACCTTTCCACACACCCCCCCCCCCTACTTATACAACTGCTGCCATTCGATGAAGCTTTAGCTTGCACTCTATACTACTTTTTATCAACATGTCTACCGAGCAGCAGAAGCTTCTAGAATTTCAGTTGTTTATCAGTATATAGAATTTAAAGTTGTTTATCAGTATATAGAATTTGTTGGACAGTTTCCTGGGTCTTATTTTTAAAAAATATTTTACCCCGTCACGGTCTCACAGCGGCTGAGAAGCACTGCTCTAGACGTTAATAAACCTTTAAGGTCACCGACTCCTATCTAGAGCTTCAGCTTTGATCATTCTTGCTATGGTCTTGAATATCCAGGTCGGAACGTAATGCACCAATGCGATGCGACAGTATTCCAGTAGTTATCAGATAGTTTAATTCCCACGGAAGACGGATGTGTCGGGCCATTGGCGCAAATAAAACGGCGACACAACGCATTTCCATTTTCTGGACTACATCCTGCTGGAAATCTAGCTGGACCATGATCCAGCTAGATCCAGTTGGAGTTTGAGAATGAACGCAGAAGAAGAAGAAGATAGTTTAATTGTTATTCTGATGAAATGAGGTCTTCATTCTTTCCGGCAGGTCCCTAGTTGTATTGCCACACATAGTACCACATTCTGCTTTAGAAAAAAAAACTAACTATAGTTTGGACAACTTATGAGATTGGAATACACCCAACTCCCTACACGTTCATATAATAAAACATGATGATGTTACAACGCCAGAGAAAGACCAAGAAACAAACGGATAGACAACATCAACGACATGCTGATCAAACATGAATATAGCACAACAAAGACGACACATCTAGCATTGGAGCGTAAACTAAATATCCCATCCCTACACTTAACAGCAAGTGAGGTCCAATAATATCATCATATATCTGAGACACTATTTAGTTTGCTTGTTCCTTTTGAGCCAAAGATGGCACAGTTATCAATTATATCCATGACGAGCGCCTCGCTGCAAGGTTCTGTAGTTCCTGTGTATTGCGTATGTCCAATATTTAGCTTTTCCTGTTGATTGTTCTGCGTAATTTATTTTGGGTGATCTACTGTTCTTTTGCCTTCTGTCTTTCACACGAAGGTTCATTTCGTCAACAATTTTGATGAATTTCCTTTTCATAATAGTGTCTGCCTTACTCTTTTCCACACAAAAAACTCTGACATCCCACATTTAACGAGACCTTGATAAAGTCCACTATCACGGACGATTCATTCGACCTAGTTATAATTTGAATTTAGATCGGAGAACTTTAGAAGTTAAATTCGTGAGTGAATGAGCTGGATGCATCCCCTTTATAGTTATCATATGCAATAAATCTTTGTTTATTGAAGTAATAGAGGTCTTTAGTTCGGCAGAGCCATAACCGAAAGATGGAGTTGAGACAGGGCAAGGACGATAAACAAATAACACCACAATCTTGGAAGGTTACAAAAATGAGGCTTTGCAGACGAATGTGTTCTTTCTTCTTCTCCTATCGGAGTCATTGCAAGCATCGTGCGAACAATACGATATGAGATTAAACACATAAAAAACGGAAACTATGAAAATATGCAGAGAAGAAGAACAACTAAATGTGTATGTTAGCGGGACAAAACTAAAACAGACATCGGAATTTAAATATCTATGAAGCATTTTTACAGAAAACGGCAAAATTGATAGAGAAATTGAGATGAAGTGTCAAATACATACGCTATAACATATCAACTGACATCGCCACTTAAAAACCCAGCGATCAACATGGTGACCAAACGACATATAATAAACACCATCTTTATTCCAACATTATGTTACCAGTGTCAGATATGGTACCTGACAAAAACACTCATGAGAAAGATTACAAAATGTGAGATAAAATGCATGAGAAAAGCTATAAATGTCACCAGAAGAGACCGACTGAGGAATGACCACATCAGAGAGAGATAGTAAAGGGAATATCATGCAAACAATATATAGATAGACAACAGATCAGCTGGTTCCGACACCTTATGGTCCGAATGGAACCATCACAGGCGACCATCCTTGCGAACAACAGCAGAAAGAACGGCTACAAAGTAAGACGAAGACCAAGAACAAGATGTGAATATTCAATCAGAGAGATTGTCAAAAACCCCAGCCTAAACATGGCAAACGCAACAAAGATGGCCAAAGACAGAAAACTTCAACTCCCCACGACGCCTTACAGTATTTGTGGAAAAGATCATTGATACATAGAAGAGGAGTCAGACGCTGATATGGATTTCTTAATGAAATGTGGTCATCAGTCACCAGCCTCGGGGTAGGGCAGTAGAGCTAGTCCACTAAAGCTGTTCAGATGACCACATGTATTTTCAGATGGTGTGATACAGTGGGTAGTTCTGTAGATGAAAATTCGACAGATTTCTAAGAAACGACAAATGCAAAAAAAATATGAAATATAATCATTGAGACTCATTTAGTCATTATCAGTGTAAAAAAAAAAGAGACAAAATTGCTGCAATGAAGCCGTTATTTAGACCAGTAGCTCTTAAATTGTGATCAGTGAACCCCCACGTCTCGACCTCTCATGGAGTCAGCAAAGACTTGGAAAATGTTATGAGCATTTACAATTATAAAAAAGCATAAATTATTTATGCTATTCAACGTGATAGATGAACAGACTCCACATCATCTCTTATTAGTCGAATTTTATGACATGTATGACAGGTCACCGTGTTACTATTATTTGCTTCCATTTCGAAAATGCTGTTGACGCAAATCCTAAATCTGAACAAAGCTTATAAAAACTGAAAATAATAACCATAATCTATTATGGAAAAGATCTTCTTGAACAGTTGAATGCTTTCCAAATTTGGATATTATCAAAATATTCAACATCAGGGGCGTATGCACATGCGGAAGAGTAATCATTAAATGTTACGCCCAGTTAGCGTAACGATCAATCTGTTCCTAATTGACTGCTTTATTTATTTTTCCAACGAGCGTTTCACCAGTATTTGTGGCACTCTTAAATACAACACTTCTGGTACAACGTGAAATTTGAACTGGAAGAATGAAAGTAATGTAAATATAATAATAGTGAAAGTAATGTAAATAAAATAATGGTGTGTATGATGCGACAGAAGGACTTTGTCCGAAATTTCTAACACTAAGCAGTGTAAAGTGTGGTCATTTATCTTGATTACATCTTTTTTATTTGCGATGGAAGCTATGAAAACGTATTGATACAGATACAAATCCTTCTCAATCAATCATGAGGTTTTCTTTCTCAATTCATGAACCATGCAACAATAATTAATTACAGAAAAATAATCTAATACAGTAACTAACAGTATAGAAATATATTCTTATATACACATTCTAGGACAGTTTCACAAGTTTTTAACTACTAAAACACTATAGGCCTATTAGGATTTGCAATGTGCATGTCTTGCTATCAGGTTTTTAGTTTTCCCCCAAATAAAGCCTTATACACACTCATGTCACGAATCATGTCATCAACCATTTAATCATTATTTCTAAAGCATGTATTATATATGAAAATGTTTGGCAATGAATTATATATATAATGATCTATATGCCTATATATATAATTGTCCAAAATATTTTTTTAATTAAAATATTATAGAAATTTTATAAATGTGAGAAGTGACAGTATATTTGACAAAATCTGAAAAAAAACGTGCTCTTAAATTTTCATTGAAATTAGTTGTAGGCCTATGCATCATAATGGTTTTTTTTTTAACAAACCGTTATATATTATTAATACATCCATATATATATATATATATATATATATATATATATATATATATATATATATATATATATATATATATATATATATATATATATATGTAACTTATATATATATACAAGTTATTCTTTATTGAGTGATAACTTGAAAGTGATACACTTTATTTTATAAACTTTATTATATCACACAGTGATACACGCTATTGTATCACTCGGTGATATACTTTATTTATACATCATGATCGTGTGACATATTCTTTCCAGAACGTTGTCTTCTTTATGGACCTTCTGAACACCTCACGATCTTGGACGAGTTGACCTGCGTCCTCCAGGGACATGTTTAGACAGCTAAATATATCCTTTGTCCATTGTCGTCTTGGGCGGCCACTTCCTCTGCTGCCGTTTACTCTGCCTTCTGCTATTAGTCTTTCCATGATGTTATGTCTCTTTAGATGACCAAACAAAGTTGAGCTTGCTTGTTATGATGTTACTTAGAAGTCAACACTCTTCCACGTTTAATGATTGCAGTACTTCTTTATTTGTCTTTTTAGCTATCCATGGTATATGTACAATTTTCTGTGGCATCTCAATTGGAGGTGACAACTTTTAAGAATCTAAGCCTCACAGCCTATGTTGCCCCAGGAAATACACATCTTCTTATCATACACAGTTTTACTTTGCTGCTAGTTCCTTGAAAGTTATTTTTCATTTGGACAAGTTTCGAAAACGCCATTGCATTCCTTCTCTTAATTTCTACTGCGTAGTTCGCTGAACTATTTATGTTTGTACCCAAATAATAGAAATTTAATACGCCTTCGTTTATGGGTGTCAATTATAATTTTTGGATGAGATTGTACTTAATCAGTTGTCATAATTTTAGTTTTCCTCATATTTAGGAACAGATTTTGAGTTGTTTTGTTTTGTTGTTTTGTTGATCAGATATTTGTCTTAGACCTTCTTCGTGTGTTGTTAAATGGACTTATAGTCTGTGTATCTTATTTCTGCGATCTGCTGACCTCTGATGGTTATAGATGGAAAATATGTGTGTGTCATATCTTTCTTTACATAAAAATATCGAAAGCAAATATGTGAGCATGAACACCAAAACTGCACTATTTAAAACGATCATCATGTCATTACTATGATCCCAATGTCAAACGTGGACAATAACAACAGAATCCTAAACTAAAACTTTGTACAACAGAAATGACATATCTACATAGAATCCTCGCAGTAACACTAAGAAACGGAATCAGAAGCTAAAACATCAGAAAACTAACAAACACAATGCCAATTATGGATTGCATCAGAAGATAACAGATTAAATAATTTTCAATTGTTTTACTAAAAAACGTTACTATACAGACACGATGAATACAAACCCAGGGTTAGACCTTGCAAACAATTGATTACAGAAATACAAGAGTAAACGAAAACAAACATATATGAAGCACACACAAAACAATCTCCAGAGAACTCTTCTATCCATGGCACGCCAATGAATAAAGGGGCATAAAACGAAGAGAGAAGAGAGATACACATAATTTATATTATGAATAATAGTTATTTTATCTCTTGATTTTAAAAACAATATATTTCTTTAAACATGCTTAAATTTTAACCGGAAAGCAGGCATGCCGTTAATGCTCTAAATTAAATATAGCTCCGTCGACCCCCATTGCGATGACTTCAAGACATCTAGTTTGGGAACCACAGTGTAACCGGAAGAGTTTTATGGTTGCTAAGAACGCTGATAATGTTATCGAGTACTTGTTATATGTTCACTGAATGTAAAAATGTTAATGTAAATATACTCAACGAAAAGTACACTTCGCTTAATAAACATAGTGGTATTGTGCTAAATATACGTATGTAAAATGTGATACAGATACATTGTCACAACTTTACTTTTAATTTCTTCACATTGAGCAATAACAATTTGACCTAGTTTATTAATTTAAAGTTTAATTTAGTTTAGAGTTTAGGTACAGTGTAGGCTACTTTAACTTTAACTTGTTGGATCATGAATGTGGTGCTAATATTAAAAAAACGATGATACAATTTTTACATTCTAATAGAAAATTATACTATACTTTTATACGTAGGCCCTATGTACTGTTTTTTTTTGTTGTCCATGACAAGTGCTGAAGAGCATTTGTTACACCAATTTCATGAAATTCAGCATCTAACGTGTGAGTCAACGTTCCTCGCCTATCATCTAAATCTATGATGAGTTCGTACGTCGCTGATATAGTGATAGCCTAATCGATATGGTAGCCCAAACGTCCTTGAAAAGTTCGGGTATGGAGTGACAACTTAAGAATTACAGTAACATTAACCATACAGGGAACAATTAGTGCTAGATATGCCCTATCTATTGTTGTTTTTTTACTCTTAATTTATAACAAAAATCTCCACTTCAAAAGTTGACTTAATATCTAGCTTGCTAGCTCGTAAATAAAAATTGATTGACCGAAACAAACACCTCTTCAATTGTAATGCTTGCAATCTTTTGACATTGTTAATTCTGCCACTCTAGTTAATTATCACTAGTTCTACCCATATCATCGTCCACGACACTGCCTGCATTTCAGGGTCTTTATCAGCTCACGTTTCAGTTGAGAACAAAGATGTATTTTTTACAGTGAACAAAATTTGTGTTTGCCTATCTTTGATCCTGACATTAATTCTTTATATTGTGTATTTTTAAAGAACTGTTTTTCTGGGAAATTCTGAAGAATATGCTCTACTGTCTGAAGTCCATGGCTGTATTAATACTGTTACCGATCTTGAACATTAGGGACTAAGCCTTCATGTGACAGAGGAGTCAGTTATATCTTTGTCTATGACATAGAATGAGAACTTTATCTGTCAATTCAAAATTTGGTAGTCATCTTGAGGTGCAGTAGCTTTCTAATTCTGCCCCTAATAAAATAAGACATCTTATTCTCTTACAATATGTTCACTGTGTCAAGGCATTCTCTTCCTTGTCCTTACATTTGTTTTATGCATCTACACCAAACAGTAATGTAAAACATTTGAAATACTCTCTAAATATAGACCTATTAATTATTTACTTAGAGAGTTAAAAAATAAGTTAGCTATTTAGTTATTTGGCAGAACATCATCATGGCACTCTGGACACATCCCTAAGTGCTCCAAACTCATATTCAGTAGCCTATGTCCTTCAGCATGTGGTAACTGGCTGTTTTGGTTCTGTATTGGTTGATAATTATGTTAATGATTTCTATATGCTGCTGTTTATTGCAACACCACACTTCACTCCCAGGTCCTACATTCTAGCCTTCTTGCTAATGTTATCTATTTACATATGATAAGGTTGATACTGATAGATTACCAATTTATGGGGGTTCAAAAGGAGGACAAAGAATAGGGATACTGTTATCTGCCATGCATGTCATAATAGGTAACTAAGGAGAATTTGGGATGAGGTTGGCTGTCCCAATATGTATAGAGTCAAAGTTACCAAGAAGTGTGATTCAATGTCTGCATACAAATGATGAAACATGCCTTTTACATACAAACATAGAACCACTCTGAGTAGGAGGCATCTTCTCAAAGCACTGCGCAGGCCTACCATTTCTTCTGTCATCAGTTGTTAAATATCCAGTCCAAGTTTAGCATGTATAGAGTAGTGTGTTTTAAATCATCTTGGGTTCCTGATACTACACAACAGATAGGGCATACACTTCTATACTGATACTACACACCAACTGATGACAATTCTATACTGATACTACACACCAACTGATGATGTTGCTATACTTATACTAAACAACAACTGATGACACTTCTATACTGATACTACACAACAACTGATGACAATTATATACTGAAACTACACAACAACTTATGACAATTCTAAACTGATACTACACAACAGCTGATGACAATTCTAGACTGATACTACACAACAGCTGATGACAATTCTAGACTGATACTACACATCAACTTATGACAATTCGATACTGATACTACACAACAACTGAAGACAGTTCTATACTGATAATACACAACCGATGACAACTCTATACTGATACTACACAAAAACTGATGATGCCTGTGCTAGTACACAACTTCTGTGATCAAATGTTAAACATCCAGTCCAATATTGGTCATGTATATAACAGTTTGTTTTAGGTCATCTTGAGTACTCCACAACTTGTTTTGCAGAGAAGATCTTGTGGGCCAATTTGTTGTTTCATTAACAACAAAACTGGGACAATCCTGTAGTGTGTGGTTTGGTGTTAATGCTGCCGCTCAGCAAATGAAGGCGGCAGAGACACTGATACAAATTCAGTGTTAAGGTGTCTTTAGATAGCAGTGTCCCATTCTCGGTGGAAATATACTTGTTCATTCCTGTTCGATGTGTTAATCTAAGTTACATAGATTGTTTTAGACTTTATTTCCCTGAAGCTTTTAGTTATGGGGATCTGAAGGAGGTTGCTTCCTGTTTTATCAGTTCATCTGCTTTTTTATTACCAACTTGATACCACTGAGAGATGGAGTCCACTGAGTATGAAAGAAAACTCCAGAAAACCTCCCATTGTACAAATGAAACAAGAGCTGATTTGCTTAGAATTCTTGAGGATTAAAATAAAAAAATTAGCAGAACATAGTCAAGAGAATAAAATGTATTTTCTCATGGTTTACTGCTTGGCTGAAATATCTATGCTTTTCAATTTGAATACCCAACTTCAACTTGGTTTTTTTTTTTGTTGGTCTCTTTGATCATTTACCGCAGGGTTTCTCAACCTTTCCAGTTAGTGCTTGCTAGCACTTTTTAACTTGCATGGCATGAGCACACATCCTTATGAGAGCACCAAGGTGCTTGTGAGCACCAATTTTTGTTTAAACACTTTATTTACAGAATGGTGTAGCAAACTCCACTCCAAACACTCCTCAGTCATTTCTTATAACATTCATGACAAGTTTAGTATTATATTTTTAGCACCCATTTTCAAACTTAATTTGGATCTCTCTTGTAGCAGGACAATGGTCCTACTAGATTTCCAGTAGGACGTTATCCGTAGAATGATATATTGTATCACTGTTTTATTTGTGACAATGGCTAGACACATTCAACTTCAACAGTCCAGTGTTACAGTACTTTGGCTTTATTATATTTTATTTGTAAATTATTGATGTAGAAAGTTTGCATTAAAGATTTTTCAGAAAAAAATAATAAAACCTCTGCCAAATACAGATGTGTCAGGCCAATAGTGCAAATAAAACAGTGACACCTCATTTACACTCTCTGGACTATATCCTGTTGGAAATATACTGGAACCATGGTCCTGCTACAAGAGAAATCCAGTGAGAGTTTAAGAATGAATGGTGAAGACAATAATAGCTTATATGTTGTTTCATTTCCAGGAATAATAAACAATTATCTCTTACTTCCTTTTGCAATGGGGTGGTTTCTCCAGAACATTTCATATCCAGAAGACTCAAACTCTCAGTAGTGTTCAATGTTTTGAGAGAAAATCTCCTACTCAGAAGGGTTAATTTCAAGGGGTTTTGTGGCTTTTCACCTTTTTTTTTACAACATACTGAGTTGATCCATTCCTAGTTATCCAAAGGTGGTCTCCAATTATGAAGGATTAACACATTTGCCTGATTCTGGCTCTCCCATGGAATCATCTTGTGCAGAGTTGCTTTTTTACCAAACTCCATGTGCCACCTATTCAGAGCCAAGACACCATGCATATATTGGCAGCTATGATCATGTTCAAGGCTGGAGCTCATCTGGTTTCTCCAGCTTGATATGCAACTATGGGTTTTCTGAATGTTGCATCACAAAGGAAATGTAATTGCACAGATCAAATGCCGTGGGTCTTCCACAAGGGGAAATCCTGACTATATTGGTATGTTATGTGCTGATAGTTTATGTTGCACAATAGTTGGTCCAATAGAACAATAGTGAAATCTTTAGACTTCTACTGAAAATATGCCATCTACTGAAAATGTGTCATCTACTGAAAATATGCCATTTACTGAAAATAAACTAATGCCAAATGGTTAATATCAATTTTTATGAAATGTAAGTTAAAAATATCACACTTCACTACCTATAAGGTTATCTGTTACAGTGTTACTTTTTTTTTAGCTATGTTCGGCAATTCAACCAACTTGAGCATCATAGATGTCTACAGTTTCATAATTTTTGGATTCAAGCTTCTCCTGATTCAAGCTTATCAATGTTTGCAATGAGAATATTAAAGCAGCTACTTAAAATATTATCTTTAAACATACTTCAAGATAAAACTCATTTAGAAGAAATTAACAGATACAGTGAAATGCAACATCCATGTTTAGCCAGGCCTTGAATCGAAGCAAAGAATAACAACTCTGTTTACCTTCTATGCATATTGTAAGAGGTAACTAAAGAGTTTTGAGGTAGAGTTAGCTGTCCCATCTGATATAGTGCCAAGTGACCCAGAAGTCATGTTAAATTTTATGTTTCAGGCCGAAAGATGCAAATATCACAGCAAAGCTGTGAAATATGACACAACATATTTAATTCTCTAGACTTGATTCTTGATTAGAAACAAGTATTACAGCACAGGCAACATTCCCAAATATGCTATGCTTGGCATCCCATCAGCCATCTAAAAGTGTATAAGTTCAGTGTCCCGCTCAGTTGCTGATTGCACGTTCTTCTAATCTTTCTGGAGAGGGAGCAATTTCTTCCATCGTCTCTAGACTACATCCTGCTAATGAGCAGGAGTTTGAGAAAGGACTCAGAAGAAAGAGTGAAACTCAATTATAACATGTTTTTCCAGACAAACAAAAATATTTATGTAATAATAGAAATTCACTATATAAAGTATAAACAATAATGAATAAATATAATTAGGATTTTTAAAATGTTCTTAAATAGGGAAATTTGTTATACAAGTTGTTTTTTTACAAGTGTATAATTTGTTATACAGAAACTTGTTATAAAATGATGTGCTATACAAAAATTTGTTTTAAAATTATAAATGTATGTGCTATAGAGAAATTTGTTATAAAAGTATGTGCTATACAGAAATTTGTTATATAAGTATGCGCTATACAGAAATTTGTTTTAAAATTATAAAAGTATGTGCTATATAGAAATTTGTTATAAAAGTATGTGCTATACATAAATGCCACAGTATTGATGCTCATTATTTTGTGATTTCTGTATCAAATGTTTACAATTTACAAATAGGTTTACATTTTAATCTGATCTATAAGGTTTATTATTTTTTGTTAGTTTATGACTGTATTTTTATAGAAAAATATAATGAAAAATGATGTTTTGTGCTAAGCATACAAATAGGCCTATTATCAATAATTTAAAAAATTGTATACATCTTTTTTCTCTCAGCAGGCTGGCAGCTATGAAATCCCAAAGTAAACAATAAAATCAATTTGTGCTATTAGCCAATTATTTTTCTGACACTGACTTCTGAGAGTCTGAAGTGTTTTGAGAGAAAAAAACATAATGTGTGCTGCTGTTTATTGTCCCAGCGGAGAACTGGGTATTTTGGAAAGTGGACTAAAAAAATTAAGCAAATCTCAGGTAAACCATTTGTTAGTAATACAAAATTGAAATCTGTGAGATTGGGTCCAATTTTATGCATGGTGATCTACTTGAAATCATCCCAGAGTAAATATTGGAGAATTGTTGAATAAATATTAATTTCTAAAGTATAAGATGCCACTTAAAGTGGCATTTAGTTGTTGCCATTTTTACAGAAAACCACTGGAAGTGACTTTAAATAGAAGCATTTAATAAAATCAGCTCATAAAAGCATGGCTTTAGAGCTAGAATTAAATTATGTCACAAATTTTGTTAAAAATATTATTTACATATTTGTAAAGCTGGAGATATTTTTCAGTATTGTGTACAGAATATATGCACGCTTCATTAAATTCTTCCAACCCAACCTTTAGTATTTACCTTTAGTAAAGAACCTTCTTGTTTTTAATGTCTTTAAATTTTATCTGGATATAAGAACCCAAATCAGCATTTTAGCACATGCTAGTTCAAGTGCTAGAGCTTTATATAAAACCCACATTCACATAGCCTGTAGGGAGCCTATTCTTCTCTCCATGTCCACTGCAAGTGTCTAACTCTCACATACATACAGAAGAATAGGTATAATTAAAGATTTATGTTGGTTGATATTCACTGCTATACATATTCTGGTCTTCCATAAGATGTTCAGTATGGGTGTCACAGTCGAAATTATTTCATATATTGTAGTACACATTATTGTTTGGTATGTATTATATTATTTTTATTTATAAGTATTATATTTACTTATCTTGGACTATATTACAATGTCTGATATTACAATATCTTGTAGTGTGCTACATTGTAGTGTAAAATTGATAATAGTTTGCTAGTTTTGCTAACCACTGGTTACTAGTAATGAAGTCTTCCTAATCACTGGCAACACAAATAATAACACACACAACTGGACATTTCAACCATTTATTAATTTTATGTCACCTAGCCATTATTTTGTGAATGTGGGCAGCACCATTTCTTACTCGTCATGTGTTATGCTGTATTCTTGATAAAGGTCTTTTGATCGAAATGTTGATTTGTGTGCAGCAAGTAGCAAAGCTTCATTACCTTGTTATAAATTTTACCTGTTACATTATAGTTTCTGGTATTATATTCATATATATTGTACAATCCTGCAATGTCTGGAAACAGGGGATAAATGTTCCAGTGTTGGGTAACAACCCTAAACAGGAAGCAGGTGGCTGGAGTAACACCGGGCAAATGTCAAGATAAACAAAAATAGGTAGATGTGTTACCAAAATAAAACATAACACAACCTAACAACGAGATACAGGGACAGACGACGTTTCAACTATTAAGCCTTCATCAGGACAAACGAAAGACAACGGTACAACGAATCTTACATGGAAACAAACGTGGTTGATAGGGAGGAAAGAGGAGGAGAGATAGTGAATAGATAGTGGAGGAAGTAAATAGGGAGCGGCATATTGGGGAGGAAGAGAGTATGGGGAGAACTAGTGAGGAGAGAAAGTGCACGGAAGGAGGTGAGGAGCGAAAATGGATAAGGTGTGGTAGCAAGTAAAATAGATAAGGTTAAATTAAGATACTTACCTCAAAAGTGGCAACACGCAATGAGTATAACGAATAGATAGTAGAGGAAGCAGAGATAGAGCAGCCGTTATACTCATTGCGTGTTGCCACTTTTGAGGTAAGTATCTTAATTTAACCTTATCTAGTTTACTTGCTACCACACCTTATCCATTTTCGCTCCTCACCTCCTTCCGTGCACTTTCTCTCCTCACTTCTTCTCCCCATACTCTCTTCCTCCCCAATATGCCGCTCCCTATTTACTTCCTCCACTATCTATTCACTATCTCTCCTCCTCTTTCCTCCCTATCAACCACGTTTGTTTCCATGTAAGATTCGTTGTACCGTTGTCTTTTGTTTGTCCTGATGAAGGCTTAATAGTCGAAACGTCGTCTGTCCCTGTATCTCGTTGTTAGGTTGTGTTATGTTTTATTTTGGTAACACATCTACCTATTTTTGTTTATCTTGACGAATGTCTGGTAACTCAGCACATTCCATTGAAGAAAGACTTAGTACCTGCAGTCTCAACTTATTTTTATTTTTTTTCAACAAATATCTTCGTTGAAAGATTAAAAAATACAATAAGCTGCATCAATAATGGTTATATCTATATATAGATTCTACCTGAAGCTTATTTATTTGGATTGGGACAGATTAGGCACAGGATGATCATAGTGGATAGTCTTTGATATACCCATGTCTTTTTAGGCAGTTTCTGTTGTTTAGCTGCTGCATTTCACCTTTCTTCAGAAGATGCAGTACTTTTCTTCATTTTTTATTGCCTCATGCCAAGTGGTTGCATTTCATGCAAAATTTTCTTATGTATCATTGCTTTTAAGAAATTGTATACATAGAATATCTGAATAACATCTAAAATTACAACTGATTTCTTTTTGGAGTATAAATAATTCACTGAGGTTTATGGAATTTGAAAAATGACAAAAGTATTGCTACAAGTATCATATTAACACTGATAAAATCAAGTGGGAAGCGAGGATAAATGAAAATAATTTTTACAGCTGATGGAAATTGAACCAGATCTGTTCCAGTGGTACTGAATCACCTTCCAACTCAAGTATACAGGTTTTCTGTACTTGACCAAACACATCCCCAAAAAGGATATGATCTCGTCAAGACATTCAACCTATGTACTCAAGTCACTGAGAATGGACCAATCAAGACAAGGACTATTACATCAACAATGAACATCCTGTACAAGTATTGAAGTATCCTCAGTAACACAAACATAGAACATAATATATTCTTACTGCAAGGAACTAAAGGCATTCTTGTAAACATAAATAACATAGACACCGTACAATTTTGCTTCAAATAATAGCCTATACAGATAAATTCAAGTAGGAAGCATGAGGATAAATGAAAATAATTCTTACAGCTGGCTGGAATTGAACCAGGACCATTCTAGCGGCACCAAATTGCCTTGCAACTCAAGTAAACAGGTTTTCTGTACTTGACCAACTTCATCCCCCAAAAAAGATGTGATCTCATCAAGTGTGATCAATGAGCGATCAGTGTGATGTGATCACAGACAGTGCTGTACTTTACTCATCATGTGCTATGTTGTGTGCTTGATAAGTCTTTTTGGTCAAAACATCAATTTGTGTGTATTTTCATGTGTTTCTCATGAGTAGCAAAACATCATTATGCTCATTTAAATTTTTTCTTCTCTATTTATATGCTCTGTATGGTTTTTTTTTCTGATTTTGTTAGATATTTTAGGAGACTTTGGTGGTTCTATGTCAGTCAGTTCCTCTTTTGCCAAATTTGGCACATAGGGCAGATGTCATAGTTCTCCATGCCTGTCGGTCAGTTGCTAGGGATTGCAGATCTTGTGCATTTATGCCTGTTGATTTTAATTCATTCATAAATGTTCTTCTGAGCGTTGTTTTTGGTCTTCCCTGTTTTCTTTTCCCGTCTGGTGTCCACATGAAGGCTTGTCATGGAATTCTGTCTTCCTTCATTCTAAGTATGTGGCCGATGTATGTCCAGCGGCATTTTCTGATTATGTTCGTCACATATTCTTGTTTTGTCTCCTCTATTAATATGTCGTTTGATTTGAAGTCTTTTCAATTAGTATTTGTGATTTTTCTGAGGCATCTATTCTCGAAAGCAACCAACTTCTTATCCATTATTGCGGTAGATTTCCAACTTTCACATCCATATATCAATGATGGAATCACACTTGCATTGAATAGTCACAGTTCGTTTACTTGCGATCTTCGATCTCCAGATGTTTGAGAGTTTGTTACAGGCATTGGAGGGGAGAGCGGTTCTATGTACAGGTTTTCAAATCAATAGATTGACAGGCACAATCGAATTACTTCTACAGAATGTTAACAAAATGTAACAAAAGTTTTTTAATAACTTAGGTAACTATTAATTATTCTCATTTTCAGATGATGACAATTCCAGAGTTTTTGAACATGTACAAGGCTGTAGAAAGACACCACAAAGATGTTAAGTTAGCAAATTTAACTGGCAAAGCTAAAGATCTGCAGTAAGTTACAGACTTTGCAGAGTGGGTTCTCTTGTGATAACAGAGTTAGTTGTTTATATATCATGAATACACTGTGTAAAGATAATATCACAGAGTGGGTTGTGAATATTATCATAGAGTGGACTTCGAATATGATCACAAAGTTGGTTGTAAATATGATCATAGAGTCGGTTGTGAATATGCTCACAGAATGGGTTGTGAATATGCTCACAGAGTGGGTTGTGAATATGATCACAAAGTTGGTTGTGAATTTGATCACAAAGTGGGTTATGAATATTATCGCAGGAGGAATGAGTTGTAAATATGGTCACAGAGTGGGTAGTGAGTTTTGTCACAGAGTGGGTAGTGAATATGGTCACAGAGTGGGTTGTGAATATTATCACATAGAAAGTTAAATGTACAAAAATAGAGTTGTGGCAATGTTATGAGATGACACAGTGTGCTGTACATATGATCACAGAGCGTGTTGCTTTTGTGATCGCGGAATGAATTGTCATGTGTGTTGATATTTTAGGTTGCCATATATGGTCACAAAGTGGAATGCCCATTGTGTAGTCTGAGGGGATTATCATGTGTAGCCTCAGGGAATTATCATGTGTAGCCTCAGGGGATTATCATGTGTAATCTCAGGGGATTATCATGTGTAGTTAAGAAATGAACTGTTATATGTAGTTTCAATATTAAGTATAATGTGCAATCTCAAAATTAAGTATCATGTGCAATCTCACAATTAAGTATCCTGTGCAATCTCAACATTCATCACATCATCATGTGCTATCACAAAATGAATTGCTGTATGTAGTCACACAGTGGATAATCATATACAGTCACTTAATCAGAACCTGTTGTATATTTTGTTTTGCAGGAACAAAGCCCAGAGAGATACAAAGTTCTACAGCATTCTCATCCAAATGTTGTGTGAAATTCAAGAGTAAGTGTGCAAAATTATTTTTCTTATCTCTTTTCTGTGGTAATTTTACAATTCCTACTTCTGTTAATTTTACCAATCTTATCCGGTTTATATTTTCACCTCTCTGGCGTCGCTGACAAAAGAATATCACTATGATAGCTATTATAAACAAGGGGTTATAATTATATATACTTTATGTAGATATTCATAAAATACAGTGAATACAATAAGAGAATCGTCAATACTGTATCAGTTACAACAGACAAGAGAATGGCATCCTTTACAGTTGTCATAAACAACTAAAGATTATTATTATTTAGAGTAATCACAAGCAAGAGAGTTACGGGTATTATTTAGGGAGTTATCACAGATAAGAGAGCATCATTATTTAGAGTTATCACAGATAAGAGAGCATCATTATTTAGAGTTATCACAGATAAGAGAGCATCATTATTTAGAGTTATCATAGACAAAATTGCTGTTATGAGATTTATCACAAACAAGAGATGTGCAATAACTATAGACAAGAGAAGAGCAAATTTTATGTTGTTTGCTCACAGAATCATTCAAAATATTCATAAGCAAGCTTTAAGGCAGTATAAATGAAGATTTACTTCACATGCTTCACCTATGCCTGATTGCCTGTGTGGAAAAACTGAGGCCTGGACTTCAGGGTGCAATGAATAGGACCACTGTCCTCTTTCCAGACATGTCATAGGATGGACTCAGGAAAGTTTGGGGATAGGTTGACAACCTGTCACATTAAAAAAAAATATCTTTGTCACATCTTGTCTCAATTTCTTACTTTTGTCTTCTATCAAATAATCTCTATTGATGACAGAGATTTAAGCCAGAGGACGCTGCATGTTTGTTCTTTTGCAACTGATTCCTAGGTGATGGAGAATGCTTGATATTATATTACTGCAGCTAGATCAACAAATCTTACAGAAAATTATGATATAGTTGGTTCAGAAGTGTAGACTGCACTCCAGGCAGGACGTGCTGATCCTGAGATACTACTGCATTGGAATTCCTCCCTTCAGCTACTAAACATGTATCCATAAATCCAACCTAGCATTAACATGCCTTTGAGACAACAAAAATTATACAAGCAGGGTGTCACCTCAGTTACACAACTGAGAAGCACATGTGCTTTTGTCAGAAAGGCTATGGGCTGTCAAAAACAACCTGCTCACAATTAAAAGGATTATTTCTTCATCATCATGTGTCAAGAGCAACCTGCTCACAGCTAACGAGATTACTTCACTATCATCACCATCCAGGGGTGCAAAGGGAACGCATTGCTCTAGGCGGTCCCAGGGTTAGCAGATAACCAAGATCCCAAATGTACCTCCACGCGGTGCACCCTGGAAACAGAAATACAGCAGCTCGTGCTGATTCTGGCCAAATCATTTGGGGATCGTGTCCGAGAATGTGGAGGTAGCAGATGGAAAGAGATTTGACTGCACAAGAGACAGACAATATCTCCGACACCACCAGCATCACCACATATAGCGACACTGTCGACATACAGTGAAGCTAGTCAGTCCAGTCCGAACATTGGAGGGGCGGCCAATGCAAAATGCACGTAAAGGTAAATGCATTGCGAGAGACAAATATGTTTCATACAGAGTACAATGAAACAATGAAAGGGCAGAACAGCGCTAGAGGGCAGCGCGAACTGCAAATAGAAAGTGAAAAGTCCCTAGGAAAGGGAACTACAAGCTCCGTCAGCTCGAGACGGGCTTCTAGTTACCAGAGTTCCTAACAGGCAGAGACCCAGACCCATCCATCGGCGTTTGGTAAAGCAAAAGACCTAACCCAACTCTAATGCCGAGCCTTCCTAAACCGGAAATATGCTTGCAAAGAGAAAGGGTTCTGTACCCGATGGGTGTAGGCACAAAAGGGACAACGATGGCAGTCCTGGCCCAACTCTACTGTCAAGATTTCCTATACCGGAAGTAACTTGCAGAGAGAAAGGGTTCCGTACTCGATTCGCTCAGGCACAAAAGGGACAACGATTTAGCCCTGGCCCAACTCTACTGTCAGGTTTTCCTACACCGGAAATACACTTGAAGAGAGAAAGGGTTCAGTACCTGATGGGCTCAGGCGCTATTGGGACAAGGACGCTCAGCTCGAGAACGCCTTGCTCTCAAACGCGTGGTGTGAGACTCGAACTTGGACAAGGTGTACACGATGTCGGTGAATGACACCTCGGCTAAGAGGGCGAAAGAGCCAGGGTCCAACTCCTCTGTTGAGTTCTTCCCCTTAAGGAACCAGGCTCATGGATGAGAAACGGTTCAGTACCTAATGGGCACAGGCACAGCACGTCCAATTACACGAGGCAAGTTCATAGACAGTGGAACACCTCGTTCGAGTGAGACGAGAGCAAGTAAATCGTCTGGGCGAAGAGTCTTCACTACGCGTGCCTGGAGACAGATATAGAGGCTGTCACAGGCTAAGGGTAGCCCACCCGAATTATCAAGGCATGCCGAAATCGGATGTGCTAGGCCTACAAGGCGCATAACGGTGGCACAACGTAAATACGCTCCCGGCGGAAATCGCACGGATATCCTTGATGGTTACAATGTAGCGAATGAAAAACAAACAAACAAATCACCATCCATACCTAATACAGTAAACACACTCATTGAACTTAAAGCCCAGGTAGAGAATTAATTGTCATCCTATCAGATGCCCTTTCAGTATTAGAATATCTATAGAGCAAGAATAGCAGGGATTTCTGTGTGCTGGTGGACTCACTTGAAAAGTTATCCCAGTCTTACAAGAAGTGCACACTCCAGAGGATACCAGAACAATACAGAAAATGAAGCAACAGATAAACTCACAAAAGAATGTGGAAATAAGGAAGATCACATTCAAATCAAAGTAAAACATGGTCACACAGATCACATAAAGAATGATGTCTACTATCAACTCTGCAGACACCTCCAGGTTATAACTTTCAGTCTATGCACAGCGTATAACAGACCTTATCATCACATATATCACAATAAAAGATTAGAACAACAGACATGTGCATCTGTGACAGGTGATCACTTATTGCAGACCTGCACAACATATGATGAAGAATAGAGAAACACCTTTCCTTGTCCTGTCTTCTTTCATGATGAACTTTATGACACTGCTAAAAGTGTGATGCTGAATTGGAGGGGCCAATGAAGAAGATACATGATGCTAAATATGAAAGTATAAGAGACCAATGAAGAATACATAATGCTATATATTAAAGTCTAATAAAAGAGACCAATGAAGAAGATACCTGATGCTAAATATGGAAGTCTCAAAAAGACCAAAGAAAAACATACCTGATGCTGAATATTATATTTGCTTATGTTCTTTTGTGATTTTATGATAGTTCATTTGCATGTTAGAAGATCAACAACATGAAGGGAAACGGGAAACATGGACGATCTATGCACACATGGAGAAGAGGGAACATTAAATAATTGACAAGATGAGAATTATATTTAATGAGAGTAATAACAAATCTAATGATGGCAATAAATGGAAAATCCTGCTCCATACCTACATTCCCTGCATGTGTAAACAGCCTAGGGAACCCAAGGGCTTGATTTATTATTTATTTGTGTTGTCTCTGTGTATTTGTAATAAAATGGTTAAGCAAAAAGACCATCTACTTATCAGGTTACTGGTTCAAAGTCTGTCAGTAACATCTTGTATACAAGAACATTTTGTGGAAGTACCTTGGAGTTATTGCATGAACATTGGAGTTATGGGCTCTAGTCATCCTCTAGCAGACAATATTCTGCTCTGCTGCTTGGAATAGAGCATAGGCCCTTTCTTGGGAAATTCAAGTAAAGAAAATACCTTGCATATTTTGAGCGATTCTTTAATTATAATGTATTATTGCTCTTATCCTGTTCTTTATGGTTTATGTATATGGTTACAAACAATATAAAAAGTGATCATTCCATACCCAAACTATTCAAGGATCTTTGGGACCATCATAGGGCTTATCAGCTACCTACAAACTCATAGACAAGGACATAACTCCAACTGAATTTCATAAGTGGATATAACAAATAGTCGTCATCACTTGTGATTGGAGAACAACAACAACATACTTAATGACATCATAGTAATATTGTTGTTTATAATTTCTTGTCCAGAAGATGTACAGATGACCAAAGAGAAACTTTGAGAGGAGTGTACACTTGGTATATGACAAACAGACATGCACTATTTTGTGGTCCTGTAAGTAATTATTCATGTATGCTCACTTCAAAGTAGTTCCAGCTTAATATCAGCATCATAAAGATTATTTGTATTTCCTCTTCTTTGGGATTTTTTTTCAAACATTTGCAAGCTTTTTCTTCTGTGTTTGTTCTGAGACTCTTGCAGACTTGAAGCATATACACCGGAGAATGGAAAGTGTTGAGTTATTATTTACAGCTTTTCTCTGATATCTGCACCGTTTGTCCTGACACATCTGTATGGGTTCTGGGGCACTTTGACCTCATATGGGAAGTGATAGCCAACTCCATGCCATAACCTCCTTAGTCACCTCAGATGACATACATAGAAGAGACAGTTTTGCAGTTCTTTGTACCCCTTTTTGACATTGGCAACACTTGGGTGAAACACTGGAACTATTTTCAAATGATATTTAAAAACAATTTTTGAACAGACTAACAAATTATTTCTTTTTCTAAGTCTAGTACAGATCTAAACTCTTTAGCTACACACTTCAATCATGCTTTTGATCCAAGTTTACTTCGCTTTCCTTGCACACAATTTTTTAACCCTCTAGCTGCTAAATTTTTAATAGTAACTAATTCCATCTATGCTAAATTATTTCCCAATTCCCCTTTGATGATTAATTTTTTAGTCATACAAACATATATAAGAGCTTTCACAGTACTGACTTTTTATTGACATCAGAAAATATATACCGTATGTCTGACACAATGGGTTGTTCAACACATGCTGGCACTTGGCAATTTCTTAGTTAAATTCTTTAGTAATGAGGGGATAGAGAATCAAAAGAACAAATTAATTCAGCTTTAGCAGTAAGAGGGAGGAATGAGAAAACTTGTGCATAACAGCTAAAGTTTTAAATGAAGCAACATATTTGTTTCATTGTTTATTTGTAATAAGTACTATGATTGATTATTAGTTAACATATCTGACCAATAAGTGCTAATGTAACAATTGGTCTTCTTCTTCTTTCCTTCCTCTTTTCCCTTTTACAGGTGTCGAGGGAGATACAATGTTCTTTTTCTCACTTTTCTGGCAGCTTCAGATAATATTATTTGGTGTTCGTGTAATGGCTCTTTGATGTTGTCGATCCAGGGTACTCTAGGTCTACTCCTGGCTCTTCTTTCTGCTTCTCCTCTCTTCACATATGTTTTATAAACTAATGAATCACACAGCATTCTTTCCAGATGACCAAACCATTGTGTCTGTTGGTTTTGTATGTATTGTAGAATTGATATGACACCCACTCTTTCTCTTATGACCTTGTTTCTAATTCTGTGTCTTCTGGCCACTCCTGTGGCTTTTCTCAGACATCTCATCTCTGCTGTAACCAGTTGTCTCTTATGTTTAAACAGACAAATTGATGTTTGGTTACCATGACTCACTGTTTGTTCTCATCTTTATTCTGTGGTACTATAATCAAATGTAATGAATGTTTTCTAAGATTCTGTTTATTCCAATCTCTCCTTTCTCATATGAGCTTTCTTGCTTGCTCCATATTTAGCAGCTGATCTATAATATAATAGCAATGTTCTCACTCCAGAATGTTATATAAATAGTGCATTTACGTCATGGAATTCCATGTGAGATGCGATCAAGACGGTTCGTGTCGAGACTGAATTCAAATGGTTGGTGTCAAGATAGAATCCCATCACAACTCAGAGCAGATGCCATTGTTGTATACAAATGTTATTGTGAAGCCAATCGTTAATCTGATCAACTTCACTATAATGAACCAACGTTAATGGTTTTATCAACTAAGATGACAAACCACCCTTCCACAGAAACATTTGCATTCATTCATTCATACAATATTGGTTAAGGACTATATTCGATGATTTTGTTATGGACTGTATGATGTCATACTCACTTTTGTTTCCATACGGTGAGCCAAGTTGGCAAGCACATTGGCAATGTGAGGCATATCAGAGTAAGCAACCCAATAAATTTTGTCCTAACGGAATCCAAAAAAATCTGGTATCTCTATATTGTTTGAAAATGTAATACAGTTACAGGAAATGATAAATATGAGAAATTACAAAGACTCTGACTTGAATCCAGGCCATCTGAAAGTCTGAGGCAATGCAAGAGCTGATGCACTGGTGGGTAAAACTAAAGTGGATGGTAAAGTGATGAGAAGAGACCATGCTGAGTTAATTAGGGCAGTCATGGATATATTGCACAACGATAAAGAGTATACTGAAAGAGACAATGTACATATTTAGAGAAATATAGAAATTAGAGTGACCAAGAGAGAGGGAAGAAGTGTGACTTCACTGACAAGAACAAAAGTAAGCACAACCAAAAGTTGACTTGAATACTGAGCTTATATACTTTTAGATGGCGGACAAAATGGGAAGCAGATCATTTAGGAGAATACCTATTTTGCAGTGATGCTGGTTCTTAATCAAGAATCAAAGCTATGATAAATAATTGGCAGTACACAAAACAGAAGTCCGTGTATAGACATGATAACCAATGTCCACCCAGCATGGACTATGAGAAATTATTGGCAGTAAATGAGACAGATGTCTATAGCAGACATGGATTCTTCATAAAAATATAGTTTTTATTGTTTTAACTAACATGTAGGAATATAGTCTATGCCCTATAGTCTACTTTATGTTCATATACAATTCATGAAACACTAATTCAATTTTCAGAAATTTGGTAGAGATCATGAAAAAGATGAACCAAAGGAACTGTTGAACACAGCAAAAGTCACAAAGAATTTAGCTCATGTCAAATCATCAACACACCAAGTTCTGTATAAAAAGGCTGATTCTAAGCTCTCTCAGACATTCACATCAGTTCATGGCTCAAGCAGTCCACAAGATCTCACATCCTCTACAAGCATTCCAAGAGAGCTCAAATTACCTGATGACAATCCAAGAGATGTTACAGCATTTGAAGACCTTCAAAGAGAGCTAATCTCACTTGAAGATCATTCAAGAGAGCTCACATTACTTGAAGACCTTTCAAGGGAGCTAACATCACCTGAAGTGCCTCCAACAGAGCTAGCATCAGCTGAAGACTCACCAAAAGAGGCAGACAGTGATGAACAGTCAGACAACTTTCCATCAGATTATGAATATCATGTGAGTACTTTTGCACATCCATCTACCTCTCTATTGTCTTTTCTCTACTTTTGCTGCAAGGCGTCACAGGATTGAATGATGATAAGTTTTTGTGCTATGGCACATTTGGTCGCTTGATATGCAGTAATATTGTGATATCTCAGAATGTTGGTAACTCTCTGGTCTTCATCTGCATCTTGCTGTTTCCATTTTTTTTCATGTTGTATTTTCTTTCTGCTGACCAATAAGGGTTCATTCTCATTAAGTGGCAGAATCATTTGTTTCATTAATTCAGGTTACCCCCATATATACTTCATCCGAAACGCCTTGCTCTCAAACGCGTGGTGTGAGACTCGAACTTGGACAAAGGGTACACGAAGTCGGTGAATGACACCTCAGCTAAGAGGGCGAAAGAGCCAGGGTCCAACTGCTCTGTTGAGTTCTTCCCCTTAAGGAACCAGGCTCACGGATGAGAAACGGTTCAGTACCCAATGGGCACAGGCACAGCACGTCCAATTACACGAGGCAAGTTCATAGACAGTGGAACACCTCGTGCGAGTCAGACGAGAGCAAAAATCGTCTGGGCGAAGAGTCACCACTACGCGTGCTTGTAGACAGATATAGAGGCTGTCACAGGCTAAGGGTAGCCCACCCGAATTGTCAAGGCATGCCGAAATCGGATGTGCTAGGCCTACAAGGCGCATAACGGTGGCACAACGTAATCACGCTCGCGGCGGAAATCGCACAGGGTGCACCGCATGGAGGTACATTTGGGATCTTGGTTATCTGCTAACCCTGGGCCCGCCTAGAGCAATGCGTTCCCTTTGCACCCCACAAGAAGTGATAATCCCTAGAGATTTCTAAAAAACATTACTCTTTGTAAAAATGATGTGAGCAGAATTCTAACCCACAAACTTGAGCACAAGATAATTGTGTTAACCACTATGCCAAGGAGATCCCATCGCACATACACACATTCAAGGAAATCCAGATAGTGAGATCATGAAATATATTTCAGCCTGACACATCCAACTTTAGCTATACTTCTGGCTCACTTTGGCCTTTTATGGAATGAAACAGCCAAATCCATCCAAAAACCTCCATAGTCTATGATATGTGTGGCAGGTAACAATGTTGTGATTCTTTGCTTCCCATTTGGGCCCTGGCAACACATGGGCAGCAATTGTCTCTAATGTTGAACATTAAATGTTAATGATTGACAACACATTTCAACTGGTAACATCAAAGATTTATAATAATTTCTTCCTTATCAGTGTTTAACATCATATTTTACAGTTTGACTGAGATAGTTTGTGATTTGATATTTTCTGAGCTCGGGGGCTAGTAAAATATAGTAATTTTTAATCAGTCTGACAGACAAGTAAGAATAGCTATGGGTCAGATTTGACCAATCCCTGTATAATTTAATTTTCTCAAAATAACTACATGATCACTAGTTAGTTAGTTAGTTAGTTGTCGGATCATCATCGCTGCAAACTGGACACGTCCATAGTTGCTCCGATCTTTCCTTGAATGTATCAGTCATTACACTTCTGCTGACAGTACTAGTCCTATACTGGTTGACCATCATTCTTCTGTGCCCTCCAAAATGATCACTGTTGCTATGAATATGCATTTCATGCATCCCTTTCTAAATATTCAGATTAGTTCTGAGAGAGATGATATAACTTTCTACATGTTCAGATTAGTTCTGAGATAGATGATATAACTTTCTAAATGTTCAGATTAGTTCTGAGAGAGATGATATAACTTTCTACATGTTCAGATTAGTGCTGAGAGAGATGATATAACTTTCTAAATGTTCAGATTAGTGCTGAGAGAGATGATATAACTTTCTAAATGTTCAGATTAGTTCTGAGAGACATGATGCAACTTTCTAAATGTTCAGATTATTGCTGAGAGAGATGATGCAACTTTCTAAATGTTCAGATTAGTGCTGAGAGAGATGATGCAACTTTCTAAATGTTCAGATTATTGCTGAGAGAGATGATGCAACTTTCTAAATGTTCAGATTAGTGCTGAGAGAGATGATGCAACTTTCTAAATGTTCAGATTATTGCTGAGAGAGATGATATAACTTTCTAAATGTTCAGATTAGTGCTGAGAGAGATGATATAACTTTCTAAATGTTCAGATTAGTGCTGAGAGAGATGATATAACTTTCTAAATGTTCAGATTAGTTCTGAGAGAGATGATATAACTTTTTAAATATTCAGATTATTGCTGAGAGAGATGATATAACTTTCTAAATGTTCAGATTATTGCTGAGAGAGATGATATAACTTTCTAAATGTTCAGATTAGTGCTGAGAGAGATGATATAACTTTCTAAATGTTCAGATTAGTGCTGAGAGAGATGATATAACGTTCTAAATTTCCCTATTAGTGCTGAGAGAGATGATATAACTTTCTAAATGTTCAGATTAGTGCTGAGAGAGATGATATAACTTTCTAAATGTTCAGATTAGTGCTGAGAGAGATGATATAACTTTCTAAATGTTCAGATTAGTGCTGAGAGAGATGATATAACGTTCTAAATTTCCCTATTAGTGCTGAGAGAGATGATATAACTTTCTAAATGTTCAGATTAGTGCTGAGAGAGATGATATAACTTTCTAAATGTTCAGATTAGTTCTGAGAGAGATGATATAACTTTCTAAATTTCCCTATTAGTGCTGAGAGAGATGATATAACTTTCTAAATGTTCAGATTAGTTCTGAGAGAGATGATATAACTTTCTAAATGTTCAGATTAGTTCTGAGAGAGATGATATAACTTTCTAAATGTTCAGATTAGTGATGAGAGAGATGATACAACTTTCTAAATGTTCAGATTAGTTCTGAGAGAGATGATATAACTTTCTAAATGTTCAGATTAGTTCTGAGAGAGATGATATAACTTTCTAAATGTTCAGATTAGTTCTGAGAGAGATGATATAACTTTCTAAATGTTCAGATTAGTGCTGAGAGATATGATATAACTTTCTAAATGTTCAGATTAGTGCTGAGAGAGATGATATAACTTTCTAAATGTTCAGATTAGTGCTGAGAGAGATGATATAACTTTCTAAATGTTCAGATTAGTTCTGAGAGAGATGATATAACTTTCTAAATGTTCAGATTAGTGCTGAGAGAGATGATATAACTTTCTAAATGTTCAGATTAGTTCTGAGAGAGATGATATAACTTTCTAAATGTTCAGATTATTTCTGAGAGAGATGATATAACTTTCTAAATGTTCAGATTAGTTCTTGAGAGATGATATAACTTTCTAAATGTTCAGATTAGTGCTGAGAGAGATGATATAACTTTCTAAATGTTCAGATTAGTTCTGAGAGAGATGATATAACTTTCTAAATGTTCAGACTAGTTCTGAGAGAGATGATATAACTTTCTAAATGTTCAGATTAGTGCTGAGAGAGATGATATAACTTTCTAAATGTTCAGATTAGTTCTGAGAGAGATGATGCAACTTTCTAAATGTTCAGATTAGTGCTGAGAGAGATGATATAACTTTCTAAATGTTCAGATTAGTTCTGAGAGAGATGATGCAACTTTCTAAATGTTCAGATTAGTGCTGAGAGAGATGACAAAGTTATTAACACTGAATTTGAAGCATACGATCATGATCATCAGCCAACTCCAACTGATAAAGAACTGCTGCATCAAGATGAATCAGCCTTAGATGATACAGCTTCAGAGTCATCATTTCTGTCACCTCCTAGAACATTGATCAGACCAAAAGTTACTAATCCTATGACAACTTCTTTAATAAAACAGGTAAAAGATATTAGTCTGCCTACTTTTAAAATAATTTATTTATATTGAAATTCTAACATTAGGGACCTACACATGAAAAGAAAGTACTCATAAGGAAATAAACGGAAATATAATTTTTGATATATAAAGAGACCTTGTAGATAAAAAAAATGTTAGATCATCATCATCAAGTGCTATCTCTGCAACAATATTTGGCTGTAATGGACTTCCAATATCCTCTGTCTATTGATTTGATGGTGCACTCTGCTAAACTGTAACATTTATATTTCATGGTATTTCACTCCTCCCTCCCCCTACTTGCATCTCTTCCTATTTCTTGCTCACCTCCACTTGAGTAAGGTCTTAAACAAGGTGTTGTGTTTTTTTATGCTGTCCAAAATACTTTATTTTGTTTTGTCTTTATTTCCTTTAATAGTTCTTTTTAAATATGAAGTGTTGTCAGAACCTCTTTATTCATTTTCTTCTCTTTCCACAAAGTTCTCCCTATTCTTCTATACATCCACATCTCACAGGCATAAATTCTACCTTCTAGTTGAGTGTTCATTATCTATGATTCTGAACCATACATTAATGTAGCATTTTATAATTCTCATTTTTAGTTTGTAGTTTCTTTAGATGTTAATATTTTTTCTCATGTCACTGAAAGTACTATTAGCCATTCCTATGGTACAAGTGGAAGACAATCATCATGAGATGGAAAAGTTACAGTCTAGGAGAGTGCACTACAAAAGCAAGAGATAGAGATGTTGTGAGTCCATTACAGTCAACCTTCATTCAGAGATGGCACTTAATGATTCTCCTTTTTTTAACTTATGCTTCACATCTATCGTAACTTGTAATTTGTTTATATGTTAATATTTTCCTCATGTCATTGAAATAACTTGGAATCATTCCTGCTCTCCTTTTAACTTCTGTTTGACACTTATCATCTTATCTTTAGATAAGCAGTAAGTAATACAGGGAGTCTCATTATAAAGTATACAATGTAAAAGTGATGTAATGTATGATACATTAATAACAAAATTCCTATTTAACACTTTTCATAATAACAAAATTCCTATTTAACACTTTTCATAATAACAATTAGTTTGTTCTTCAATGTTTATAATTATATATGGTGAAATGTAGCTATTACATGTATAGAGATATTAGAGCATTGGTCTTACACTAGTGAGGTCCGGAGTTCAATCCCCAGTAAGGACTTGGTTTTTTTCTGTCGGAAGGTAAATTAAAAAACTCACCCTATACATAAAGTGGTGACATCAAGAGCATAATGTCTTTATCATACAGCTACAAAATCCTTCCATGCAACTCCCTAACATGGAACATGCAGTATTTGACAGTTTTTTTACATATTCCGTCAGCCTAGGCCAATTTATTAGAAAAGAGACTCCACTGTATGTTTTTTTCAAGTCTCAACATATCTAATATTTTTGTTTTTAGACTTCTCTGTATATTTTATCCATCAGTCTGACAACCCACCTGAGCTATTGAAAACTGTAAAAAATGTGATACACCCAATAGCAAGTCTAATCAACCCTCATGCAAGCACATCAAAGACACAGTCTTCCATAGAAATTGCTGAGCATGGTAAAAATTGTTATATAATTAAATACATTTTGTTGGAGAAAAGGAATTAGTTCAAGCTTATTATTTTCAAAATATTATTATAAACATTATTATGTAAACATATTTAGCAAACTATTATATAGTGTGTCTGGCAGAATAACTACTAGTAATAAATGTCAATAGGCGTATTTCTTATACTAGTAATGGTAGACTAACCAGATTTTTATTCTCAAGTTTGAACAAGTTTCAGTATCATTTCACCAAGTTTCAGTAGCAACTCACCAAGTTTCAGTATCAATTCACCAAGTTTCAGTAGCAATTCACCAAGTTTCAGTAGCAATTCACCAAGTTTCAGTAGCAATTCATGAAGTTTCAGTATCATTTCACCAAGTTTCAGTAGCAACTCACCAAGTTTCAGTATCAATTCACCAAGTTTCAGTAGCAACTCACCAAGTTTCAGTAGCAACTCACCAAGTTTCAGTAGCAACTCACCAAGTTTCAGTAGCAACTCACCAAGTTTCAGTAGCAACTCACCAAGTTTCAGTAGTAACTCAGCAAGTTTCAGTAGCAACTCACCAAGTTTCAGTAGTAACTCAGCAAGTTTCAGTAGCAATTCACCAAGTTTCAATAGCAGCTCACCAAGTTTTGGTAGATCTCACCATGAGTGTCTTTAGTGACCTGAAGAATATCAAGATGATATTCTCTCTCCATGTCCTATGAAGCATCAAAGTTATGATGGATGCACAAGTATTAATTATTCACTGCTGAAGATTAACCAGAGCCTACACAAGAGTTTGATACACAAAGGTTTTTGCGTATCAAGTTACTATCCCCATAGAAAGAAATCTAAGGCCATTCAATGAGAATTATTCTTTCATGATAATCAGTAAAATCACAGAAAACAGGTGCTAAACATAAAAATACATGGAGAGATACTACAACAAGTAGAACATTACCAATATATTGGACATGTAATCACTAAATGATGGTAGATGTGAAACAGAAGTTAAAAGGAGAATAGGAATGTCTAAAAGTACTTTCAATGACATGAGGAAAATATTGATATCTAAACAAATTACAGACAAGCTAAAAATGAGAATTATAAAATGTTCTATTTTATGTTAACCTTTGGCTCAGAAACATGGACAATGAACAAGAAACTAGAAGACAGAATTGATGCTTTTGGTATGTGGATATATAAAAGAATAGGGAGAATTTCTTGGAAAGAGAAGAAATCAAAGAGGTTCCTATTCATATGAAGAAAGAATTATTAAAGGAAATAAAAATCAAACAAATAAAGTATTTTGTACATATTAACAGACCTTGTGAAAATCTTACTTGAGGGTAAAGTTGAGGTGAGGTGGGCAAGAGGTAGTCAGAGATACAAGTGGGAGAGTAACATCACAAGATGGACAGGTTACAGTTTAGCAGAGTGCACCACAAAAACAAGAGACAGGGGATGTTGGAGGTCTGTTGCAGGCAACCTTCATTACGGAAATGACACTTGATAATGGTTAGACCATAATGTAGAAAATGTCCTTGCTCCTTTGTTTTTTATTAACATTAGTTTTACTATTTATTAGTTATATTATTTACCAGTAACAATAGGCCTGTTATATTATCATAGCTGTTATTGATTCTTAGTTTTGTTACTGTGACATACTCCACTTTGTCGGATAGGCCCCTATTCTCTGACATTTCGAGTTATACAATTTTTCATCAATTTCTGAAATGAAAACAATTATTTCTTATGGAAAAGCCCCTTCCCTTGAATACCACATAAAAACCATTCAGGTCTGAGAATATGCAAGAATTTCTCTTGATGAGAGATTTAAAAACAGATTTTTAAAAATCTACTACATAATCCTGGAACCATACCTTGTATTACGACTCTTTACAAATAATAATAATACTCACATGGGAGACAGGTAATGAAGTTCTACTGGTAAACAACTAACACACTATCACTGTCGGATGCCTACATGAATTAATATATTATACACAACAAAACATACAAACATAAAAATACCAAAAGTAGAAATAAATACACAATAAGAGTGTAGGAGTGAAATATGGTAGTGATACCATATTTCACTCAGACACGCTTATTGTGTATTCATTTCTACTTGTGGTATTTTTATGTTTGTATGTTATGTGCGTATCCTGACAAAGGCCTTTAGGTCCGAAACGTCGATTATGTCCAGTGTATTGTCATTTGTATGATTATATTCTGTGTTTTGTTGTATATAATATATTAATTCATGTAGGCATCCGACAGTGATAGTGTGTTAGTTGTTTACCAGTAGAACTTCATTACCTGTCTTCCACGTGAGTATTATTATTTTCATTCTGTTCTACTAGCAGTACTACCTTTTATTGATTACTCTTTATAAACTATTGTGACAGAAATATTAAAAGTTTCAAGGCTTCAAGTTTATCAGATCAAGTATTCAATCACCTTTCTTGTTCAATGACCTTGTATTTAATAAAACTTTTCATCTCTTTCTGAAATTAAAACATTAATTTCTTATGATTTTCTTATGCTTTTCAGATGGAAAAGCATATATTCCCTTGAAAGCCACATTTTCAAAACGATCCAGATCTGAGAATTTGCAGGCATGGCAAACATTCAACAAGAAAAGAACTTATGGCCAGGATGTCATCAGTGAGTTCTCAAGGTCTTTATTCATCTTCTTCCTCATATGTTCTCCCTAAGAATGTGCAGAATTGAAAGATCTATCCACTCGTTTGTTGCCAGGGTCAAAAAGTGGAGCAAAGAATAGCAACACTGTTACCTACCATGCATGTTGTAGAAGGCAATTACAGAGGCTTTTGAGTGGATTTGGCTGTCCCATCCCATTGATGGTCATATTGACCTAAATGTCAAGCTGAAGTTGAATATGTCTGGCCAAAAGATGCATATATCCCAGTTATGCTGTAAATCATGGCACAGTGTGTTCCATTCACTGGACTACATCCTGCTAATCTGCGGGAGTTGGAAAATGAACATAGAAGAAGAAGAAAGATCTATCTAAAGATCCTTATACTATTTTAAATGTTAGAATCGATTACGCCCATGGATAGAGGTGGAAGGTATGAACCATTCGACCCTCTCTCCTCCCCTTTAAGAAAACAAATCATAAAATTAGTACCAGGAAACAATTTAAAATGGTGTTAAACACTCCTCTCTTCCCCATCAGTTTTTATTTCAAAAATAAAAAGTTTACCATGTGATATTTATCAGGTGCCATGCCAGCTGGCGTAGGTGATAATGAATCTCCACATTTCTCTGTTTCTGGTACCTTTTATCAGGATTGTTAACTCTGCCATGTACACTACTTCTACATTTCTTATATTCATAGCTAATAGAACTTTCTGTAAAGTATAAATTTATTAATTCATAGGCAAGCTCAACCTTGTTGGTAGAAGTGGCACAGCATCAGACATTCGCTACTCAGCACATGGCTTTGGAGAGAACCCTGAGGCTAAAACTCAAGATATCTTAAAACACCATGCTCAACAGTCCAAGCTTTGTAAGTTGATCATTATTATAATTTAAGGGTTCTTTCCCAGATAAAGGGCCTACTTTCCATGCCTTAAAACTCTTTTTGTCCACTGAGTGCTAAAATCTACATTTTGATACAAATTTGCTATCTCGAATTATAAACATCACGATGTATGTAAAATCAAACTAACCATTCCTATTTGTGGTACTTCCATTCAGAGACAATCAATCTCAATTGGCGTGCAACTTTAGAAACAATATTGGTTGGCTTTGAGCAATAATTTCATAAAACAGGTGTGTTTACATTTTCAGTTTGTGTAACTTATTGCTACTTGTATTTGAAGTAATGAAATCTAGACATCCTCAATGTTTTACAGCTAGTTAGGCTTTGGAAATGTACCAAAATACACTAGGTTATAATTCTGATATTAGCTTAGATGGCAATTGTAGGCCTAATATGAAATTATTATGATCTGAGTTTGATGGAAATTTGGATTCAGATATAAGTATTTATGAGGCTGATAGGGTGTTTCCAATGCAATATATATGGCTATCACCATTATCTACATTCAAAAACATTATTTTTGGAGTATTACATGTAGATGTGAATATTCAGACCTTTATATACGGCATAGTAATTTGTATTATATATAGGGCCTATATAAGTAAATATAAATAAGTCCTGAGCACTAAAGTATAGGCCTAAAGAATAAAACATTTTGTGGACAATATATATTTTGTATACATTTGCTGATTTCAAGACATGATTACATTTATAAGTAATTGTGTATATATAAATACGTGTATGCATTACAAAATGGTTCAGGATATATGCAGATGTGTTTTATTTCAAAATAAATGGATTATGATTCAGTTTTCTTGAATACAAGCTTGGGTATGTACACATTTTTATTGTTCCCCCCCCCCCCAAAGAAAATTCTTGTTTTTTCTGAATTAAATTATCCATAGCTAACACAATATTGTGTATGTAAGCAAAAATAGTAAACTGAGTCGTATTGCCTAACAATTTCTGAATATTTTGATATCAGAATTGTTCATGTGGACAAAATGGTGAGGGAGAAGTTGTAAAAATACAAATCATCATCAAGTGACATATTCTTTCCAGAACGTAGTCTTTCCTATGGATCTCTTCAGTTCTCCGCGGTCTTGAGCAAGTTGCCCTGCATCTTCCAGTGACATGCGCAGGCATTCTTGAATGTATTTTGTCCAACGACGTCTTGGTCAGCCTTTGCCCCTGTTGCCTTCTATCATCCCCTCCATTAACACTCTCTTTATGCCATCGTGTCTCTTAATATGACCGAAAAAGCTAGCTTTTTCTTTAATATAGTGTTCAGAAGCCAGCCTTCCTGGACGTTAATTGTTTGTAACACCTCCTGGTTTGTTTTCTTTGCTGTCCATGGTATTCTCAAAACTCTTCTATAACACGTTAATTCAAATGATGTTATTCTCTTGGCCACTGTTTTATTTAGTGTCCATGCTTCACATCCATATGTTGAAATAGGAAATACACATGTTCGTAGTAAAAACAATTTGGTTCTTATGTTAGTACCTTGCCATAGTTTCTTTATCTGTTTTAATTTTGCCAGCGCAATTGCCGTTCTTCTCTTGATCTCAAATGCGCTGTATCCTGCATTGTGTATATTAGTTCCTAAATAATCCAAATGTGTCACTTCTTCCAAATTTCAGTTAAAATACAAATGATACCATAAATTACTAAAAAATATTCAAAATGTACTGTGACATAACAGTAAAACCTTAAGGCTGCTTACACGGACAATGAGTTAAGGAATCTGCACCAATCAGAAATTTTTAGTCATTTGTGACATCACTCTGCCAGTTAATTTCTTGTTACAAAATGGCTGCCATGACTTTACTGAACTTTTTTTTGACCGATAAAGAGGCAGTATGCTCGCTACAGTTGCTAGGAGTACTTCCAGATGCAAAGATATGCATGCAGAGACATGCTATTAAAGAATGTAGGGAAGTGTCATGTGGTGGAACAAGAAGATGCACAGCAACATATGAAAAGTTACCTGGTCAAGTTGATGTGGTGATTTAGGCTACAGACCAACGTTAACCCATTCTATGCTATACTGGAGGAAATTAGAGATACTGACCACCTGCCTAACCAAAGTCTGTTCCCACCCATACAAACCTCCTAACGTCAGTCTCTTCCCATTCATACATTCCTCCTAAATTAGTTTCCTCCCATTTATTGTCTTTGAATAATTAAAAATAAACATCCACCCACCCGCTGATAAATATAGCCAAGGGAAATAATCATAAAAACATGAAGAACACAGTTTTGTTTCCCTTTTTATGCTAATATTTTGGTTCGCTTTCTGTAAAGAAAAAGGTAGGACCTTCATCTGGGAAAGAAATAATTTAAGATTTCACTCATTTATTGTGTAGTTTTTAATTATTTTCAAACAAATTGGTTTTTTTCTGACTATATTTTTGTATATATCCTGAATTGAAACAAATATGTTGTCAGCCCACAAGGGGAGTAAAGAATGGTAATACTGTTTACTTTCCATTCATGTCTCAAGAGGCAACTAAGGACATTATGGGATGGAGTTTGCTGTCTTATTCCAATTAGAGTCAGTGATCCAGAAGTCATGCTAAAATTGGATATGTCAGGTCAAAAGGCACAGATATCACAGCAAAGCTGTAAACTATGACACATTGTATTATGTTCTCATGACTGCATCCTGCTAATCTGCAGGAATTTGAGAACAAACTCAGAAGACTTGTTACGCCTGCATGTTGATAGGGCCCTGAAAGGAGAGAAAAGATTAGCAACATTGTTACATATCATGTATGCCAAAGAAGGTGACTAATGAGGTTTTGGGGTGAGCTTGACTGCCTTTTCCCATAGAAAGTCAATGTGACTTAGAAGCAATGCTGAAATCAGATGTGTCACGCCAAAAGTTGTAGATATTACCACCAACCTGTAACCTTAACACAAAATATTTTGTTCTCCAGACTGCATCCTGCTAATCAGCGGGAGTTTGGAAATGAACACAGAAGAAGAAGTTGTTCTAAAAATATATTTCAATTATAATAAATTAGGCCTTAGGTTATTTCAAAGAGAAATTAAAGCATAAATGATTATCTAGATTATTGATTATAAACCAGCATCATAGCATATGGGACATTCCCATAAGTGCTCTGCTCTCCATTTCAGCAGCCATCAAAGAGTATGCAGACTCTGTGATCTGCAGATCTTTCCATAGAGGACACACTGTCTTTTATTTGCTTCTGTAATTTTTAGTTACAACAACTTGAAAAAGTAACCAAATTCTCCTATCTAGGTAGCAAATTAACACTTGACGGTGATGTCATGACAGAAATTACAACTCGCATTGCCCTAGCATCAAGTGCATTTAACAGACTGTCTAATATCTGGAAGTCAAAGTTAACAACACACGCACGAAAATGCACTTATTTAATTCCCGCGTTATTCTGGTGCTATCATATGGATGTAAGAGCTGGAAAAGCTCTTTATCTTCAAAAAAGAAATTACTGAGTTTTGAGAACAAATGTCTTTGTAGGATAACTAACACCCATTGGAGTAAATTCAAATCAAATGATAAAATCAGAGAAGAGACACATCAAATTTCATCACAAATGTTATCAGAATGCGCCGTTGGTCCTACATCGGGCATGTCCTACGTGCAGACACCAACAGAATACACCACCAATCTCTTGAATGGATACCTACAGGCAAAAGAGCAAGGGGTAGACCAAAAGAAACACTCAGAAGAACAATACTTAGAGAAAGTAAAACAACCAATATTCATACTATTCAAGAACTGCACAGAATAGCTTTGAACAGACAGAATTGGAGAGATCTGACCTCTGCCATATGCTCTAACTTCAGTGCAAAAGGAAAATGAATGAATGAATGCAATTTTAGTTAAGTTCAAAGTATAGGGTCTACATGATTACATTAATAGTGTTCATTAAAGTTTTAAGATTTAAAATTTAATTTCAGGAATCAACTGTTGGGCCTAATGTATTTTTAAAATGTTTTATGACATTAAATTTATATTTACCATGCTTTTATTACTTATAACATTTTTTTTCTAACCGATATAGGTCTATGTATGTAGACTACCAGCTTTTAAAAAATGTTTTATAACTGGGAATTGTGCTTGATTAGGCCTACATTTTTTACCCATAAAAAAATCACATGTAAGCATCCTTTTGAAAAAATATTCAAAACAGTCAATTATCTCTCCAAACTGAAATGGTAGCTTATAAAAATGTCCTCTTATATACATTTACATATGAAATTTATATGTTAAGCTTTTTATCAGAGAGAGTTCAACTGTGAGGTTCATTCTTCTTCTATTCAGAGCTGTGAGTTTTCACTCTTTTACAGTCCATGCCAGTTTATAAAATCTGGTTTTTTCTCAGAGTTGTGATAAACATTTATATAAAGTTTTTTTAATTCATGGACATGGTGGATTGAGTTATTGTCTAGCTTGATGTGGTCATATACATTGAAATAGATGGACATGGTTGGAGGAGTTCTTGTCTATCTTGATGTAGTCTTATAGGGCCTACATTGAAATATCAGGCTGTACAGAAAGTGGATCTTTGAAGTTAAGCACTTGTTAACACTGAGAAGACACTTTATGTAAAGAGAGAATGGCAGAGCTTGCCCTGGATGCCAAATGTTACCAATAAATATATCACTCATTAGTTTGGATAGAAAGCATTGAACTGCAAATATGAAAATAGAATTTCTTGTGTAACTTATATTTTTTGGCAGTATTATTTTTCTTTTCTTACAGTAACACGCAATCTAGATGATGATGGAAATGTATTTGTTCATCAAACACTACAAGAGTTCTGGGAGACAGCAGAAAACATGAGACCAATTGAAAGAAATATTTCAAGAAATGCTTCCTTCATTAGCTTGGGGTCTACTTCATCCAATGGACAAAATGGCATCCAGATATCCAACCAGGCAAATTGTAATGACATGAAGTCCAAACAAAATTTAGCTTATCAACTTGAGCATTATTTGGGTAAATGGTAAATATTGAATAAAATTATATTATCTCTATTAATACTCTTTAACAATAAATATAATGCACACATATCATATTTATTTAGTTCCTTGTGGAATAAAGGGCTTTATCTCTCAATCCTATCTATCAATCCAAATGATTTTTATTATTGTTGTGGTTTCCGTTGGTCACTATGTATATACTTTGTATCACCTGCTAACGTTGATGAAACAAAGACATAGAAAATATCAAAAACATTATGTAAAAATGCTTGCTTTGATTCTGCTGGGAGGGTCTTCTTTAAATCCAATCTATCAATTTAGTATATCAATTTAGTAAATCAATCCAGTCTATGAATTAAATCTATTAATCCATTCTACGAATCCATGCAATTTTGATTATTGTTATGCTATTCGTTGGGTATTCTGCAGACAAAAATATAAAGCAGAAATAATCTTCTGCATTCTTTCTCAACTTCTGCAGATTAGCAGGGTGTAGTCAGGAGAGCTAAATATATTGTGTCATGGTTTACAGCATTGTTGTGATATTTGCGCCTTTTGACCTGAGACATATGACTTCAACATGGCTTCTGAGTCATATTGACCTTACATAGGATGGGACAGCCAGATTCACTCCACAACTCCATAGCTTTCTTAGTTGTCTCTTATGACATGCATGAAAGGTAAACAGTGCTGCTATTCTTTGCTCCTCTTTCACCCTTGGCAACACGTGGGTGAGAAGTAGAGATTATTCACCATGCAGGATCATCAATGTTGCTCTTTAAAACCAGTGAGCTGGAGATTGCACTAAAACTATATACCGCATGATAAGTTGTGATTTGTATCTCAAAAGTTATACATTTAAAAACTAAGATGCCCCAAACATTTATTTTTCTTGACTTGTTTAATTTAATTCTTTAATTAAAATGTTTTAGCTGCCAATGATACAAAACTAAAGCAGACCTCAGAGTTCAAAAATTTATAAAGCATCCTTACAGAGATGAAAACATCCTTACAAACTCAAAGATTGAAAGAAGATAAAAATATATGATGTAGGCATCATCATCATCAGGTACCATGCTGGCTGGCGTAGGCGGTCATGGTTCTCCACAGCTCTCTGTCCACAGTATTATGTATCAAAGTCATTGTTGTTTCCTTGTCGTGCCAGGTTGTCAAACTGTCTAATATTTTCTCACATTGTCATCCTCTGTCTGTTGCCTTCAATTTTGCCTGATGTAGGCATATAATCAGATAAAAATCAAGATAAAAGGAAAGTTAATGCTGTGACTTACTAACTGTCACCAATACTCAAACACCCCTCAATCTACATGGTGACAGTTGATAAACAGTATTTTTATACCAACTCTGTGTTATTAATGTCAAACATGGCCCTTAACAAAAAATCTAACACAAAAGATCAGTGTGTGGAATTAGATGTTCAAGAAAAGCTATAATTGTCACCAGAAAAGACAACATAGAAATGAAGATTTCAGGAAATAAATAAAGACCATCCCAAGTCAAGTCTACATTAAACGACAGCTATCAGGTGGTTTGGTCACATCATGAGAATACAGCCAGCTCTTCATTCATACAACAGCAGAAGATTTGAGGAAGACAAGACTCGAGGAAGACAAAAACTAGATGGGTGGGGACAATCAAAGAAACCTTAAAGAGACCATAGCCATTGCGACCCAAATTGGCAAAGACAGACAACTCCAACCCCCCCCCCCCTACCCCCATGATGCTTAATGACACAAGTGGAAATGATAAAAGATAGATTGATTTAGCACACAGAAATCTGCAAAATCTAGATATTTTTACTCACATCTATAACTTAGTCAGTATATTTGAATTCTTACTGTAATTTTGTATCTAATCTAAATATTTTAGCTAATATCTATGAATTAGTCAGTATATTTAAATGTTTACTGTCATTTTGTATGCAAAAATATTTCCTGTGTGCTTTCATGTATTTTTATTCTTCTGGATAAATTTGTTTTTACTAGGTTTAAACAGGTAGACAAGTTATCTCAAGAGAATTACACTGGAATGAGTCTTGACTCTATGATTGATGTGATTGACTGTGTTACCAATAAAATGACATACCACAAGGAAAAGGTACAATCAAAATTTGATCTAATGGTGGATTATAGGCCCATATAATATATTTTATCTTGATTTTTATCAGATTATAATGCCTACATCATATATTTTGATCCTGTCAATTTCATAGGCTTATTGTTGAAAGATTTGAATCATGTGAAGAATTATTCAATAATCAACAGAATCTACATACTGGGGAATCTAATCTGTCTATCTATCTATCTAATCTAATATAAACTAACCTAATCTAATCTAAATCATCTTATCTTATCATATCTATCTATCTAATGTTCATTCAGCACCAAATAGGGTCACAGGGCAGAAACCAGTGCTCTCTAGTTCTAGCGATGTGATCCTATTGTGTGTATTTCTTTCATGTTGTTGACACTCATAGTCATACCTTCTTTGGTGATTATATTCAGCAGAATAGTATGGTATTATATAGAGACAGTGTTGTGGTATTGGGGTGTAAAATCAATCTCCCACTAACCAACAGACCTAAGTTTCATGTTCACTCATTATATGTGATTTGAAAATAAAATTACTACAGTAGTTTACTCAGACACAACGAAGTAGGTTATCTAGGCTTATGGTCTGTGAAGGTCCAGGAATAGTGCCATTATTACTGAGTAAGTGGGAATGTGATGCTAAACCAGTTTCAGGTCAGCTGGTCTGTTTCTGTAAGGCTTTTCTTGTCCTTTTGTAATATATTTAGAACTAACTATATAAGAGGCGTGTTCAAATGAAAACGGGACTTGTGGATTTATTTAAAAAGTATCATACGCAATTTAATATTTTCAACGGAATTGAACAAAGCAACCACTTGTGAATAAGAATGCACCTGGGTTCATCAGAAAAAATCTCCGTATGCATTTAGGCAAGCATCCCACTGTTTAGGTAGACGTCGAATGCCGTCCGAGAAAAAGTTGCGTGGCTGTTCTCTGAACCATGTGGTCACCGCTGTCTTCACGTCTGCGTCGCTGTTGAATCGCTGTCCCTTTAGTGCTTTCTTCAACGGTCCGAACAAATGGAAATCACACGGGGATAAATCGGGACTATAGGCTGGGTGATGAAGAACTTCCCAATTCTTCTTTGCCAATGTTTCCTGCACAATTTTTGCGACGTGCGGACGAGCGTTGTCGTGGAGAAGAATCACACCTTGAGAAAGTCTGCCTGGTCGCTTAGCCTTGATGGCCTTATGCAGCTTGTCTAAAGTGTCTTTATAATGGGCGGCATTGATGTTGACACCAGGTTCCTTAAAATCAGTCAACAAAAGCCCTTCATGGTCAAAAAATGCAGTCACCATAACCTTCCCAGCAGAAACCTGTGTCTTGAATTTTTTGGGTTTTGGTGAACCTGGATGTTTCCATTGCATGCTGTCAATTTTGCTGCTCGGTTCATAGTGGTGGCACCACGATTCATCACCTGCCACAATGCTCAACAGAAATGCATCACCCTCTGCCCTGTAACGCATCAGGTGGTTCAAACTCCACCCCATCCGTTCTTCCTTATGGTGGTCAGTCAACATCCGTGGGACCCACTGTGAACACACCTTCCGATAGTTCAATTTCTTCCGAACAACCATGTGGGCTGTCCCAATTGACATATGGAATTCTTCTGCAAGCGAACGAATGCTCCGACGACGGTCAGTCAGTACTGCTTTATCAAGCACGGCTATGGCTTCTTCTGTTGCAACAATATGCGCCTGACCTGGCCGTGCAAGATCTGCCGTTAACTCACGTCCGTCTTTAAACATACGCACCCACTCCATCACTCTTGTCCTCGACAAACATTTGTCACCATATGCTGCCTTCATTCTCCGATGAATGTCTACTGCTTGACATCCTTCAAATGAAAGAAACTGGATCACAGCACGCTGATTCACTTTGGACGGGTTCGGAATCACACCCGCTATATTGTTAACAGTCTTCTGCAGCACATATGCATGCTGGGAAGATGAACACGTGACCTTATGTAAATTATTGGATACTCATTACTAGTGCAAAATGTCATCAATATCAGTGCGCTCTATCACGCGTGGTGTAACAAGTCCCGTTTTCATTTGAACACGCCTCGTAAATTGAGATTTTAGCAACTCACAACAGATTGAGTCTGTATTAATGGCTGCAAAGCTTGCCAAAGATAGGGAACATTTATAGTTGAACATTTATGAGAAAATGTGCTATGATTCTTTCATTCATCAATGCCATATCTGCAACAAAAGTTGGCTGCAGCAGACCTCCAGTATTCTGTCTCTTGCTTTAGTGATGCACTCTGCTAGAATGTAACTTGTTCATCTCGTGATGTTCTCTCCCATTTGTATCTATGCCTACCTCTTGCTGACCTAAGCTTGACTCTATCCTCGAGGATGGTCTTTTAATATATCCAAAGTACTTTATTCGTGTGATATTTATTTTCTTCACTTGCTTTTTTTTTCCATACAAAGTGTTGTTAGAACCTTTTTGTTCATTTTTGTCTTTTCCATGAAGTTCTCCCTATTCTTCTATATATCCACATCTCAGGGCATCAATTCTGTCTTCTAGTTGTTTGTTCAGAGTCTCTATTTTTTAGCCATAGGCCTAAATTAATGTACAATAGATGTAACATTTTACAATTCTCATTTTTAGTTTGTTTGTAGTTTGTTAAGATGTCATCATTTTCCCCATGTCATTGAAAGTACTTTCAGCCATTCCTATTCTCCTTTTAACTTTTGTTTCATATTTATCATCAGTTGTGATTATATATAGGCCTAAGAGATATTGGTAATGATCTACTTGTGATATGATACTGGCTGATTACTCAATTTACCTTTACCTTTATGTTGAGATAGCAGAGATGTAGTATAAAAGAGGAATTGTGAGAACACCATAGGCAGATAAAAAAGCATAATGAAGATATCTTGAAAGAAGCTAATGCAAAAAAAAGAGACCTGCTCACTCACTTCTGATAAAGACAGCCCATAATAAGTGAGACTGCTGTAAAACTGTATAATAATAACAATAGAACTTATGTAAAACATAAGTTCCATCAGCTTTACAATAATGCACAAACTATCAGACTATTTTGTATGTTATTAAAAAATACAGATAACTGTATACAAGATAGTTTGCCCATCGAGGCCACATCCTTAAAGTAGAAATGGGGCTTAATCCAACCAACAGAGGTTGAAACTAAGATTGGTTAAGCAATCTCTGAGCAGGACCATAGTGCTGACCAAGCAATCACAGGTGCTGAAGTCGAAGATACCAGGCCAAGAGTCACTCCAGTAACCATGATATCACACAACATGACTAGATAATATGTCTTCACAAGACAGTTTCATCCTTAAGATATTTGTTCAAGACAAACAGTGATCAAACTGTAAAAACATTAAAAATAAAGGCACTATCACAAAAGCATTAGATAGCAGACATTTAAAAGCAGATACACTCAAGTAACAATGACATGTGCATACACAGTGTCATAGAGATGTGCATTAAAAAAAATATTGGGAATGAAAACAAAAAACAAAATAAAACAATTATGCCTGAAAACAATATGAATGACTACACAACAAATGCCCCACCACCTGAATCTAAATGAATGAATGATCTGTATTAAAACCAAATGGCTTAAGGGTACCAAGCTGCAATATATAGTGACTAGCTCTATCATTGGTGGTGCAAGATTTTATTACAGTGACCTAAATGTCACAAGCACCATGATGATCAGCACCATTGAAATGAATAGCGACAGGAGTGGGTGATCTGTAGTTAATTGCATGAAGATGTTGGCTGAAAAAAAAATCACTTAGTTTTTTTTTCTAGTTCACATATATGAAATATATAGGTATATATTTCATATACAGGGAGGCACTGCATGCAGGAATATAGATACGTTTTTGGTAAAGAGGATCAGGTTTGCCTAATAAATAATAAACAAAGATCACGTTTTTGTGTGCAATTTCTTCATTTTCATTAGTTTCTGGTGACTTTTTATAGAAAACAATTAAGTGGGGGATGGGGGTTAACAGCTTTTCATTTGCTTTTTATCACTAAATGTCAAGTTCTGATTTCCTAAACTTGATGGTTTAATTTAACCCAATTCCCACTCCTTTATATCTACATGCTTAACTGCATGGGATAAGGTTTGAAGATAATAGAGGTGTGAAAAAAAAATTGATGTATTAATCTGATCATACTAATCTTTTATTTGTATGTTGAAATAATTTGTATTTATTTTGTCATTTGGTTTAATATTTTAGCTTGCACCAGAACCTCAGCAAGGATTTCGGCAGCCATCACTCACTGGACTGCCATTACAAAGAGAAGCTAGTTCTTTAGTTGGCAATGATGTTACTATTGATTCAATGTGGGATGTTCAAGATGATATCTATCAGAAGTAAGTCTGACTTTTAACTTTTTTCATCAAAAAAGTCTTGACTAAGGCTTTTTGTCAAATGAATAAATGTTGTTTATTTACTAATGTCTTTGTATTCTAGGCAAAACCATAGGTGTCCCACAGATATCAGAGGGTATGCATGCTGATACTTCCTGTAACTCTGATTAAAAACACTCCTTTCTATGAACTACAGTTTCCCATTGATACTCACACCACCTCTAAAAAATAGCTTAATGTGTTTAAATGAATGTGTTTTCTTTGTGTGCTATTCAATAAATGGATTTTCTCTTGAAAGAAATGGCAAACTACAGGAGTAATGTGCCTAGTAATTCTATGTTAGATATTCTGAACAAATGAATTTAACAACAACTTACAAATAGCCAAACATCCATCAAAATCACTGCTTTTGAAATGAGATGCCACAGAAAAATGTTCCATATACCATAGACAGCTAAAAAGACAAATCAAGAAGTGTTAAGATCAATAAATGTCAAAGAAGGCTGGCTCCTTAACAACATCTTAACAAGAAAGCTGTTATATTTTGGTCATATAAAGAGACTTAACAGCATGGAAAGATTAATAGCTGAAGGCAGAGTTAGCGGCACCAGGGGAAGAAGGCGCCCAAGATGATGATAGTGCAGTGATATATAAAGTTGCTTGAACATGTCTCTAGCTGTGGCAGGTAAACTCGCCCAGAATCACGGAGTGCTCAGAGAATCCATAAGGAAAACCACATTCTGGAAAGAACATATCACATGATGAATCATACTACTCCTAATCCCAAATTCTTCTTCAAATGTATGCCTGAATGCATCATCTATTTCATTGTCCTAATCAAGCAGGCATTTATGAAACGACTTCAGAATGTCCTCCATGACCATTATAAATTTACAGATCAATAAATGCATTAGATGCAAGTCTGTCTACCCTCTCATTACCACGTGCATCATCATGTTCAGAGCAGTAGATCCATGTGATTCTCAACTTTCATTGGATGCAGCTTTAGATATCATCTACTAATGTCTACTTCAATCACTATGGATACCATCTACTAATGTTTATTAATGTTAAACATCAACACACAAATTATGCAATGCCACTGTGTTCTCAGTTTATTTTTTAATTGTGAAGAATCTTAATCCTGTCGTCTTTAATATTATAATCCAAACTTTTTCTGTCCTCTTCCTCTGTCTCAAATACCCCATAGGATATTTTTGGAAAGGAATCATGTCTTATCACATGATGAAATCACACAAGTTAGTGACGTTTAATCACTACCAGATGTTCTTGTTGACCTGCTAGAGTATTTATTTTGTTTTTCACATTTATGTTGATTTTATGTTCTATATAATGGATGCAAAATACACTAATGTTACTTTTATATTTTTTAAACTTGTATTTTTCTCTCCATTTGGCAACTGTTACACAACAAATGTCATGCAAAGAAAATTGGGGAAAAACTTCAAGGGAACAGTTGACAATGAAGTTGTCTTCTTAACTGGAATGATTTGCTGGCAGTAAAGCATCTTATCTGATTATAGACTCGCAGCAGTTGATCCAAACAAAGTATCAAATTCATGTGGAGATACAGACCTCCTTCTGAGTAAGAGGTTTTTTAAGGCATTGCAAACCACAGAGAGCTGGTCTGGTCAGTTCAATGTGCTCTGATTACCTCAGACGTGAAAGTCCTTGGAATGGCAGATATATTTCTTTAACAATAATGCCTCCCTAAAAAGAAATTGCACCAAAAAATTATGTCATATCATTGGTAAGCTTTGACTATATTTAGAATATTTACAATTGCAATAAATATATATTTAGTGTGAGGAGGATCTGCAGTAATCAGAACAAAATGTGCCTATTTATTCTGAATTGTTTGTACTGTAGGACCTATATAGCAAATTTCTATTACATAAATATTTTGGTGGTCCAGACCAGGTTGTTGTAATGGCATTTGACTGTTTTATTGTTGAGTTATAAGAGCTATAGACCTAAGTCTTGCTCTGTGAAAGAGGGATGCAGAGTGTGTCTCTGGCGACCAAGGTCCCAGGTTCATTTTTTGCTTCAGGCAGTTAAAAATCCAGTGTGTATTGAAAATAATGACACCTATCTATCAATGACACCTACAACCTATCTATCTATGTGATATGTCCTTTACAGAACATTGTTCTCACTGCCACTCTGTAAATCTCTCAGTTTGTGCAAGCTGCCCAGTTTCTTTGGGTGCCATTCTCAGAAGATCTTCAATATTCTGTGTCCATTGTTTTCTTGGTCTGCCTCTTGCTCTTTTTCTTGGAATGTTTTCCTCCATGCTTAATCTTTGTAAATCATTATGTCTCTTTACATCTCTGAAATATTTTAGCTTACGTTTTTTGATAGTTTTGACTAGCCAGTCTTCTTCTATGTTCAGGTCTTTTCATACATCTGCATTGGTTTGTCTTTCTGTCCATGTTATTTTTAAAATATTTCATTTCAAATGCTGTTTTTTTTTTCCCATTGTGGATGTCGTTGCCCACGTCTCACAACCATATGTTACCAATGGTAATATATAGCTTCTTAATAGTTGTAACTTTGTTTTTCTGTTTGCCTCTTGCCATAGATTTTTCATTTGTGATTTTTTTTTGTGTAGGACCAGTGCTAATCTATTTCTGATTTCTTCTGAAAATTCTCTAATCTCTAAGTTTGCGATGGTTGATTTGAGATATTCAAAGCTGTTGATATTTTATAGTTGTTCTCTATCAATGACTATTGTAGGTGTGAGTTCATCTTCCACAGGGGAAGACATAGAGAGAATATACTTGACAACTAAGCATTGTGGCATGGGAGAATATCTGTATCAGAAATAATTGACAGTACACAAAATAGAAAGCTGTGGAAAGTCATGGAAACCAATGCCACACAGCATGGACCATAAGAAGAAAAAGAAGTGTTCATCTCTGCTGATATGCATTATTTTTGTCTTTTTTGCATTGAAAGAAAAAATTGTGTGCTTCACTATGATTTTTGACAGACAAATTCATGTGTTCTAAATTTGCAGGACACTTTGATATTAGGATGGTGTCATCTGCATACCTAATTTCTTGAATCTCATGTCTTCTGATATTAAGGGATTGACATTGTTCATAATGTGAGTCTTTTTGTATATTTCACATGATGTTTTCTGCATATATATTGAGCAGGTGTCATGAAAGGGTGCATCTCTGTCTGACTCCTTTATGGCAACCTACTGTGCCTAAATATTGCCTAGAAAATAACTACGGCCAAAAATGTTGAGTTGATCACTGCGTCCCAAATAGAATATGCTGCCAACATAAGAGGAAGTATAATCTGTAATAAATAATGATAGTAGATGTGGTTTGACGGAGAAATCTCAGCCACAAAAAGTCGCCATGGTATGTACGAGAAATCTCAGAACCACTAGTACCATTGTGTGCTGTTGTGTGTCACTTTCTTCTGTCACTTTCTAATTTTTTTTATACCATCCCTGATCTTTCCCCTCCATGCAACACAATCTATGGCATCAAGTTCCCACAACTCCATATTAATTCCTGTATTATGACTCATTGCATGCATCTATGATGCACAATTATGGTCATTCAGATATTTTTTCACCAACTTTTAGATTTGCAAAAATGCAAAACTAAATGTATTACAGGACAAACTGAAACAGTAAATAACTAATATATTATGGTACAATTGCATTAGTATCTACAGTAATAACGTATTATATTTTATAAACCTGCATACACCTTGTCAAATATTTGTACATTTTCAGTGAAATTGAAACAATCCAACCACCTTCCTCTCCCACGGATTTCAGAACAAATAAAGAAGACTGGCATAAGAAAGGTACGCTTGAATCCATATCAGCTGGCATTGTGGACTGGAGAGGGAGAATACAACCAGAGAATTTCCGCTACAAGTAATACAGTTGTTTTAGCTGCTTATATCCTTCTAGATGTGCTTTTGTTGTCTGCAATATCCAGAACTAAGGGGCTTCCTACAATTACATCAACAACTTGGCAAATTTTGACCCCTTAACCTGAACAGATTGATATAAATAGCAAAAATGGCCAAATAGAAAATAAAATTGTTGAAGTACCCATGTGTTGCTATGGCCTGAAAGGAGAGCAAAGAATAGTGATACTGTTACCTGTCAGGCATGCATATCATAAGAGGCAACTAAGGAGATTTTGGGGTGAAGTTGGCTGTCCCATCCCATAGGATCAAAGTGAGCTAGAAGTCATAGTGAGTTAGATGTGCTTGACCCAAAAGTGCAGATATTAACTGATTCTAGCCGGGGAGACTTATACAAGTCAGTAAACCTTATGTCTTCTGGCCGGAAAAACTTCTATAAGTCATACTCCAATGACATTCATGTTGTTGTTTTCGGTATTTATATCAACATAAGAATGTTTCCAATCGAAAGTGTAATATGTCCACATTACTTCTTGAAATATTTTTATGTGTATTGATATCAATTTTGTTAAGTTATTGATAAGTTTTGATAATGGGGGTCTGTGACGTCATTTTTCCTTATATGTTTTATATATATTTTCCAATTTACTTATTTTCGTAAAATAATAACTATTTTATTTGCTGTGGTCTCATTTATTATAAAATCCAATCTGGCAAATGCTTCTAGCATCGTGTTTGCAAATTTACGCCTTTTTGTAAGAAAAAATAGCCATATTTTCATTTGAGTTTCGTGTAAAGTTAAGTCTACTGTTTTTGATAGATGTCGAAATTCTTTCTAAATAATAAATTTTTGATTCACTATGCATATATATTATACATTATTGTGTTCGTAATTGGATTATCTACAGAAATGATACAGTTTGAGTGGAATTTATTGATTCAAAAATGCGGTAAGGTCAAATATCATATCTAAAATAATATTTATTTGTCATTTACATATTTTCTTTTCTGTCTAAAATAATTTTTATATATTAACATAATTTTTTTTCAAAATGATCTTGTGATAATCAAATTCTCTGTCCATTTCTGTTTCGAAATATATATATTACATTAAAATGTAAATATATTTAGAAGTACTATTTCTTGTTTCTGTGATGCATTTGCACACACAAAAATCGAACAAAATTTAATTATGTTTAAATGCTAAAAATATTCCGGCTGGAATCAGTTAACAGCTAGTTGTAAACAATGATGCAATGCATTCCATTATCTGGACTACATCCTGCTGATCTGTAGGAGTCTGAGAACGAATGCAGATGGACAGAATGAAGTAGGTGAAGTCAATTAAAATGTGTTATAGCTAGCAGATGCAATCGTTGAATTGATTATTTGATCATGTATGCAGACAGTCAAATAATAATTCATTGCAAAAACTACTTAATGAATTGTCTTACCAGTATAGGGTAACCATGCAGTGGATACCCTCTCACTGTGGAATACCAGGAAAAAAAAGCAGACCAACTGGCTAAGGAAGGTGCTGCCGAAGACCAACCAGATATACCAATCACCTACAATCAGAAAAAAACAGATTATCAAGTCAATAAGAAAGTCACAAACACCAACACAAGATGACTATCACATTATGAACAGATCAGAACAAGTTATAATTCTACACCTCAGAACAGGACACAACCAACTCCACAGTCACATGTATACAAAGTTCAAGATTGGCAACACGGCCATGTGTACATGTGGACAGGCAGCACAGAGTGCCAAACATATACTTCAAGAGCGTTCTGATCATGAAACGCTGAGTCAGACATATTGGCCAGAGGAAACAACACTGGAATCAAAGCTCTATGGGCCACTGTATGAACTACAAAAGACAGTGAGTTTTATTCAGGAAACAGAATTACATATATAGACATGTTTCAAGTGAACGAAAGAAGAAGAAGAATATATTTTGGATCATTTCTGTGTTCACAATTTCAATGGTTGTTTCCCCTTAAAGCCAGATGTTTTTCTATGGAACCTTGAAACTTTCAAGATGACATGATTTGTATGGTATTCTTCATGCATTTAAATAAATTTTAAAAATTTTGCCAAAACACTGTGTTGAGAGTAAAAATTCCATTTTTACAAGACAAATTTTAATTTTCTTATTTAGTTTTACTTTAGTTTGTTTTCTAAAATGAAATATTCAGTAAATTATATACCAGTGTTCTTAAATGTTTGGTCAATACTCCACAAGAAAACCATTACCGACACAAAATTTCTTATAATGGGACTTATGTATGTGATCAACAGATGGTCAAAAACAAACTTTGGAGGTCACACATATTTGAAAAAGTGGCATAGAGCAGGTGTACGCAGTGCTGGTAGTACTTCTGCAGGATGTAGGCCAAAAACTGCTCCAATTACAATAAAGAAGAAATGGAAAACACAGAGAGTAAGTTTATTAAGTGCAGCTTTAATCCAGCCATTTGTAGGTATGTGTAGTTTCCAAACTCATCAGTATGGTACAGGATAGCGTTGAGTGGAAATATTTTTGCATCTAATGTCTCAATGGCACACTCTTGTGACCTTGAAGGGTTATGGGTTTTATGATTATTATTATTTATTTTATATGCATAACTTTCTTGTAATAAATGAGACCACAGAGGCATTGTGGGATTATTTTTATATTTCCAACATTGCCCTTCTATAACCCTGAGGCATTATGAATTTATGAATTTATATGCCAATGTTGGCCAATTTTATAATGAGTACATTGAGAACGTGGCTGACTTGGCCCAGAAGTGTATGTTATCCTTCTGGCAAGACACAATGATCCTGGCAAACTGCTGCATTAGAATGCCTCCCTTCAGGGGCTAGTCATGCATCCATAAATCCCTCCCTGGCACAAATATGCATTTAAGACAACAACAAGCCTTTTGTAACCAGGTGTTGCCTTGTTTGCTCACCTGAGGAGGACCTGTGCCTTTGTCAGAAAGGCTATATGCTGTCAAGAGCTACTTGCTCACAGCTAAAGGGATTGGATTAGTTTATCATCATCATCTTCTGAATTGGCAAAAACGGCCTATACCTGGAAAATTATGCCTAATAACAATAGATTTTAATGGCCAGTGACATGAATGGGATAATCCAAAATAAGACTGAATGAGGTGTTTCTTTTTTTCACGATTCTCATTGACACAAATTTCACATCTCAACAGATGGCCAATATTCAACTGGTGTAGAGGCCTATATTGTGTAGAAGATATTTTCCATAAATCACTGTACTTCTGTTGACAGATGTTTATTCATCCCTTTCTGGATAAAGACCTTTTGGTTGAAACATTGATCATGTGTATTGTTGAATATGAAACTGCTATTTAACTTTTTTTTAAATATTTTTTTCAACATTTACCGACCACATGGTGCACATTTTTACTATATTCTCATTCAATTTTTGACAGCCCAGTGATAAGAATATTAGAGCCATTCAAGCAGCCAGCCACAATACAACAGTTGTAGATCATGATGATGTTGAGACCATGCTTCAAATACAGCATTTGCTCTCCAGTCAGGATAGGTTAGTTCTAGATCATTAATTTTAAGATCCTTCACTGACACCAGTAGTTGTCAACAAGGATCTAATTAACCCACCTTGAGTCCTTAACCATTTGTTGGGGGAGGAAGGTATGATGAAAAAATTTAGTGAGAGTAGTATGGAGCCAATTAGACATCTAAGTTGGGTGCGGGGGTGCCATACAAAGGTAGCTATCAAAATTTATTTGGGCAACAAATAATAAAATAAATATGAAAGAAGTTGAAAAACTGTTGGGAGGGATAGGGAAGAAGCACGTAGATAGGTGGGGTAGAGTGCTCAAGCCCCCTCCCCCAACTTTAGGAAATCAGGGCATGACTTTTAGTACTAGAAATGGGGTGCAAAGGGAACGCATTGCTCTAGGCGGGCCCAGGGTTAACAGATAACCAAGATCCCAAGTGTACCTCCACGTGGTGCACCCTGGAAATGGAAATACAGCAGCTCGAGATGATTCTGGCCAAATCATTTGGGGATCGTGTCCGAGAATGTGGAGGTAGCAGATGGAAAGAGATTTGACTGCACAAGAGAGTGACAATATCTCCGACACCATCAGCATCACCACATATAGCGACACTGTCAACATACAGTGAAGCTAGTCAGTCCAGTTCGAAAAAGAAAGTGAAAAGTCCCTAGGAAAGGGGAACTACAAGCTCCGTCAGCTCGAGTGGAGCTTCTAGTTACCTGTGTTCCTTACAGGCAGAGACCCAGACCCATCCATTGGCGTTTGGTAAAGCGAGAAGACCTAACCCAACTCTTATGTCGAGCCTTCCTAAACCGGAAATATGCTAGCGAAGAGAAAGGGTTCTGTACCCGATACGCTCAGGCACAAAAGGGACAACGATTTAGCCCTGGCCCAACTCTACTGTCAGGTTTTCCTACACCGGAAATACACTTGAAGAGAGAAAGGGTTCAGTACCTGATGGGCTCAGGCGCTATTGGGACAAGGAAGCTCAGCTCGAGAACGCCTTGCTCTCAAACGCGTGGTGTGAGACTCGAACTTGGACAAGGGGTACACGATGTCGGTGAATGACACCTCGGCTAAGAGGGTGAAAGAGCCAGGGTCCAACTCCTCTGTTGAGTTCTTCCCCTTAAGGAACCAGGCTCACGGATGAGAAACGGTTCAGTACCCAATGGGCACAGGCACAGCACGTCCAATTACACGAGGCAAGTTCATAGACAGTGGAAAACCTCGTCCGAGTCAGACGAGAGCAAAAAATCGTCTTGGCGAAGAGTCTCCACTATGCGTGCCTGGAGACAGATATAGAGGCTGTCACAGGCTAAGGGTAGCCCACCCGAATTGTCAAGGCATGCCGAAATCGGATGTGCTAGGCCTACAAGGCGCATATGGTGGCACAACATAATCACGCTCCCGGCGGAAATCGCACGGATATCCGTGATGGTTACAATGGAGCGAACGAAAAACAAACACACAAACATAATGTTGCATTTTTTAAGTTCTACTATTTTTAATAGGGTTATTAACCTCAAGGTTTCACTAGAATATATCTCCAACATTTTATGTTATATGTTAATCAAATTAGATCACAACAATCATTGTTTGCTAGAATGTATCGCCAAAATTGTGTGATGTAGGCTTATTTTATAATCTTCTTCAGCATTCATTCTGAAACTCCCACTGGATCTCTCTTGCAGCAGGACAATAGTCCTACTAAATTTCCAGCAGGATGTATTCCAGAGAATTGAAATGCATTGCCACTGTTTTATTTGCACTGGTAGTCAAGCACATCTCTCTTCAGCTGTATGCATGTTATAATAAAATGAGATCACATACCTTCTCAGCACCAAAGGACAACTGTATTAATTTTTAAAGAGGTTCTGGTTTCTGTCTTGATCAATGAAATATCATCTCCAGGTAAAAAATGAACTGCAAAAGTTATGCAATATTTTGTCAATCCATGATTCATTCAGAATGGATGGCTGCATTATGAGTGAATGGAGTATGCTGGGTTGCACACTGCAGAGACTTACATTAATGAAGAATTATAATGCATCCAATGTGATTTGAACCAGATCCACTGAGATGGAACCTCACAACGTGAGTCAAAGCATTTTCCAAATTTGATCAGACCCATCCCTAGACAAGATGCATTTTTAGTCAAGACTTTCATCATATATATTCTCAAGCTACTATGAATATGGACCAGTCAAATGACAGACAAATAACAACACACTTACATGAATATTTTGCCTTGGAGTATTTCAAGAGTACAATAGAGAAGAGGAATAGGTTTCTGAATTTCCTGTACTGAGTGGTAGGATGAAAGAATACACACACACACACACACACACGTACGCACGCACACACACACCACACACACAAATATATATATATATATATATATATATATAAACAGGTTATAGGAACTATCAGTATATATAACATTTGCCATCTGCTGAAAGAGACAGAAGATAGAACTATTATTGGATTGCTTGAAGTGTACCACTATTGGTTCAGAAAGTCACTAATTGTCATGAATGCATCATATTCCAGACAAGTGGGAAATAGATGGAGCATGTTGATGTGAGAGTTGGTTATGAACTGACCATGCATTCCAAACAAACCTGTACGTGCTTAGTTACACCCCAGAAGACATTGATGAGTATGCATACTGATAGTTTCTATGGCTCTCTGGTTAAGAACACACCATCTGTGCTATACAGGTTCAATTCCTATTTGTACTGCTCCTAATACCATATTCATCCAAAGCCCAGATGCATCATCTGTTGCACGATTCACATCCAGCATGCATTCATGGAGCAACTTTGGTACTTCCTCCATGTCTATCATTGGATGCAAGTCTACCTGCTCTTTCTTTGCCATAAATATGAGCATGTCCATAGCAGTAAATTCATATGATGTCCTAGAGACAGGAAGAAGCTTTATTTTAAAAATAAAAAATTCCACTTATGGTGAGGTATGATTTTTTCTGTCACTAGTGCTCGTCCAATTTGGTTATATCAGAGCTTTTAACCATAAAAAGCAGTGAGTGGGTTGTGATTCAACAAACCACAATATGCATAGTTTGATTTACTATGGAAGCAGATATAGATGCCTTCCACTTATATCTGCTAGACCATTTTGGAATCATGGACTTGGACTCCGATAACTGCTGTCATAATCTCCTTGAGTCTTTGGAGGGCTGAAGTAATGATTTCAACCTCAAACCATTACTGGAAATAATATTTTATATCCTCCTTTGCATTGGACAATGATTCTACCACAAGTGCTCTTTGCATTTGACAATGATTCTACCACAAGTGCTCTTTGCATTTGACAATGATTCTACCACAAGTGCTCTTTGCATTTGACAATGATTCTACCACAAGTGCTCTTTGCATTTGACAATGATTCTACCACAAGTGCTCTTTGCATTTGACAATGATTCTACCACAAGTGCTAGCTGTAAATCTCAAATAAATTTTCTCACCACATCTATATACACAGTGACCTCATAATCTCTGGCATTATCAGCTATGAGTTGATTTCACCAAACACCACAGAAATCCAACATAGATGCAACATAGCATACTAGATCTTAGGGTAGATGGTCCTTATTATCAAAAATCAAAAATGTAACATGAACACCAAAACTGCACTATATAAAATAATTGACCTACCATCACTATGCTACCAAAGTCAAACGTGGACATTAACTAAAAGAAACTAAAAGAAAACCTGTTACAACAGAAATGACTTGTATACGTAGAATCCTCGGAGTAACAACAATAAGAGATCAAATCAGAAACAAAACATCAGAAGATTAACAAACACAATGCCAATTCTAGATTACATCATATGACAACAAATAAGTGGCTTTCACTTGTTTTCAGGCTACCATCAGACAGTGCCACTCAAAAAAAGCATTACAATACAGGCATGATTGTTACAAAGCCAGGGGCAGGCCATCTAAACAATGGATTACAGAAATAAAGGAGTCAATGAAAACAAACATTTATTAAGCACACAAAAAGCCATCTCCAGATAACTCTTCTACCCCTGATGCTACAAGGCAAAAAAGCGGTATAAAGTGAAAAGAACAAGAAAGAAAAAGTTGATTTCAAGTCTGCTTTTCCATTTCTACTTCTGAATTCTCTCAAAAAATTACTCTGATGTGAGAAATAGAATCCTTAGACTTAACCAAACAATTATATCATAGGCCTATATGAAAATTATGATTTTGTTTGCCCCTCATTTATTTTTCCATTTATATTTTCAGGTCAGATTCTTTGATTACCTTTGATAATGTGAGTGACAAATATTTAGTTTTTAAAACTATTTTTGTTTATTTACTATGTTTATTCATTAAATGTTTGTCTAAATATTTCTTCATTCATGCCTTATATTACAGTGTAAAACCAAGAATTTTGAATATTTTTTCACTACTGATGAAGCAATAACAACTATCATTGTCACTGATTACTAATATAACTAATAAATAGCAAAAATAATGTCAATGAGAAATAAAAAACAAAGAAATTAGACTTTTTCCATGTTAAAGTCCAATAGGGTATGTATCTCGGTATATATCTTGCATATATCTCAGTAGTATTTTTGCAGAAAATTGAAGCCTCGACAGAGAGATAAAGACGAGATGTCAAAAGGCAAATGCATACCAACTGTCACCACTTCTTCTTGATCCCAAGATTGAGATGGAAGTTAAAAGACAAATAAATTATCTACAGTATATTCCTACCAACACTGTGCTACCAGTGCCAAATCTGGTCTCTCATCTTCACAATACAGAAAGATAGTGAAGTGAGATGAGATGCTTGAGGAAAGCTGCAGGGGTCACCAGGATCGATAGATTACGTAATGAAGGTATCAGGGAAAGAATAGGTATAATACTTTGCACAGAAAATATAGATAGGCAGCAGATCAAGTGGTTTGACCACATTATGAAAATGCATCATGACAAGTTGCCCATACAAGCATATAACCAAATGAGACCAGGGTACAAAGCCAGAGGAAGACCTTAGAAAAGATGGAGAGAAAACGTCAGGGACATCCCAAACATGGTCATAGCACAGCCAAGGCCACACATCTGGCTTTAGAACACAAGTTCAAGCTCCAATCATCCCTATGCTTAACAGCAAGAGTGGATAACAAACCACCTGGGGAAAGACAATAGACAAAAAAAAATGAAAGAGGTCAAGGTCAAAACAACATTCTTAGCAATAACTCATGACAGGTTCATGAGAATCCCATGAAACTTACTGAACACAAAATTCTCTGGCCATATTTTTGAATACCTATAAAAGATTGTTGGTCCTTGAATAAATTCAGTTGCAAATTAAATACGCAAGTATGGTTATCTCACTACAGAAAAACAATACATCATCATTGGACACTTACAGGCTGGACAATCAAAAGTGTAGTGGCCAGACAATTTAATGTGGTTAGACACACCATTAGTTGCCTTTGGAGGTAATTTCAACAAAATGGCTCATTGGCAGGCCGGCCGTGCAGTAAAAGACCCAGAGTCACAACTCCTGCTGAAGACCACTTAGTACGGTGGTATCTTCTCAGGAATCAATTTCATCTGTGTTCTACACAGTCCAGTCAATGCCAGCATCTCATCGAATTTCAGATCAAATAGTCAGAAACTGGCTGCACAACACTGATCTTTAGGCTACAGAAGACCCTACAGAGGTCTTGTTCTTACGGAACAGCATTGCCAGAATTGACTACAGTGGGCAAACCAGCATCATCAATGGGTCGTTGGAAATGACTGGAGACAGATTTGGTTTAGTTAAAGTCTGAAAGTTTCTTCATCCCAAGGTTGAAACATTAATTCTGTAAAATAAAATTTAGTTACATGTTTGAAATAATGTTGCGTTTCTTTTCTTGAACAGTATATATATATATATATATATATATATCAAGTGACATGTTCTTTCTAGAACATTGTCTTCATCGTTGATACTTTGAACGCCTCTCTGTTCTGGACAAGCAGGCCTACATTGGCCATAGACATGTTCATACATTCTTCTATGTCGCTAGTCCATTGTCTTCTTGGTCTTCCTCTTTTACTCTCACTTGCCACTCTGCCCTCCAGAATCAACCTTTCAATACCAAAATGTCACTTTGAGTGTCCAAAATTCTGTAGTTTCCTTCTAATGATAGTATTTAGAAGCCACCCTTCATTTAGTTTCAGTATTTTCAAAACTTCAAGGCTCTCCTTTTTCTCTGTCCAAACTTAATCAATATAGTGGCCAAAAAAATATTCTGCACTGTTCACTAAATTGAAAGGGTTTAATGGATGTAAGTTACTCTGAAGCACTAAATTCTCTATTACTTCAATGTGAGATTAAATGTCTATCATAATCGATGACCACTAAGTGTAGCTAAGATGTCCAGTCCCAAATCATACACCCTTAATATGGGCATAGACTCATTTACTCTCAAAATTTCTAAAAGAACTGAGCATTGGTTAGGGAACCTGGTCACATGATATTCATATCCTAACGCAATATTTATTGTACATGAGTAAACCGGATGTCCAAGTAACTAGTTCAAGGTATGGTGGAGTCAGGAAGAAGATGAGGTGGTAAGAAGACATGGCTGGATAATATCAAGGACTGGACATGGTGTGAAGTTTCTAAACTCATTAGAGTGGTAGAGGATACAGATGCGTGGATATCTTCCTGCACCAAATGTATAAATGTGACACTCCTACGACCCTGGCGGCTTACAGGCTTATTATATTATTATTATCATATATTTTAAATGTTCTTCTCTCTTGAAATTTTCCTCTTTCTTTCTATCACTTTCTTTATTATTTGCTGCTGAGAGGGGAAGGTTTTGTTGGGATTAAACCCACAACTTTGAAAAATTTAAGATAATTTGTTTGTTGTTCGTACATCACAAGTTTTGATGATCATTTGTTACCATCCACTTTTGAAATTCAGTTAAATTTATGTCCTTTACTATGAGTTTGTTGATGGTTAATAAGACCTATTCTGTCTGCATATGTCATGGACAATTCGGACATGGGATGACCACTGTAGATGGTGTTTGGTCTACCTGTGACTTTCTAGCTACTCTTCGCTGTTAAGCTGTTGCATTTATCTTTTTTCTGATTAGTGGGTGATAAACCTATAAATAAATATAATATACATGATAAACAACCTATAGGGGGTCTACTTTACAATTAAATCCCATTATAACAACTTTGTCTGGAACAATGACATAAATTTGTTATGTCCAGTATATACAATAAAGAATAAATTAAATCGGAATTTTGAAAAGTGTTGGTAAATAGGGACATTTTTTTAATGTAGGGCCTACGCGCTATAGAGGGATTCCACTGTACTAGAAAATAAAGAAATAAGAGTGTAACCCATCCTCACCCTTATTCTCAGGGTTCTTTTATTATATTATCAACCTCAAAATTGAAGTGAAAAACTTTTTTAATATTTCCCAGTAACTACAGTTTCCAAGAAATTATTAATTTATCTTGATTATTTATTTAAAGGCGGCATGGAGAACTCGCAGAAAAGATACAACACAGCAACCGGTTATGGAATACTTGTCATTCATTGCGCCATCTACTACACGGTTAGGTAAGTGTTGACAATGGTTAGTTTATTTATTTTGTGCTAATGATCTGGCCATCTCAAGAGAACCCTTCTAACACTAATGCTAAGCACTACATAAAACATAAAGTTTATTATTATTATATTTTTTATGTATGTTTATATATATATATATATATATGCAATACATCTCTGAAGATATCAACAGACCACAATATTTTGCCTTAGAACAGGCCACTGCAGACTGTTGGGTCACTTTACCGATTGAGGATCTCATACACAGATGAATGTCCATGTGGATCTGGAACCCAGATCCCGGAACACATACTTCAGGACTGCCCAACATACAAAGAGCAGGGACAGCAGACCTGGCCAGAGGATACAGACTTGAGGCAAAAGCTATGGGGCAGCCGCTCTGACCTGGAGAAGACAGTGGACTTCGTCTTGACAACAGGCCTGACAATATAGCATGACCACAGATGCTGACTGAATGCAGAAGAAGAATATATATATATGTTATTTGGTATATGTATATATTTGTCTGTATGTGTGCACATAGGCCTATGTATAGGTGTTAATGTTTATATTCATATATATATATATATATATATATATATATATATATATATATATATATATATATATATATATATATATATAGATATATATATATATATATATATATATGTATGTATTTACTGGTAGTTGTGTAAATGTATGTAAATATGTTTACATATATGTGTGTGTATGTATGTATGTATGTTTATGTGTATATATGTGTGTGTGTGTGTGAATACACATGTGTATGGTTGTATGTATATATATGTATGTATTTATGTGTATGTATTTGTATATAGCAGAATTTTTAAAAACATTATATCCTTTTTTTGTTTGATGCATCATCATTTCTAGGTGCTGTCAACTACTGATCCCCCCTACCAGTTTCTTATAGTCTCAACGTTGTCTATTTTGGTGCCCCCCCCCTCCGCTACCAATTTCATGTATCTTATTTTAAATGTTTTCATATTTTCTCCCCTTCTCAGTAATTTTCATTTCCCCTCCCCCCCCCCCAACTTTGATATTTTTCATTGATGGCCTCCAACTCTGATTTTTTTGTTCACATTTTTTCATCTTTTGCATTGGACTTTCATTTGTTCTGATTTATCACCTTAACAGATGGTGTTTTTCTTCACTTTTGGTATCTCATTGAATCTATGGGAATTTCTGTGTGTCAGTGGTGTACAATAATTTTGAATGCACATAATTCAACAATTATTTGAGCATATCTCTCATTACATGGAGCTTCCTGCTGTAAGAAGGACATCTCAGAATAACCATTTATAATTCAATCTTTCTTTTTCAATATTTATGTTTTTATGTCCCAGTTAGACTAGAATGTGGAAAAATGTCCTTGTTCTTTTGTTTATTGCTAATTATTTATTTTTTACATTGATAGTGGGGTGCAAAGGGAACGCATTGCTCTAGGCGGACCCAGGGTTAGCAGATAACCAAGATCCCAAATGTACCTCCACACGGTGCACCCTGGAAACAGAAATACAGCAGCTCGAGCTGATTCTGGCCAAATCATTTGGGGATCGTGTCCGAGAATGTGGAGGTAGCAGATGGAAAGAGATTTGCCTGCACAAGAGACAGACAATATCTCCGACACCACCAGCATCACCACATATAGCGACACTGTCGACATACAGTGAAGCTAGTCAGTCCAGTCCGAACATTGGAGGGGCGGCCAGTGTAAAATGCACGTAAAGGTAGATGCATGGCGAGAGACAAATAGATTTCATACCGAGTACAATGAAACAATGAAAGGGCAGAACAGCTCTAGAGGGCAGCGCGAACTGCAAATATAAAGTGAAAAGTCCCTAGAAAGGGGAACTACAAGCTCCGTTAGCTCGAGACGAGCTTCTAGTTACCTGTGCTCCTTACAGGCAGAAATCCAGACCCATACATTGGCGTTTGGTAAAGCAAGAAGACCTAATCCAACTCTAATGTCGAGCCTTCCTAAACCGGAAATATGCTCGCGAAGAGAAAGGGTTCCGTACTCGAGGCGCTCAGGCACAAAAGGGACAACGATTTAGCCCTGGCCCAACTCTACTGTCAGGTTTTCCTACACCGGAAATACACTTGAAGAGAGAAAGGGTTCAGTACCTGATGGGCTCAGGCGCTATTGGGACAAGGACGCTCAGCTCGAGAACGTCTTGCTTCCAAACGCATGGTGTGAGACTCGAACTTGGACAAGGGGTACACGATGTCGGTGAATGACACCTCGGCTAAGAGGGCGAAAGAGCCAGGGTCAAACTCCTCTGTTGATTTCTTCCCCTTAAGGAACCAGGCTCACGGATGAGAAACGGTTCAGTACCCAATGGGCACAGGCACAGCACGTCCAATTACACGAGGCAAGTCCATAGACAGTGGAACACCTCGTTCGAGTCAGACGAGAGCCAAAAAACAATCGTCTGGGCAAAGAGTCGCCACTACGCGTGCCTGGAGACAGATATAGAGGCTGTCACAGGCTAAGGGTAGCCCACTCGAATTGTCAAGGCATGCCGAAATCGGATGTGCTAGGCCTACAAGGCGCATAACGGTGGCACAACGTAATCACGCTCCCGGCGAAAATCGCATGGATATCCGTGATGGTTACAATGGAGCGAACGAAAAACAAACAAACAAACATTGATAGTTAGACTTTAATAGTAACCTTTGTACTTAATGTAGTATTTATCACTTATTTGTTTGGTTACCACGGCACTCTCCATTTTGTCGGACATTCTCAGACATTTTGGTTATTTATATTTAACACTAATGCTGCAGAGCACAGAGGGATAACATGGAAAGAAGATATCTGATAATTTGCATTCCGATAGTAACATTCTTTAATCTTTAACATGTGGATGCTAGTATTAGACAATATATAAATAGAATAGTGGAGTCTCATTATAGTGCATACGTTTATAACACAATTTCTTATGAAACCCTCTATTACACCATTTAAGGTTTTCCATGATAAAAAATATAGTTACTGAATATTTCAAGTGTATTCGTTCAGGTATGTATAACACAGTTAAAATGAGTACTAGATGGCAAAAGACAAAGAGGAAGACCAAAAGAGACTCTTTGCTGAACAACCATCAAAGAGGATATGACTATGGGTCTCAATAACATGCAAGGATTACATACAATGGCATCACATCGCTCAAACTGGAGAGTTCTGGTTTCTGCCCTATACTATGTAATGAAATTGATGCTAAAGGAACATAGATAGATAGTAGATGTATAATATGTATTTTTAAAAATTAAGAAAAAAAATTATATTAATGTTTCTATGGGCATGGCACCCTTTTCTCTACAATGTGTTTTTGGAAGAAAAGGAGTTGGCCCTATGCTTTTACAAAAACTGAATGCATATAATATATAAACTAAAGTTTTATAAATACCACAAATTTCATTTTAGAAAACTAACTAAAATGAAACTAAATAAGAAAATATCCTTGCAAAAATGCACACAAATTTGTACTTTTTTGTACACATTTTTTTGGAAAAATAAATTTAAACTTATACAAAAATATCATACAATTCATGTATCTTCTTGAAAGCTTCATTGATCCATCAATAAACATCTGGCTTTAAAGAGAAATAACCATTAAAATTGTGAACACAAAAAAACAATGACCAAAATATGCGAGTCAAATTGGTTTGCTGTTACAAAAATTACATTGTGTATTCTTGATTAGAAAACTGGCCTCACAGCATGTGGAGCATTCCCAAAAGTGCACCGTCCTCTGTTCCAGCAGCCATTCGACTCGATGGTGTTTCGAGTCCAATGCCGCCGAAACAGATGTCGACATCAGGGCACAACTCTGGCCTGTGCAACAGGTTTCTTTGTTGTTCCGCCCACCGACGCTGTGCCCGCAACTAGTTCAAGCACAACGTCGGCATGTCGGAACAATATTGTAACTGTTATCGAAGGTTACGACTATGGGGAACATTGTGTAATATATGGTTAACCTTTTGGCTGCTATGCATGAGTTTACTCATTCCTCTCTTACTCTTATTGATGAGTCAAGTTAACACATTCCTTTTTTTTTTATCGCCTCATTGCTAAAAATTATTTCATTATGAAATTACCATTCACCAACTATCTCATCCACACATAAAGGGGGCATAAATATTTGATAATAAGTCACAAATTGAACATAAAGACTGAATAAGTGGTAAAATTGATAAGATAAAGACTAGATAAGTAGTCCGGTAAAGATAGGTCTCACATGGTCATGTCGCTGGGGATGAAGTAACTCTTCATTTTCTTAGCTGCAGCAATTATTAGATGGGGTGGCCTTGGGGTGGCCTGTCTACCTTGTTGCCTTTACCTCCCAAACTTATGTGTCAGGTACCCATTTACTGCCGGGTCAAATGCGCAAAACAACTGCGCAATAGCTTGTCTTCACATAGTCCGTCACATTGTATGGCAATTATAGAATACAAAGACAAGGCATTTGTATCTTTATGTAATTTTAATACTATAAAAAATGAAAGAAGCAAATATTTTAAAAACCAGTAATATAAAGAATGGTTGCTTAGATCCGTTTTGACACTATAACAACCTGTTTGTGTGCTTTATAAGGTGCTCGACTATAATTTCGACCCTCTGAGATCGTGCGTCTGTGAATGACGAAGATTGTGCATCGATAACCTGCGGAGATCGCGCATCTATGACCGGCCGAGATTGTGACCGTCAGAATTGGTGCATCTATGATAGGCGGAGATCGTGCATCGTGACCGGCAGAGATCGTGTATCAATGACCGATGGAGACCGTGCATCGTGAGTGACCGGCGGGGATCGAGCATCTATGACCATTGGAGATCGCGCATCTATGACTGGCGGAGAACGTGCATCTATGATAGGCGGAGATCGTGCATCGTGACTCGCGCATCTATGTTTGCAGCGGCGGATTAATGCTCAGTCAGCGGCTTCATTTTTCCCTTAGTAATTCCTAAAAAGAAACATAACAGTGACAGTAAAATATTTGTTTAAAAATATTTTGCAACATGATGGGCATTGAGTGGGGCAAATCTACGCACTGAGTCCGCAGCGCAGATGTACCCCACTAACTACATAATTTTACCCCAAATCATGATGTTCACAACTTTGGTAAAATGTCACGAGAAAACATAGTAGCTTGACACCGTAACATGCTTAATAACTTAACAATACAATATGCATTACAGTGCCAACATGTAAACAAACATGATAGTAATGATAACAGCGAACAAGTAGTTAGAACTTGAAAAAAAAATTACATTGAGAATATTTAAAAAATAATTTATCTCATGGCTGAAAAATGTCCTTCCTTGAGAGATGAAATCTCGTATGACAGAATCGGATGTTAGCACCTGACGTAGACACGTGGTTTGCGGGGCAACCCATAAATCGGAAAAATGCTCCGCTGCGTAGTTTTGTCCCCCGCGTATTTTTACTCCGGGCTACCCTAGTCAGACTGTGAACATAAATATTAGATAAGTAGTCAGACAGTGGGCATAACGACTGGATAAGTAGTCAGACAGTGGGCATAACGACTGGATAAGTAGTCAGACAGTGGGCATGATGTTCCTCCTACGCAAGCGAAGATGAGCATGGCATGAAAAACAAAAGCGATGAAAAAAATAAAGTCCAAGTTTCGCATCCGTATTTTGCCACTAGGAAAGCACATGGTCTTAAAAGAATTATTTTAGTGTCATTATCACTACTTTTCTACAGCTTTCTCATTTTTGTTATTTTGAGTGTTACGCTTGCGAGTCTTCTTTTGATCTCAACCGCACAATCCCCGGAACTGTTTATATTTGTTCCTAGATATTCAATATGAATTTCTAGACACTTTACCGCCGTCCCCTTCCCTATAAAACCCTGGTGTAGTGAAATAGTAAAGATAAATAAACACTTCAAGAACTGACGAATGTATGCAACTCTGGCGAAAATGTGAAACCCTGACGTACTGAAATAGAAAAGCTTTCGCAAATAAATGTCATCGAAAAGGAAGCGAAAAATTTCGTCTCATTTACGCCCCTGTGTGGAAAGTGGAAGATTTATGATCGAAGGAAAATAAAAATGTGTGGACTATGCTAGCACAGAAAGCATGTACTTTTGCTGGCTAAAGATTACAATTCCATGGCACATTTTCAGCCGATATATCGTTATATTGATTTCATTGTATAGCATATTGCCTACACTGTATTCAAATTACAAATGCACGACCTGCCAGGTTTTGGTTGTTGAAATGCTTCCGTAATATCACTCCAGGCAGATCAATCACATCAAATTTGGTTCCTTTATGAAGTGGTGAAATAACCTCCCGTGAAATTAAAATTCTCTTTTTAACAAAAACCTAATATATATTGTACACACGACCTGATTTATTATCTTTTTTTTTTACCTGCCGAATTGGAATTTATACGACATATATTAAACACTGAAAGTATCAGGCCGTTCAATTTGGGCAATTCTTTATTTCTCCTTCCCCATTTGTTATAGCAGAATAGCACTGAAGCACAATGTGATGTCAGAACGCCCTATTGCGTATAGTCGTAAGAATTCGTGAGAGAACGTGATATACAGAACGAATTATGAAAACTTTAAAGCCAGCAGTAACATCTTATTCTGCATGTATAGTATATGTGTTGCTGTCTGTGTGTCGATCGACCGGTCCATATTCATAGTAGCTTAAGAATATACGGGTTAGAAGTCTATACACTAATATACAATAAATCACATCGTAGACGAAAACGGACGGAAATTTGTTGACTCAAGTCGCGAGGGAAATTGCTGCCATCGCAGTTCAAATTCCGTTTGCTGCATAATGATTTTTATGTATTAATAAACCATTGATGCTTCTATAGTATAGCCTATTATTAGTTTCAGAACGTCAAAAATAAGGATTGGAGCTGTTTATAAATTTCTTCAACAGTTTTTTTTGCCAAACTTTGAGCTCCACCCAGATCCGTAAACAAGGGTGTTGGAGTGTTTCAACCGCCCCCCTCCCAACAAATCTAACACGACGTTTAGCACTTAGGTGGCATATAACGTAACCAAATAAAAGGTCTATCGAACTCCTACGGTGGCGATTTCTTACAAAAAGGTCTTCAAATTTCCAGTCAAGTAGTCGAGTTTACACACGAAAAAGAACTAATGCCTCATTTTTAGGTAAAAACCCCCTCCTTAAGGTAATCATATCTACGGACCTGGATTCACACCCAAGATTGTCAACAGGACGTCAAGAATTTAGGGACCACCTCCTACTGCTTAATTATGTTACAAAAATATATACCCCCTTCCCCAATGTTAAATTCCAACAATTTAATTAGTTGATCGTTGCAAAATTGTTATCGTTGACGTCAAATTGTGTCAATCCCCCACCTCCACCTACTTTTTTTCAACAACTGTCAAACTTTTTCCGACCTCTCCCCCTCTTTTCATTGTTGAAATTTATGGCCAGTCCATGACAGGAAAAATTAACAATTATGTTGTATGCTGTTTGTTAGTTGTCAACTGGTCTGAATACTCAAGTCTGCCCCCTCCCCCTTTTTTTGGTAGATAAGTTGAACAGTAGATTTCATTTAAGATTCAGTCGATATTGACTCCCTCGTCAGTTATACAGTGGAATCCCACTATAACAACTTGGTCTGGGCTGATGAAATATTTATATAATAACAGAAATTTGTTATAGGCCTACATGAAATAAATAATACAAATAATCAGGGATTTAGAAAATTGCTGTTAAATAGGGAAATTTGTTATAAGCGTATGCGTTATAACGGGATACCGCTGTACTATCTTATGGTTTCATTGGATCCATCCTTCAAAAGTGACGATATTGACTCGTCGCGGGATTTTCATTGGCTGTCGATACAAAGTGTACTTAAATTTACCAACGATAATCATGGGAATAGTCAAATAGCGTCACTCGTTAAGGATGATCCGATGTGTTCAGATGACAGCATAAACGAGAATGGACTCGATTCAACGCATTCTGTGCCTAAGCAAGTAAATCGCTATATCGGTATCCGAAGTTACGTCTTTTAAAATTTCCTATTAACGGAATCCCTGTGCAATGGCGTATGAAATTAAAAAGTTGAAAGTAGTCACAAAAATTGGTCACTGATCCCTGTATTGAACCCTTATTTGACAGTGTTTCTCAACCATTATGGGGTTGCAGCCAGGAACAAAAACAAAAACCAAAAGAATAAGAATTTTAAGACCAGGACCCGGTTAAAACAATTTCTATATAGGGGTCTACTTATAAATAACTTTACAATTCAAAGATGAAGTCTCACGGCCTGGTAAACATGCGGTATAGCACCTGCCCAAGGGTTGAGAAACATTGCCATATAAAGTATGATTCAATTATTCATTACTTGAAAATCTACCACAGGCTTTATTTTACTACTTGGCGACTTTAGCAAACGTGGATAAAACCAAAAAATAAAAACGAAAGCGATCAGATCGATCAGTCAAAAGCTGATTCACGCAGCACGATAGAGATCAATAAATAAACAACTTAACAGCACCGTAACAAAGAGTGGTCCGCGTTGTTAAAATAAACCTATCAAGTATGGCTTATTTCTGGTGTCCCGAATTCTGTGGACTAGATTTTTTATCTAAGTGAAGTACATATTTTAGCTCACGTTTAGGAAAGAGCTCATATCAGGTACCTTAATAGTTTTCAATTTACTGTTCATTTGGAATTTAGAAGGTTAGTCTCACTTTAGTTAGACATGCCGCATTAAACCATAGACGTTAGTTATGTCAAATATATGACAATTTTAAAAATTTGGCGGCATTCACAACACGAGGTGCATGTATTGACATCAGCTTCATTGAGATATCACATATTAACAATCCATTCGTTGTTATTTATTCAAGTATTTTGTTTGTTGAATATATGAATAGTTATTTTTTATATATTATATTAATTAATTTTGCAAAATATGTGGTTAATTATTTTTATAGATGATTTGGTAATGTGAACAAATAACAGTATAGATTTTTAAGAAATGTAAGTTTCGTTTGGAGTTCGGCAAAGCTATACAAAATACATGTCATGAATATGACATGACATACGCCATCAGTAGCTGAAAAGTTAAGACTATTCGTGCACACCCACATCTGAGCAAGACTCCTGTCTGTGTCGTAGATTCTTCTACTTGGCGATCGTTCACAAATTCCCGCAGGTTAGCAGGATATATTCCAGAGAACAGAATCTGCACTAGAAAGGGGACTCACGATTGCCCAGTTTTGACAAGAGACTGGAATATTTAGGGTTGTACTTAGAAAGATCACACAGCTCAAGCCGGCACACTTTTACTGTGGATGCAGTATGATGAGGTGGGAGGAACGGATGAGCGGGGAAGGGAACTAAAGGTGAAATGTAAAATCTTGCAATCTCTCTACGACAGTGGAATTTGGACAACTTATAACAACCATACCAAAGGACTAAATAGTCTTCACTTTCGGTGCCTACATAGACTTCTTGTAGTTTAGGTAGGACAAACTCATTAGCACTAATATATTGGAAAGAACAGAAGAGAATACCTCATTATTTTCTATGCTACGTCTGCGCAGACTCAGATGACTGGGACACACTAGGAGGATGGAAGATAGCAGACTACCGAATAATCTACTTTATGGAAGATTACAGTCTGGGAAAAGATTTCAGGGTCGGCCTCTACTTCAGTACAAACACGTATATAAACGCAGCATAAATCATACAGACATTGAAAGGGAATATTGGAAGCATGATGCCATGGACCAATTTTGATTATTTCTGTGGATTTCGTTGGTCGGTCGTGGCTAATTGTGTCATGTGACTCCAAGTATATAAAGTCACCAACGAAAATCACAACAATAATCAAAAGCGTCACGAGTGAAGTCCTAATTAATTATGTACAGAGGTCATCTACTGGCGAAAGTCACGCCTCCAACTGTTATATATAAATATTGTGTTTCTAGTTTGATTCCAACGTTGTTTCATCTTCGTTTGTAACAGCCAGCTCGTGTGTACCATAACCAGATTACAAGTTTAATATTTTGACATGTGAATCCGCCTTTTGACGTCATCCAGCTCTGCTTTGACGCACATACAAGTACATTTAACCCTTCAGTGCCAGTATCTGATAAACTGATACTTAAATGCAACACTAACCACCTATAGTACTTACGTAAACACAGGTTTTTGATGCAACAGATAGACTATCACTAAGACTAGAGGGTTATGATGTGTAAGCACGAAAACATACAAATTAAAATAGGCCTATACACAAGACATTTTCAACGTTTCGAACCTTTAGGTCTTTCTCAAGAACATATACAATAAATAGATAAAAACAGTAAAACGCAACGGTACAACCACAGAGGCACTAGATACACTATTGACATGTAAACAATACAAAGTTCAAGGTGACAATGATGTATGCGGAAAAATGTAGTCATGGAAGCGGGTTTTGTTGAAAATTGGATGGAATATGATAGCAGATATAACAAATATAATAAAAAACACTAACAACATGTGTGTTTGTTTAAGTTCTAGTTAAATGTTGTTTACCAGTTTTAGGTTGAAAAGGGAGAACCTCGGCATAAAGATTTATTAATAAATGTCCCTCCCCTCTCCCAGTTATCTATTTATGTAATTATGTGACCTGCAGGGTCGTAGATACGTCTTCAGCAATGGGGCGGGGGAGGGAGGAGAGGGAAGCTTACCTAAGAAAAAAGCATTCGCCCATTTTAATTGTATTTTCCTCTTTTTCATTAGATTCGTATGACCTTTTTGTATAAAGTCGTTGGGGGGGGGTGGGTGCGGAAGAGTTCCAGATATTTTGGCTGAGTTCCTAGTACTAAAATCCATGTTCTGATTATTTCCTAAGGGGGAGGGTTAACACACCCCCACTTCCATATTTACAAGATGGGTGACGTGTCCTTTACAGTACGTTGCTCTCACTGCCACACTGCAAGCTTCTTGGTTCTGTGAAAGCTGTCCAGCCTCTTCCAGTGTCATGTTCATGATATCTTCGAAATCCTGTGTTCATCGTAGTCGTGGTCTGCCGTTTGTTATCTTTCTTTAAACTTTTTTCTCCATAATTGATTGAGAACCACAGGAATTGCGAGCGATTATATCTTACTTCCAATATGCAGTTGGGTGATTTTCCTGAGCTTTCTTTCATACCCAGGACACTTCAGCTTCCGGATTAGTGCAATGTCTATTGAAGGAGCCTTTTACTCAGAGGGGGTAATCTCTTCATGATTAATCTTTATAAACCATTGTGGCTTTTTATATGTTCAAAATATGTTAGCTTGTTGTTGTTTTTTTTAAATAGTTTTGAGAAGCCAGTCAGTCTTCTTTTATATTCGGTCTTTACGGGTATCTGCGTTGGATCGTCCTTCTGTCCATTATATTCTTAAGATATTTCTATAACATTTCATTTCAAATGCAGATATTTTCTTTACCATTGCGGATATTGCAGTTCGTCCATCGCAAGTGACAAGGAATATTTGTTACATCCACTTTTGAAATTCAGTTAGAGTTATGTCTTGATTATGAGTTTGTTGGGGGCTAAAAACAGGGCCATATATATGATTACCTTAAGGAGAGGATTTTACCAAATAAAATAAATTTAGTCTATGGTGCGATTTTATGTGCAATTTTCACTATTTGACGGAAAATTTAGACCATTGTAAAAATATCGCCGGGGGGGGGGGGGGGGGAGGAGGTTGTGTGTGTGTGTGTTTTGCAGACATTTTAGTTAAGTTTCTAGTACTAAAATTCATGTTCAGATTTGCTAAGGGGGTTTGAACCCACGCCCAACTTTTATCTACGGGCCTGGTTAATATACTACCTATTCTGGCTGCAAATGTTATTGGACAGTCGGGCATGGGATGACTACTTTAGATGGTTTATGGTCTACTCGTGACTACTAGCTACTCTCCGCTCTGTTAAGCTGCTGCATTTCTCATCTTTTCACAATTGCTGCGCCTTTTTTACTGTAAAACACCATGTAGCTCTATTTTGTATATGTTCTTTCCATATATCTTAATCACGTTCAAAGGTGAGGTCTTCAGAGATGCCCTTCTGCAACTCACAATGGAGAAGTATCTTTGGCAGTCGATATTCTGGCATACGTACCAGATGACATGTTCAATGTTTCTATGCGTCAGAATAGTGTCAATGCGTATATTGTATTTAATCAACAACAAAACTATAATACTAACCCCCGTGTCCAATGTCAGTAAACTGAACTACCTCTTAACAGTTGCTCCCGCATACGTCATTCTATAGTATTCATGTTATTCTCAAATAGCAGTTATCTTTTTTTATTCTGCTCTTGTAGTTTGTTTGTTACAATCAAGGTTGTTTTATTGGATTTTTAAAAGCTAATTTTTTTTTTAATGTGATCTTTTTCAAATTTAGTTCGCCACAGAGAATTCGTTTTGCCTTTCGCGCCTTGTTGTTAGCTTTTTATAATTAATTGCATAAAACATTTTGACGTGGGCCTACTATTTAAATACGGACACATACGGACCCTGATTCACTTTAGGTTTTTTTTGTTTTGTCCATTCATATAAATAAATTGGTACGATATGATGATTTAACACCCTAGAATTCCAATTCATACAGACCTATGCTCTGATAGTGTTCCATCTCACTGTTAATAATTAGCGATTAATAAAGAAAATGCAAAAAATAGCAGACGATGACAAGTTATTTGAAAAATATAACTTCCGATGTGTCCCTGTACATAATGATGATCAAGTAACAGCAGCAGATCTGGAAATTGACAATCCATTCTAGCAGTGCCGTAGATATGATCACCTTAAGGTGGGGGTTTTACCTTAACAAATGAACATAAAAAAAGGTAATTCGACCGTTGTCATGTATAAATGTCCCTGTTCAGGGCCGGTCCTAACAATTGAGCGGCCCTATGCGAAACGGATTGCGCGGGGCCCAGTCTGGGTCAGGATAAGGATATTAAGTGAAAATTAAGATTTTGTATTAGAAAATGAATTCGTCTTTGCATTTTATTCATTTACTAAGTACAAAATCAAGATAAAATTTACTTTACGAGCCTTGCGTGTAGCGTACAGTATATCATCAAAATTCTGTTTCCTACATAGATCACGCTCAATCTTTTTGTTCTTCTGCGTTCGTTCTCAAACTCCTGCAGATTAGCAGGATGTAGTCCGGAGAACGGAATGAGCTGTGCCATGGTTTACAGCATTGCTGCGATATCTGCGCCTTTCGGCCTGACACATCCGACTTCAGCATGGATTTGGGTCAATGACCCTATATGGGATGGGACAGCCAACTCCATCCCATAACCTCCTTAGTCGCCTTTTACGACATTCGTGGAAGGTAAACAGTGTTGCTATTCTTTGCTCCCCTTTCGGGCCTCGGAAACACACGGGCGATCAAGCTCAATAGAAAGAATTGCTAAATTGTTCAAACTATCTTCGTGAATTGTTGACCTCAAGTAATTCTTGATTAGTTGAAGCGCGAGAAGCTTCTTACACCAGATGCCACAGTTACGGGTATTGTTTAAAATATTCTGAGCGCAACAAAGTAGTTTGGGAAAGCAGTGTATTTTTCATTAGTGGACAGATAAGCCAAAATTTCTACCGGGGTTTTGGCGGTATTTGGTAGAATATGCCTTAAAGATTCCATTTCATCTGCTAATTCTCGCCCACATATATCTGCTGACTGGTCTGGTGATGACGTCAATGCTTGCTTGAGGCTCGCTGTAAACTTTCGTATGTCATCATGCTGAAGGTTCTTGAAGCTGACAAGAAACCCAAATAGATTGTGGTTTGATTTCAGCTGTTCAAATCTCGGCTGCAATGTTTGAATTGCAGTGTCCACAATTCTGTTGAAGCAATTTATCCTGTAGTCATCTTCAGCATTTCCAGATGTGAAGAAACCCTTTTTTACGATAAATTTGAAGACCTTTTTATGAAAAAATCGCTACAGGAAGGGTTTTTGCCGACCATCTGGCTACGTTCCTTGTACTAAAAATCATGTTAAGATATGCTAAAGCGGTGGAGGAGTATTTGAACATCCTTATCTGCAAGCCTGTTCGAGTAAGAAAAATTGCTCATTTTTGTTAGCTTTTATCTGTGTCTCTCTTCCCATTACAGTTTGGTCTTTCATGAGATTTTTCATCTGGCAACCAAGGTTGCAATTATGATGCGTAGGCCTATATACTATTATGTCCGGCTCCGTTGCGGCGTGGTACAGTGCGCGTCTGTGACGGCCAAGGTACCGAGTTCGAATCCCGCCACAGGCAATTGAGCATCCAGACCGTTAGAAAGCAATGGCAAACTACTGAAAGTATTTATATTGCCTACAGAATCACTAAAGCCAATAAATGCTAGGTCGATGGCTACCTCATTAATAGGATACACTACTAATTTTGTATATACTATTGAAGTGTTCATTTCTTATCGCATACAGTTATATAAATGTAACGACCCTGCTACCTGCCATGCATAATGTAACAGGTAACTAAGAAGATTTTGGAGTTTAATTAGTTGCCCCATTCTATAGTGGGTCAAAACAACTCAGATGTGTTGAAGTCGGAAGTGTCCGTCTGAATGACACAGATATCGCAGCTAAGATGTAAACCATGGCACAACACTTCTGTTCTCTGGATTACATCAAATTAATCTGCAGGATTGAAAACTTTATCACAGATGTTATTATAAAATGCCGTTGGTCCTTCATCGGGCATGTCCTACGCTCAGACATCAAAAGAATACACCACCAATCTCTTGAATGGATACATACAGGCAAAAGAGTCAGGGGTTGACCAAAAGAAACACTCAGAAGAACAATACATAGAGAAATTAAACAATATTCATACTATTCAAGAACTACACAGAATAGCTTTGAACATACAGAATTGAAGAGAACTGACGTCTGCCGTATACGCTAACTTTAGCGCTAAAGGAAATTAATGATGATGATGAATCTGCAGGAGTGAGGCTAACGCATAAAAAGAATATATCTATATATTCGCTAAACCCATTGTTGCCTTTCAGCGTCAGGGGTAGAATAGTTTTCTGGAGAAGACCATCGTGTGTGCTGAGTGTATTGTGGAATTTGTCGCCTCTTTTATTTCGGTGGTTCATCGTTTTCGTGGTCGACCACTAGGTCTACCTTCACTGTATCTGTGTAGCTTAGCTTGCTGTGGTATGCTGTCTGATGGTAGTCTGCTGATGTGTGCAAACCATTTTATCTGTTGTCTCTTAATATATTCCAAGATTGGGGTAATACCGATTCTTTGTCTAATGTCTTCATTTCTCGCTCTCTTAGCGATATTCCTAGGATTCTTCTTCTTCTTCATTCGTTCTCAAACTCCTGCAGATTAGCAGGATGTAGTCCGGAGAACGGAATGCGTTGTGTCATGGTTTACAGCATTACTGCGATATCTGCGCCTTTCGGCCTGACACATCCGACTTCAGCATGACTTTGGGTCACTGACCCTATATGGGATAGCCAACTCCATCCCATAACCTCCTTAGTCGCCTTTTACGACATGCGTGGAAGGTAAACAGTGTTGCTATTCTTTGCTCCCCTTTTGGACCCTGGCAACACAGTGGCGATATTCCTAGGATTATGCGCAAGCATACAATTGTAACTGTCATAAGTTTACGTTTATCGTATAAAAAAAATATAGCTGGGAAAATAATCTGGTTTGAATATTGCGTTATTTCTTAAAATATAAAATAAAATAACATTTAAAATATAACTTATGTAACAACATAAATAAGTACATTAATTGTTTAGAATATTTGGACACGTGGGAGATGTCTGTACAAAATTTATCTTGTTTTATTTGGGTGACCCTTGATGAGCTACCACATTGGAGTGATGCAGAATTCACACCTGAATGTCATGTGTAGCCTATATGGGAGTTGAAATTGATGAAAGTGTTTGGATAGCAGTAATTCTACATTATGTATAAAAATGTAAGAATGGTAAGGAATGTAACAAATTATTGTCGTTTCAGACATGGACAAAATGTGTAAATGTTTTGAAAGCTTTAAAAAGTATTCACGTTCCATGGCCAGGTCTGTTGCTCTGGTTGGTCATGATTGTACTGGATGGTCTTGCTGTTCTCTATCCACCTTTTTCTTCATTTGGCTCTGTATCCTGATTCCATCTTGTTATAAGCTTTTATGGGAAGTTGGTTGTTCATCCTCATAAGATGTCTAAACCATTTTATCTGTTGTTACTCTATCGATGCATGGTGTGATACCTATTATTTTATAATGTTCTCACCGTGCATTTTGTCGAGTCTGGTGACTCCAATAGCCTTCTTTAGACATTCCATTTCGCAAGTTTCGATCTTTCTCTTATGTGTAGATGCCATTTGCCAAGTCTGACATTGGTAGCATAGCTTTGGTATAAAGATGCTCTTATTTAAGCATTGACTGTTATTCAGAAATGTTTACAATTACTCAATTCTTCTTTTCTATCTCTCTCCTCACAGTGCACATGTGGAACAACTTTCCTCCTTTATGCAGGCCCAATGAACAAAGTAAAAAACAAAGTTAACTATTGAATTTGTGCAATACAACCGGAAACGTGTTTTGTCAACATTGTCATAGTTGCTTAAAAAGTAATAAAACGTTGCTAAAACAGTATAATTGGGCCTATAGAAGCGTTGAGGATTTAGTATTAAGGACAGAATAATCATAATGCAGCAAACGGGATTTGAACCAGGTACGCTCAGATAGCACCTAATCGCATCTCAGCAACTTGAGTCAACATGTTTTAAACACGATAAGATTTTAGTCAAGACTTTCAACGTGTAGGCCATATAGCCTACTCCCAAGCTGATACGAATATGGACCGGTCGTGAAACACACAGACAACAACAACACACACACACTATACAGGTGTGTACATTCCTCGAGAACCACACACATTTTAACATCATCACGTGCCAGAAGGCCTCAGTGCTACACGAACTGATTAGGTCTACATATAAACATATATAACACGGTTTCTTCAGATGTGACATGGTTAAATGAATAGACTATAATATTTCTATTCTTCGGCGCTCATTCTCAAACTTCCGCTGAATCTCTCTTGTAGTAAAACAATTGTCCTACTAGATTCCCAGCAGGATTTAGTCCACATAATGGAAATGCGTTGTGTCGCCGTTTTATTTGCGCCAATCGCTCGACACATCCATCTTCGGCGGAGACCCTAATATAATATAGACGTATCGAGGATTTATATATATCAAAATAAGTTTGCACAAGAATTAAAAAAATTATGTGAGGCACGTAGCCTATTTTATGTAGTAGTTAAATAGTAGTGGATTTTTTTTTTTTTAAATTTTTTTTGTGGGGGGGGGGGGGGATAAAATAAGCATCTAAATGTTTTTTGTTTTTTTTAAATTTTCAACAAATGAATTTTTCGGAAATGTATTTATTTTTAATAGAAAATATTACAATTTATGTTGTTTCCTGTTATAATGTGTAACATAAACGTTGCTATTTTTTAACATAAAAATGCCCCCACCTTATCTATGGGATTTGCCTATCAATACCTGTATCATGCATAGGGTAGCCGGGGGTAAAGATACGCTGGGGGCAAAGATTCGCAGTCGTTTTTTTCCGGAACTATGGGTTTTTCCCGCAAACCACGTGGCCACGCCGGACGCTAACATCCGTTTCTGTCGCACAACGAATTTTCATCGGTCACGGGCAGGTCATTTTTGATCTATGAGGTAAATTTATTTTTTAACGTTCTCGATCTAACTTTTTTTCCACTTCTCACTCTTTGTCCTCTGTTATCATTACTGTCATGTTATTTTACATGTCTGAACTGAAAACTATATTGTATTGTTAAGTTATTAAGCATGTTACATTGTCAAGATAATTTTTGTTTTCATGATATTTTATAAAAATTGTGAACAGTGTGATTTTGGGGTAACGCCGCGCACACTGACGGGGCAAACATGCGCTGCTGACTGACTGCGCATGTTTGCCCCAGTCACTTCCTCCTCATGTTGCCAAATATTTAAACCAATATTTTATTGTCACGTTATGTTTCTTTTTAGGAATTACAAACGGAAAATTGAGAAAATGATGCCACTGACTGAAAATGAAGCAGTCGCTGCTATAGATGCACAATCCCTTCCGATCACAGATGCACAATCTCCACGGGTCATAGTTGTACGGTCTCCGCCGATAATAGATGCACGTTCTCCGCTATTCATAGTTGCACGATCCCTGTCGGTTATAGCTGCACAATCTTCACGGGTCATAGTTGTACGACCTCCGCAGATAATAGATGCACGACCTCCGCCGATGCACGATCCCCGCTATACATAAATGCACGATCTCAGCCATTCATAAATGCACGTTCCCGGCTATTCATAGATGCACGTTCTCCGCCGGTCATAGATGCACGATTTCCGCCGGACATAATTGCAATATCTCCGCCGGTCATAACTGCACTATCTCTGCCAGTCATAGTTACACGTTCTCCGCTATTCATAGATGCACAATCTCCGCTATTCATAGATGCACAATCTCCGCTATTCATAGATGCACAATCTCCGCCAGTCATAGTTACACGTTCTCCGCTATTCATAGATGCACAATCTCCGCCAGTCATAGATGCACAATCTCCGCCAGTCATAGATGCATAATCTCCGCTATTCATAGATGCACAATCTCCGCCAGTCATAGATGCATAATCTCCGCTATTCATAGATGCACAATCTCCGCCAGTCATAGTTACACGTTCTCCGCTATTCATAGATGCACAATCTCCGCCAGTCATAGATGCACAATCTCCGCCAGTCATAGATGCATAATCTCCGCTATTCATAGATGCACAATCTCCGCCAGTCATAGATGCATAATCTCCGCTATTCATAGATGCACAATCTCCGCCAGTCATAGTTACACGTTCTCCGCTATTCATAGATGCACAATCTCCGCCAGTCATAGATGCACAATCTCCGCCAGTCATAGTTACACGTTCTCCGCTATTCATAGATGCACAATCTCCGCCAGTCATAGATGCACAATCTCCGCCAGTCATAGATGCATAATCTCCGCTATTCATAGATGCACAATCTCCGCCAGTCATAGATGCACAATCTCCGCCAGTCATAGATGCATAATCTCCGCTATTCATAGATGCACAATCTCCGCCAGTCATAGATGCACAATCTCCGCCAGTCATAGTTACACGTTCTCCGCTATTCATAGATGCACAATCTCCGCCAGTTATAGTTACACGTTCTCCGCTATTCATAGATGCACAATCTCCGCCAGTCATAGATGCACAATCTCCGCCAGTCATAGATGCACAATCTCCGCCAGTTATAGTTACACGTTCTCCTCTATTCATAGATGCACAATCTCCGCCAGTCATAGATGCACAATCTCCGCCAGTCATAGATGCATAATCTCCGCTATTCATAGATGCACAATCTCCGCCAGTCATAGATGCATAATTGTTGCCGGTCATAGTTGCACAATCTCTGCCTGTCATAGTTGTACGATCTCCGCTGATCATAGATGCACGACCTCCGCTATTCATAGATAGTTGAAATTATAGTCAAACGCTTTATAGAGCACTCCAACACGTTGTTATAGTTTTAAACGGATCTAAGCACCCATTCTCTGTATTAAATTTTGTTTTTCATATTTACGTTTTTTCATTTTTTTTCGTATTAAAGTTACATAAAGATGCAGATGCCTAGACTTTGTGCTCTATAATCTTCCCACATTGTGACTGACTATGTTTAGATAGGAAGTGACGTTGTTATTTTGCTGGTTTTGTCAATTTTCCCATGATTTTGTAATTGTTTTTGCCTGCGCGTGTTTGCCCCAGAAATTGGGGCAAAGGTGGGATTATATTCATGTTCATAAAATCTCATTCTACGAACTAAACGTGATTGTATGTTGTAAATACCCTGACGATTGTTAGATGGATGGATAAGCTACACACTGCTGCTAGTTTGGTCTCTCATAGTTAAGTCTATTTGTCAGAACACGGAAAAAAGTGAAAAACGCGCATCATTGCCCCCGGCTACCCATATCGCTTTTGCATTCGTCATTATACTGAAGTAAATGTTTGACTCTAAGATCTTTTTCCAGACTGTAGGCCTAATTCTCCATGAAGCAGATACTTCGGTATTATACCATCTTCCATCCTCCTAGTATGACCCTGCCATCGTAGTCTGCGCTTGGACTGCTATTTCAGGCCTATCATGCAATGGCATTGGGTATGAGCCCTGGCTGGACCATCAACACACCAACCATCTAGAAAATCGTGTGGGATAGCTTCCTATGGCGTTCTAAAAACCCATTCGCCTGTGCTGACCGTGTTGTGCTTACTCATCAACACGTGCCGTATCCACAACGAAGGTTGGCTGTAACAGACCTCCAACATCCCCTGTCTCTTGTTTTTGTGGTGCACTCTGCTAAACTGTAACCTGTCCATTTTGTGATGCTACTCTCCCACTTATATCTCTGCCTACTTCTTGTTCGCCTTCCTTCGACTTTACTTTACCCTCGAATAAGGTCTTTGACGCTTACCAATGGTTAGTGAAAGGAAAACGATTTGTAACTCTCATGTACATTAAAATTATAAAATATCCAGTGATCTTCAAACGTGGCAGGATTTTGCTTCTGTGCAATCAAAATAAACATCTAATTGACAATATGATATTTACATTCTTTTTTGCACAGATACCCCAAAATTACAGAACGGTATTGATAACTATAGCAGGGTTGACGATAAAAATGGACAACTCCGAAACAGGTGAGTTGTGTAGTAAATGTTTATCTTTGTACAAAATAATAATTAAAAGTAAAACATTCACGATTCATCAAATGTAATAGAGTAATGACTACTATTTAATGCGTAATTTGTAAATGTTGATTTGATACCATTCAATGTCATTATAATATTTTAAGTAATTGTAACATTGCTATTATCAATGTTACAATTTCACAACTCATGATCACGGCTGTAGATACGTATACAGTTGGGGGAGGGGGAAGAGCTATCCTAAAATAAAAGGTCATTTGCTCATTTTCGTATGCAATTCCAACTCGGTTTCAAAACTGTGTAGCCTGGTGATAGTAAGCAAGCTCACTATCAACTAGGCTACCTCATTTCTCTTGTGAGGTATTCTGGTGAGAATTGTCTTAATGGAGACATTTATTTTTAAACACCACACAAAATATGGGTGAATATGATTCATAATTCATGTTCTAGATACTTTCCATGGAACACTAAAATCAATCCTTGCAATATGTTCTATTATAGTTTTCTTTTCTTCTGGTCCATCACAGCTCCCTAGAAAATGTAGATCAATCACAGAAAGAAGGTTTCAGTGTCCACATTCCAAATTCTTACTATGATGAAGGTGCTCTGAATGCTGCACTCAGGGAATATATTCCTCTGGCAAGAGACAAGAAACAATCACTTACCAATGAGGTAGGTTTTAATTATTGTACATCCATTGGACCCAACCACGGCTGTATATACATCATTAGTAAGTGGGAGAGGTTTTCCTAGAAACACAGTAATTTGATTTTTTTATTTGGGGGGGGGGGGGGAATCATTAATGTTTGTGAGATTTTGGTGACATTTTTTATGGGGAAAACAATTAAGGGTTTAGCTGGGATTTTTTTTGCTTGCTCCCAAGTAATAAATGTGATGTTCTGATTTCCTAAAGATCCCCAACCCCTTATCTATGAGCTTGGGCCCTACATAGCTGTCATATCATACATACTGTATGTACATATGTATGTTCTATATATATACAGAGTATATACTTAAGTTTCATTGAACATATATTATTGGTCTTAGTATATTCTGTTCTCAAGCCGAACACTGCTTTAGTTCAGTCTCCATGTAGCGTTTTCCCATTTCACTTTGCACATGGCGCTGCCATCTGGCGTTGTTCTGCCCTTTCATTGTACTCAATATGTTACTTTTCGGAGACTAGGACTTGACTCTAAATCTTTGTGGTCATCATATTGTTCACTTTGCATTGGTCACCCCTCCAATGCATATGCATTTCTGCAGCCCGAGACTGAATAATGATGTGCATCACTATGTATCGACAGTGGTGGCTCAAAAAGCATACAGACTTTGTCTAACCACTACATGTAAAGTCTGATATTCTGCAAATTTACTAGATAATGTAGGCAAACGCCAGTAACGCGGTGTGGACCAGTTCAAACATGGTGAGACATGTAGAAAATCATGGTCATCCACTACATCATACTTCACTTCCAGTTGTCTCGATTTGTCTTGCCAGTGGTTTCAAATGAGGTCCATCAAGAAAGTGAGGTTGATGCTTTGCACAACTCATCCTCACTTTAATCAAATTCTCCAGTGCAAGTCATTTTCACATCCACAGAAATTCAGTGGTACTTCCAGCGCTGCTATACGCTAGTGAAACATGGACTGTGTATAGACGTCATGTGAGGAAACGCAATCACTTATACACAACTTGTCTCAGAAAAGTTATGAACTTCAGATGGCTAGACAAGATTTCAGATACCACTGTCCTTGACAGATCTGGTATCACCAGCATTGACACTATCCTGATGCAGACACAGATTCGTTAGACAAGGTCATTTGGTACATATGCCAGACCATCATCTTCCAAAGATACTTTTCTACGGTGAGCTGGAGAAGGGTAAACGATCTCAAGGTAGCCAAAAGAAGCATTACAAGAACTCATTAAAGACCTCACTGAAAGCGTTTGACATAGACCAAGACACATGGGAAGAACTTGCACAAAATATATCTACATCGCGCTCTACAGTAAAAAAGAACGCATCATGTTGTGAAAAGAGGAGAAATGCTACCGCTCAACGGCGGAGAGTAGCTAGAAAGTCACTGATAGACCAAAATCCGTCTACAGTGGTCATTCCATGCCCAAGCTATCCAAGGTCATTTACAGTTCAAATCTGGCTCATTAGCCATCTAAGAACTATTAGGCATGGTCATAATTCTAATTGAATTTTCAAAAGTGGATGTAAAAAATGGTCATCATCACTTGTGATGGATGAACACACATGTGGTGGCACAGAGGTCTTGGAGATATTGTTTGTCTTTTGCAGACAATTTTCATTCCGTCTTTCCTCCACATCCATGACCATGATCCCTAAGAGTATTGGCAAGGAATACAGCAAGAGCAGCTGTATTTATGTTTCCAGGGTGCTTCATTAGGAGGCACTCTTAGGATCTTGGTTATCTGCTAACCCTGGGTCTGCACGAGAGCAGTGCTTTACCGTAGCACAATATGAGAATTGCTGATAAATGGTTTGTGATCCACAGGCTGACCTACTAGCAATTTGACTACAGACATTTACGATTTGTGGAATTGGTAAAATGCTTAATGTATACATACTGCTGCAAAAGTTGGATGTGTCAGGTCATTGGCATAAATAAAATGGTGACACAAAGCATATCCATTCTCTGGCTTACATTCTGCTGGAAATCTAGTAGCACCATTATCCTGCTGCTTGAAATAGTTCCTGCAGGAGTTTGAGAATGAATATTAAAATAAATTCAATATTTTACTCACTGTCTACAGAGTTTTTATAGGGTTTGTAAGAAGTGAATTTTTTTTAATAGGGCCTTTTCTATTTTTGTACACATCCATCAGGGAAACAAGAAATAATACTTCTAAATATATTTAAATTATAATATAATATGTATATGGGGCCTATATATTTTTAAACAGAAATTGACAGAGAATGTGGTTATTACAAGTTTATTTTGAAGAACTTACTTTCAATGTAGAAAAAGTAATTTTTTAAATACAATATAATGTATAAATTACAAATAAAAATAATTTCAGACATGAAATGTGAACTTATCCAACTTCTGAATCAATAACTTCCACTCAGCCTGTATCAGTTTTATAGATAATCCAATTATAAACACAACACAAAAATGTATGGTATCTAGGAATAGTGTTTAAGTTATTTTTGTTGTTCACACAATATCAGAACTGGTTCTCTTGAGTTTTCAAGGTAGAACTAAAACTTGATCAAGAGTTCTCATAGAAAATGGTGTTCTAACCACATTAGACACCATGCCGAAATCGGATGTGCTAGGCCTACAAGGCACATAACGGTGGCACAACGTAATCATGCTTCCGGTGGAAATCGCACGGATATCCGTGCTGGTTACAATGGAGCGAACGCAAAACAAACAAACAAACATTAGACACATTTATACTTTTAAATCTTCAAAATGAAAATTAGGTAAATTGCCAGGTTGGATTTCAATAATTAATGTGACCAAGCTAAATAAAATAGTTATACTTGCACGAAACATAGTCCTATAAGTGTGCTTGAAAATATATATAAAAAATATAAGGGAAAAATATGCCACTGACCATACGTTAAAAATTAATCAATAACTTACAAAATTGTAACACATCAAAATAATTCCAGAAGTAATTTTGAAATATTGATATTCGATCGGAACTACCCTTATAAATAAAAGATAAAAATGTAGACCCTAATGGTCACTTTATCGACTTTCTGTAAAATGTGATGGTACCTTAGGATAGAATATTCGATCCTATGTAGTGAGAAAGTTAACATCAAAGAAATATAAAGTTAGCAAAATCTGACTTAGTTTTGTATATGTTATTGACATGTTTAACATTGTTCTTTGTTCTACATTTCAATTTAGACACGGGACACACAACAAAAGAGTCAAGAGTACTTTCATGACAATCTTTTGAATTCTGCTAATTTTTGTCTGGACAGCAGTTCTAACCCAATGACTACCAAGGTAAGGATATGCTTGGCAGGTAACAGTGTTTATATTCTGTGTTTCCCTTTTGGGCTTTGGCAACACATTAGAGATATGTATCTAAGTGGTGGTTTCATTAGCTTATGGAGATAAGGACTTGTGCTGTTCCCATTTCCATTGACCATCTTCTAACACCTGCATTTATATTCCAACTGGGAATATTTTCAATGTTTTAAACTTGGCAGGTGTGTTAATTGCTTGACAGAAGCTAAATTACCTACTCACTGAACATAAGTTTACATAGTCTTAACAGTTATCCAAGTAGGGATTGTGTCATATAAAGAACCTTGACACACCCAAACAACACACATGCATACATCACAATGGCAGTGGATCACAGGGCATGAGCAGTTTGACTGCTGGATCAGCAACCAAGAAATCTTGGCCGGTTTAGTGAATCATTTTCGATTTCACTGTGTGACTGACAGTCTGTTATCTAGCCCCAGATGGATGGTGACAGTACTGATCCACACTTGCTGCTAAGCATTGGAATGGGAGCTTTATATTTTGTTCCAAGGCCAGATATGTTATCTCATTTGTGCTGTATCAGTGTTTGTTCAAGATGTCTTTGATGCTGTCTATCCATTTCTTTCTTAGTCTTTCTCTGACTCTGTACAGGGACAGACAGTGGGAAACGTAAAATGCGTTTGTTAATGACATTGAATTTTAATTTGTAATTTTTGTTCCTTCTTCATTTCTGAAAGATTCACTGAATTTCTATGTGTCATTTTGTGGTTTTCTATAATATTGAATTAAATTTAACAATTTATTTTCAGGTTCAGAGGTCAGCAGGTCGGGTGCCATGTCATGCACGTAACACTGCAGTTCAAATGCAGACATTTAGTCAACATCTTAATGATGCCTTGATGAGAGTCCCACCCTTACGTACACCAGCATCCATACCAGCGGCACATGCAACATGTAATAGTTCTCAAATAAAAAGTGGCCAGATTTTTATGGAATTGGAACGTTATGCAAGAAAGACTAAAAACCCAATAGAGTTTATGAAAAAAAGTGAGTATCCTATGTGGTTTTTTTTCCATCATTAACTACAGTATATTTCCAAATATAAGCCATTTCAGCATATATATGCACACAATAAACTTATTTTTAAAATATTACTGACACAAACACAAAAATGGGGGGGGGGGGCCTTTGAATTCAGAATCACTGTTTTAATTCTGAAATAGTTAATGAGTTTCATCATCTGTCATGGAAACATCAGGGTGGATATCATCAGTCTCTATCCTACTCTATACCGATACATTGTGTCGTCTGCTTCATCCTCAAATATAGTGTCACCTTCACTTCCATCTATTGTATTACTGGTTGGTTGGTTGTTGATCCAGCGGTCAATGGGCTCATGTCCTTTTACCCAATGCCATTGTGTTATATATGCATGTGTTTGTGAGCTGTTGTTTTGTTCCATATAATGTGTTCCATTTATCTGGCCCTGGAGGGAGAAGCATTTTCCTGATGTCATCCAGTGTTGGATTTTTAGGGTTGGGGTTAGAGTTAGTTATGTAATGTACAACTATCCTAACTCTAACCCACACCTTAAAATAAATTAATATTTAAATTATTAAATGATGAACATGAAATTTACAAACATAGACAAGGGAAATAATTAAACATGTGGTGGCATCTACTTGTACTGTACCTGTAATTTTTTTCAAAGTATTTTGTAATGAATCTATCTTCTTTATGCCACAAACAGTTGAAGGTCTGCGATGTGTTGACACTACTTCCCTACATCAATCGCCTTTCACTACAGACATCAGTCGTGTCTCAGTATTTGGTAGATCGCTACAGATTGGTAAAGTCCCAATATCCAGTAGAGAACAGTTATCACATTTTTTAGTGAAAAGTAAGTTTGTGTGATTGTATATTAACTTTTACAATATGCAGCTTGAAACCACAGGGCAACAAAAACAAAGAAGGTCATGAAGAAGATAGACGCAAGATACCAAAGATCACCTGATATGATGCTCACAGAAGCAGAAACATTGGCTTAAGATCAGCGACAGTTTCTAAGTGCTCTAATAACTGCTACATCCTGTTAAGAATATGCTAAATAATAACCAAACTCTTAGAGAATATCTGACAAGGAGGAGAATGCTGCAGTATCAAAAATAAAAAACGATAACAACTTCGATAAAGTATTATTGTCACTGATTACCGTTATTTCTCATTGACATTATGTTTGCTATTTATTAGTACATGAGAAATTACTTGAGATATGCCAACGACACAGTATTGATTGCAGGAAGCGAACAGGAACTACAAGCCCTGTTAGATAATGTAGTGAAAGAAAGTGAAAACAGAGGCCTCAGTTTAAACAAGAAGAAAACAGAAATAATGGTTGTCTCGAAAAGACATACACCAAGATGCAGCATAATAATTAACAACACAATGAATACAAGGTGAAAAAGTGAAATATCTTGGCACCCTGTTAACATCAGAAGGTAGATGCGCAAGTGAGATAAAGAGTCGAACAGTACAAGCCAAATCAGCATTCCAAAAAATGAGAGCCATTTTGTGCAATGGAAGACTATCAATGCAGACCCGAATTCGAGTGCTGAGCGAGATGGTATATCAAACCAATTCTTTTTTATGGATGTGAAGCATGGACTGTAAACAAAAACAATTTCAAGTGAATTAGAGACTACAGAGATGTGGTTTCTGAAAAGAAGGATGAAAATACCATAGATAGATAAAACTAATGCAGAGGTTCTCATTGGTGCTGGCATAAAAATATCATTCATATCAAACATTATAGGCAGACAGTCAAGATTTCTAGGGCATGTGCTGAGAAGAACACAGCTTGAACATTTAATAAGCACTGGAAAGATCATGGGGAGAAGAGATAGGGGATAACAAAGAGAGAAGTTATTAGATGGATTAGTATTGTGGCACAGTATAAGTTCACCAACTGAACTTACTGACAACACAAGAGATAGAGAGTCGTGGAGAAACATGATTGCCTACGCCATTCGGCATGACGATTGATTGATTGATTAGTAATAGTGATAATAATTCCTTATAATAGATGTTGTCCAAGGATATGTTATATGATGATGATGACTGTTGCCAGCTTATTTCACATACCGGTACTTTACTAACTGATATATTTCACATACTATGGTTAACTTGTGTATTTCACATACTATGGCTAACATATATATACATTTCACATACTATGGCTAACTGATATATTTCACATATTGTGGCTAACTGATATATTTCACATACTATGGTTAACATATATATTTCACATACTATCATCATTTTATTTCCAGAACGTGGTCTTCCTTATGGATTCTCTTGATACTCCATGATAAGGAGTGTCACATACTATGGCTAACTGATATATTTCACATACTATGCGTAACAGATATACTTATGCAGGGCCTATGTATATTTCACATAATATGACTTACTTATACATTTCATGTACTAATTGTGTATATTTCACTGTTATTGTGTGATATTGACAAGAAATTAGATATGATCATATGTTGTAAAAAAATTTTGACTTCTCAGACCATCACCAACAATCAAAGCCTGATGTGACTACATCTATTGGACAAGGTATTATTTTTTATAAGTCGGAAGAGTTGATTACAAGCACCAGTTCTAAGCAAGCAAGTGGACATGGAATAACACATACACCAGCCACATCAAGTGTTAGATCTTTCACCAAGATTGGGAGGCCTATAGCCCAGGTGTTGCAGATACCAGATCCTGTGAGTTGATCATTGACAAAAACAACTTATATATAAGGTACAAATTATAGATTGTTATATCAGCTCTGTGGTAGAGTGGCTGGTAAGCACACCTCTCAAACACATTTCTTTGATCTAGTTTATGATTGTTGGTTTATTGCTGATTCATTGGTCCATGGGCTAACATATAATGTACAGTAATTGGGTGAATTTTAAATCAAACATCACAAGAATCAGAATGGACACCATGAGAGGAAAAATAATGTACATGTTAACCAGTGAGTCACAGAAATTACTTGCACACATATTCTTTGACATCTTCTTTGTTGTAAGTTTAGTCACACACCGATATGTCTGTCCAGAGTTCAAAGAAAGTCATCTCAGTTATTAATCTTTATTTTAAATCTATGAATGAAATGTATTAATATTCCATAAATTTTCTAGAATATTTTCAATTTGACTGTAGGCCTATTTGATATTCATATTTAGGATGATGAACTGCAAGCTGTACAGAAAAAAAAAGAAGCAGCAGCTGTTGTAAATATTCAGAGGTGAGGGATATGAGTAGATTTTGTCAAATATTTCGCATAGAGAAGTATAGAGAAAACATAATTTGGTAACATATCCCATTAAGAATATAGCTATAAATACATAATTTTTGGGGTTAAAGTGGTATGACATAAGGAAAATATTAACATCTAAACAAATTACAAGCAAACTAGAAATGAGAATTATAAAATGCAACATCTATTCTATATTAATGTATGATCAGAAACATTGACAATAAACAAACAACTAGAAGACAGAATTGATGCCTTTGAGATGTTAATATATAGAAAAATAGGGAGAACATCATGGAAAGAGAAGAAAACAAAGAGGTTCTAACTACGCTTAATATGATGAAAGAATTATTAAAATAAATAAAGGTCAATCCAATAAAATATTTTAGACACATTAAAAGACATGACACCTTATTGAAGACATTTCTTGATGGTAGAGTCAAAGGTAGATGAGCAAGAGGTATTTGAGATACAAATGACAGAGTAACATCACAAGATGGACAGGTTACAGTCTAGCAGAGTGCACCACCATAACAAGACAGGGAATGTTCTAGGTCTGTTGCAGCCAACTTTCATAGTGGACATAGCACTTGATGATGATATATTATATTATGTTCAGTAGGTTACCATTAATTTTTGAAGGCCCAGATGCACAATTGTCTGCAGTGGAAATCAAACTTGGTACCTTGACCATTGGGATTTATTATCCCCTTTATTTCAAAATGCTGCCATTGACAACAAAAAAACATCTTATCCAAAGTATTTTCATTCCAACTCTGCTACCAATGTCAAACATGGTCCTTAACAACAAAACATAAAAGACAGCTGGTTACAACAGAGATGAGATGTCTGAGAAAAGCCACAGGAGTGACCAGAAGACACAGAATCAGAAATGAGGTATAAAAGAAAGATTGAGTGTCATATCAATTCTACAATACATACAAAATCAACAAATGCAATGGTTAGTCATCTGGAAAGAATGCACAGTGTGATTCATTCATTATAAATCATATATGAAGAGGGGAGAAGCAGAAAGACGAGCCAGGGGTAGACCTAGAGTACACTGGATCGACAACATCAAAGAGACATTATCTGAAGCGAGAACAAGAACATTGTATCTCCCTCGACACCCATAAAGGGTACAAGAGGAAGAAAGAAGAAGACGACCGTAACAATTTGAAATACTCTCTGTACTACTTTGCAATTAGAGCTGGAAGTATAAAGAAAAGAAAAATGTATTACATAAGGGTATTCTTAATCTCAGCCATATCAGCATAGTCTTAACCTCAACAATACCAAGTGGTATTCTTAACCTCAGCCATGACTAGTGGTATTCTTAATATCAGCAATGTCTAATGGTATTCTTAACCTCAGTCATGTCTAGTGGTAGCCTTAACCTCAGCTATATCCCGTGATATTATTTTCCTCAGCCATGTCTAGTAGTATTCTTAATGACTAAACCTCAGCCATGTCTAGTCATAACCTTAACCTCAGACATGTCTGTGAGTTTACATCACAGATAAGCCACATCATTTATATAGCACTGGTGAAGCTGCCATAAGATTTTAACATTTCACTCGACTATAGACCTATGCTCTTAACTCAGTCCTCCCGTAAAAACAATATATCATTGTAGATAGATCCCCATTTTGACGTATCCACAATGTATCGGTCTTTCAGATATGCCATCTAAATTTGCTTTGTTTGGATCATAAATGAATTAGTATTAACTTATTCAACTGTTTAAACTTTAGAAATCTGGCTAATGAAAGGAAACCCTCATAGTACTGTGTGATTAGATGCATGTGATATATTTATTTCAAATTAAAATTCGAACAAGGTGGGTTCAGCTTTCCTGAAATTTGCAAAATGGCTTCACCTTCCACTAGAAAGAGAGCTCAAACATTTAGTAAACATCTGGCTTTATTATTCTTTGAGTTTTATAATTGGAGATATTATTTCAGGTGATGTGTTGGTAAACAACAGTGTTTTTTATTATTTTGACTGTCGATATTACCGACTTGTTGAAAATCGGAAAAGAAATAGGCCTAGACCTAATAGGTAAAGAGCTAAAAAATTATAAAACTGTTTCCACTATTGTTTCTGAAGAATTATACAGAGAATAGAGTTAGACCTAATGATAATATTGAGTGGAATAAAGTTCAACTTTAGAAATCCAATACGTGGGAATATTTCCTAAATTTTCACAATATTTTGTTCAGTTCCCTAATTGGACATAACATACAAAAAAAATGGCATAAAACCCTAGACGGTTGATGGATTTACTTCAAATAAACTAATTATGATCAGTAAATGGAAAGTAAAGGCATCTATTTTAGTAAAATTGGATATCAACATTTCAAGACAAGTAAAATTGAGGGTGAGTAGAACAAAATGCATGTCCAAAAAATTTATGTTCATCTGACATCCCTGTTTGTGGTGTAGTTTTTGTATTTTGTTGTTACAATTTTTATATTGTATATGGATTCCACATTCAATTATCTTTCTTTTGATACATTATATTGCCTTCCATAGCTAATACTTTGTCTTTAGGAAGCTTGCGCCTAAATCATGATGCAGTCCAAAAATTTAGTCTAAAATAATTATGACCAAACACCGGGAATAATTCTGTCTTCAAAGAGTTAAATTGCCATAAAGTTTTTTCACCAAAACTTTACTAATCATCATCAGATGCTGTGCCAACTGATGCAAGCTATCATGGATCTCTGCAACTTTCTATTTCTGTTATCTTATAACAGATTGTTATTGACTCTTTGTTTTGCCATGAGGTCAGACTATCTAATATTTTCTCATGCTTTCATTCTCAATCTCTCTTGCCTTCAATCTTGTCTGTTGTTGCTTTCTCCAGACATCCTGTCTCATAATGTTTCTAAAAAGTATCTTTCTGATATTACTAAGTAACCCACTAACAATTGCACATTTCATGTTCCGATAGTTAAATTCTTAAGTTTAGATTTTAGCTTGTGCATCACCATGACTTTCTTGTACTAGATTTTACTAGTAAAACAAAATTAAATTACTTGAGATTTTTGACTGCCCTGTTTACTTCTAGAATTTTCCGTGGATACGTGGCAAGAAATGTCTACAAATCACTACTTAGTGAGGAGAGATGGAAGAAAGAAGAGGCCAGAAAAGCTGCAGTAAGAATACAAAGGTATGTGTGAAAATGGCATTCTTTACAATAATAACCATCTCTCAAAACATAATTAACACACTATGTATCCAATGAGAGCAGCTTGAGACCCACAAATATGGCAGTAAACTGCTTATATCAGTGCTAGTAGTACTGATAATAATTAATGTTTAATCACGTTGGAAAACTGGTGAAAATTTTCAGTAGTAGGTAATCATTGGAGCAGTCTTTCAGACAATTTAGCATTTAACATCGGCTGGGACGCACTAGGAGGATAAAAGATAGCAGAATACCAAAAGAGCTACTTTATGGAGAATTACAATCTAGGAAAAGATCTCAGGGTCTACCTCACTTTGGTACAAAGATGTACGCAAACATGATATGCACGATACAGGTGTTGATTCAGAAATTGTGAGAACAGGATGCCATGGTCACGGTATAAAGACAAAGGCTGCACATCTAACAGGTTAGTTCTAGGGCTGCAAGTCTAAGAAGACACACAACATCACATGATGTTACAAGCGGGCATGTAATTCCTTGTGCATACTGTGGAAGACTCTTTGTGGCTCAAATTGGTCTTGTAAGTCACATCCATCATCATCATGATGGGTCATGGGATTTCTTATAGCACAACAATAATTCTATCATCTGGAAATACAGAAATATACCTGCAAACATCAATATATTAACATTATGTATATAATTATTTGTTAAAAATACAATATTTTGTAAACTGGTGTAGTTGTGTTTCCATATTTTACTGACATCATAAATATTTGTGAATTGATGTGTTCATTCACAATTGGATATAGACCTACTTTATCCAATAACCTACTACATCCAATAAATAATATATAGGCCTACTATATCCAATACTATATACAGAGTATTTTTGTGGAGTGTATCAACTGGTGCTCTCCTGATGAATGTGTTTTTGTGGTGTGTATCAACTGGTGCTCTCCTGATGAATGTGTTTTTGTGGAGTGTATCAACTGGTGCTCTCCTGATGAATGTGTTTTTGTGGTGTGTATCAACTGGTGCTCTCCTGATGAATGTGTTTTTGTGGAGTGTATCAACTGGTGCTCTCCTGATGAATGTGTTTTTGTGGTGTGTATCAAATTGTGCTCTCCTGATGAATGTGTTTTTGTGGAGTGTATCAACTGGTGCTCTCCTGATGAATGTGTTTTTGTGGTGTGTATCAAATTGTGCTCTCCTGATGAATATGTTTTTGTGGAGTGTATCAACTGGTGCTCTCCTGATGAATGTGTTTTTGTGGAGTGTACCAGCTGATACTTTCTCCGCAGGATGCAATTTTGTGTAGTGTATGGCCTCTATCAGCTGGTACTCTCCCAGCTGATATATTTTTCTAGAGTTTATCAGTTTGTACTCTCTGATAGGTGTATTTTTGTGGAGTGTGTCAGCTGGTACTGAATAGCCATCACACAGGCCTACATCAAATCAATAAGAATCACTACTTTCAATATTAAAACAACAAAACGTGCGTGGTTTGGACATACATGTTGGCATAATTCTCTGTCAAAAATGATCTTGCAGGGTGCAGTTGAAAGTAGAAGAAGTAGAGGAGTTTAAAGAAAATCTTCAGCAGACAATATCAAAGGCTGGACAGGTCCATTTTCCCACATTCATCCATAACACTGACCATAGAAATCAGTGGAGGACTATGTGTGTTGATTCATCCAATTTAGTGCTCCCATGACTGACAGGTTATGTGTTTGTAGTTGGATGGATAGGCCTATTACTTGCAAATCATTAAATAAAGGCATGTCATGCATTAGAAATTCTTATTCTACAAGCATGGCTGTAGATATTTCTCAATAGGTGTGGGTCACCCCCACTCAAAGATCAATTGCTAATTTGTGTGCAGAATTCCCTCATTTCTTGAGATTTTTTGGTAACCTTTTTTAAAAAATCGTCTAGGGGTAACATTTACCAGTCTTTTGACAAAATTTATAGTGCCTAAAGTCATTTTCTAACCATTTTCTATAATCTTAAACTTAAAATAGATCATAAGGTAAGGGGGTGGGGATTTCAGCACCTCAAACCTCCCCTTATCCGCAATGTGTCAGAAAGTAATATGATATTTTGAGCCTGTTTCTAATCATATTGCTTTATACATCCTTCTATATGTTTTATACAATAAAATAACTATCAAAGAATATTTGTCATTCTATTGTCTGATTAGTACTTGTGTCTTCAAAATGACACATCATTTGTCAAAATCTGTTATAAATTAAGAAAAACTACAACACAATTTCTTCATCAACTATTGGGGAGACAATAAAACACATATTAATTACATCACAGCCTGTATTTCAATTCAGAGTGCATTTGGAACAAAATAATATTTTCATGTAAAATGCATCAGACTGGTGTGCATGGGTTTTCTTAGATTGCATTGTCATTTAATATTGGGAGAGAAAAATGCATACTCTTAATAGGAATGTGTCATTATTTTTTGTGACTTTTTGTCACACATTATAAAGTAATCCATACTGATTCTAGTGTTACTACTTCACCATGCACTGAGTGTCTAACTGCTGGAAACTTTTCTAATGAAAGATAAATGCATTCATTACATTAACTTTGCATCTCAGAAAGCCATAAAAACAGCCAGTTAAGCACACCCCTTTCTGCCAGTAAACCGGTTAACCTTTATTTTTATAGCTCTTATGAAGATAAAGAGTTATAGGGTCTAAACCTGTCATTCAGTGTCTTACACAGAATTTATGGAGCTTTCAACAATTGTTCATTCAAAGTAGCCTACACCAATTGTGTCTTACACAGAATACAAGAAAAATTATCAAGGGAATTTATTATGTCTGTTGCACTTTCCCACTAATGCATTTTAAGGAAACTGTGCATGCCAGATTTGGACACATTTTACAGGCTAGTATTATTTTGTTGCATATGGACCCAATTCAGTAACAAATGAATTAAGATGTACTTAACAAGAGAAAGTCATTAAATAGATTATAAACTAATATGGAAATAGCTGAGGATAATCTGTATATTCTAAAGGTGGCATTAAACTTGTAACTTTATTTCAGAAAGTAATCATATTTTTAAGTTATTATGAAGATGAAGGATTTATCTGCTTACCTGTGCATCAGGGGAATCTAAATGGTTTTATCAAGGTTATTCACATAGATGAGATACTACTTACTGTTGCACAACAAAGACAAAATAATGGTTAAATGCACCGAAAAAATAATGAGTTAAAATTTGGTTTCAGAATGTATCGAAACCACCTCAATCGGAAACATGACATCTATAATAGACCTCGGTTAGATCCAGATCTTGTGAAATGGTCCAAAGAAATGGAAGAGATGCAATCAGATAATGCAGTAAAAAGACAAGCTAAACTGGCAACCTTGACGGATGAGTGAGTAATGTTGATTTGAAATTTTTATAATTGGATTGTGTTCTCGCTCAATTAGTCAACATGATTTCTCAAGTGATTTTAGCTAGAGAGCATGAATACATTATGCTGTGATTCAAGTTTGTCCATATAGATCTACCACATCCATTTCAGCATGTCTTTGATTTGAGTGGAATTCTCTAGCATTCCATTCTTTTGATAGGTATATTATCTTTCCCCAGGTGAATGATGATTGGTAGTATCGACATGATGTTAAGTGTAGGGGGTGGGGTGGGATCCTCAGGTGTTCTAAGGCCAGTTGTGTCTCTTTGGTTACAGTGTCCATGTTTGTTCAAGGTTCAGTCTTGATGTTTTCTTGGTCTACCTTTGGCTCTATACCCGGATATTCTTTTGTTATATGCTCCTATTGGTATTTGGTTTGGGTTCATTCTCATAAGGTGACCAAACCATTCTATTTGCTGTATTTTGATATACTCAATACAGGATATTATGTCTACTCCATTCCTAATTTCTTATTTTGTATAGTTTAGTAACCATTGCAGCTTTCTCAGACACTTCATTCCACATGTAATTATTTTACTCTGCTGCGAGACTGTTTGACATTGGTAGCAGAGTGTTAGTGTAAAAATATTTTGATATGTATGGAGTGTATATGTCAACTCAATGTCATGATGGCTTATCGCTTGCTATGCCCTTGTATTTTGTAGGCCACATCCTTGGAGTCTATCCTGCACAAAACCATCAGTGTGGCACAGAAACAATAGCAGAGATATTTGCATCGCAGAGAAGCATCACTTCTCAGAGGCACAGAAAACTTACTGCTTGAAAAGACAACAATAAACACACAGATGCCTAATTCTGATCATACATATCCCCAAAATGGCACAGGATTCTGTCAAATTTGATTTTCAGTCATCTCTGCACTCTGCACACATAAGAGAGATGCAATAATACAAGTCTTAAACTGTTGTCATCATAACCTGCAATGGATGACCACATACTCCAGAGATGTAGCAGCACAAGTCTGATACTGTGTTGTCGTCATCACCTGTTATGGACGGCTATTAACCAATTATTTAATAACAGGCAGTCATTGTTATATCTTAACTAGTGATTATTTTCTTTACCAGGTTGTGTTCAAGTAACAGAGATGTCAAACACAAACTATCAGTCATTGGTCCACATGTAGAGATATATAGGTATATGTTTATACTCATCTTATGTTGCTAATTGTTCATTCTTCTTCTTCTTCATCGTTCATCTTCTTCTCAAACTCCCGCTGGATCTCCCTTGTAGCAGGATCATGGTCCTACTAGATTTCCAGCAGGTTATAGTTCAGAGAATGGAAATGTGTTGCCGTTTTATTTGTGCCTATGACCCAACACATCCGTCTTTGGCTGGAAATGTTCATTCAAAGTAGCCTTACACCAATTATTCATTCAAAGTAGCCTACACATATTGTTCATTCACAATAGCCTTACACCAATTATTCAAAGTAGCCTACACCAATTGTTCACTGAAAGTGGCCTACACCAATTATTCATTGTTCATTCAAAATAGCCTGCACCAATTGTTCACTTAAAGTAGCCTGCAACATATTGTTCCTTTAAAGTAGCCTGCAACAATTTGTTCATTTAAAGTAGCCTGTACTAATTGTTCTTCTAGGTAATTGGGAATGCTGTCACTTGGATGGGTCAAAAGATCTGACCAAAGAATGATGAGCTACTTGACCCAGATGTATATTCTGTGCTCCTGGTAGGATGTAGTGATCCTGGTATACTGTCGCATTGGAATACCTCCCTTCTGGAACTAAATATGCATCTATGAACCCCCAAACACAACCATACCTTTGAGACAACCTTATACAAGTCCAGGTGTTGCTTCAGTTACACAACCGAGAAGAACCTGTTTTTTTGTCAAGAGGTTATGGGCTGTCAAGAACTACCAACATACAGTTAAAGGGATTTTTTTCATCGTCATCCTGATTCTTTAGACAGTTGAAAAGGAAAATGGGACAAAGGAAAGTGTGGAATAGTAACATTCAGGATTGGACAGGATTAAGATTCTCTACACTCATACAAAGAGTTGTGAATAGAGAAACATGGTGGGATTTTTGTGTTGTTTCCAAAAGTGACACACTATGACCATGAATGGTTATGGGCTGATGATGATAATCTTTATTGTGCTTTTGTCTATGTTCCTCATGACAGTTTTTTGGCTGACACATTGATGTTATTACACTGTGTTCTCTGTGTGGTGCATGGCCAAGGGGTTAAAGCATTGGTCTCACATCTAGAGGTCCAGGGTTTGATTCTCGCTTAGGACTGGGATTTTTTCTGTTGAAGTGTAAATAAAAAAACTAACCCTGAACATGACATTGCTACAGCAAGGGCATGCAGCCTTTATTACAAAAACCACTTGAAACCTTCCTGCAATTCCTTAATGGGAAAAATGCAGTATTGATAGTTTTTTAATTGACATTTCACCCTGTGTTTTGTCCATTTTATGATAGTTTAGATTTGGTACCATTGCATTTGTATTTATTCTTAATGTTATAATGTTGATTATAAAAATATTTCTTATCAAAAAGTCTTTGCTAAATTGTGCTGTTGCAGTGCTTACCACCCAAAGAAAACTGGTCCCAGTAAACATGAGCACAACATGGCAGCAGTGAAAATACAGAAAATTGTTCGGGGCTGGATGTTGAGAAAGAAACTGAAGAAACTATCCAAGAAGGTCATATCCAATATTCCTTCTACTTTTTTTTCTCAAATTGAGTAGAACTTAAGATGTCTGAGCAGTGAATATTTCCGCATCAGCGAAACATTTTAATAAATAATTAGATTTTACTAATATATAGGCCTATATATGCATACATACATATATACATATATATATATATGCATAAATACAGTGTAGCAGGGGGTAAGATGGCGCACTTTTCACATTTTAGCATATTCTGACAACTAGATGTAATTATGAGAGATCAAACTGGTATCAGTGTATAGCTTATCCATTTATCTTAAATTTGTGATGTTATTGACAACATACAACTATGTGTAGACAATAGAATGAGCTTTTCTAACATAAGTAAAAAAAAACCATCTTGCCCCATTTTTGGGGGCAAGATGGTGCAGGAAAAAAGGTGATACAAACTATTATAAAATGAGGGCAATCAGCTCTGCAACAGGTCTAGCACACAGGCAGTGTGTAAATGTGTGTTAAGGATAGATAAAATAAATAGATAGACCTAGTTTTGTAACTTTACTCTGAAAGCAAAATTTCTTTAAAAAAATAGTATGTAAGTTCCGTTTTAAAGCTAATAATGCTTTTGTAAGGTTGGTTGATCATTATAACCATATATATCAGTATCTCCCAGTCTTAGATCAGCATCCATGACATCTGCATTTTTTTCCATAACATTTTGAATGTGCCATCTTGCCCCACTATCTGTGTGCCATCTTTCCCCAAATTATATGGTTAGCAACTTTAATAAAATATCACCAAAAAAAACCCAAAGTATTTTGACAATGTAATGTGCTTAATAACTTAACAATACAATATATGTTTCAGTTTAAACATGTAAAAAACATGACAGTAATGATAACAGTAGGCAAGGAGTAAAAAGTTGGAAAAAAAATAATTCAAGACCCATGAAAAACAAATTTACCTCATGGTTGGAAATGACCTGTCCGTGAACTGTCAAATTTCGTTGTGTCATAGAATGGACGTTTTCCGCCAGACCTAGTCATGTGTCGTACTGGAAAATTCTATAGACTCAGAAAAAATACGAAAGCCGTCTTGCCCAATGCACCAACTTACCCCCGGCTACCCTATATATATATATAGGGTAGCCGGGGGCAATGATGCGCATTTTTCACATTTTTTTGCGTATTCTGACAAATAAACTTTACTATGAGAGACCAAACTAGCAGCAGTGTGTAGCTTATCCATCCATCTAACAATCGTCAGAGTATTTACAACATACAATTACGTTTAGTCCGTAGAAATTAGATTTTATGAACATGAGTAAAATCCCACCTTTGCCCCAAATTTTGGGGCAAACACACACAGGCAAAAACAATTATGAAATCATGGGAAAATTGACAAAACCAGCAAAATAACAACGTCACTTCCTATCTAAACATAGTCAGTCACATTGTGGGAAGATTATAGAGCACATAGTCTAGGCATATGCATCTTTATGTAACTTTAATACGAAAATAAATGAAAAAACGTAAATATGAAAAAGAAAATTAATACAGAGAATGGATCCTTAGATCCATTTGAAAATATAACAACGTGTTGGAGTGCTCTATAAAGCATTTGACTATAATTTCAACTATCTATAAATAGCGGAGGTCATGCATCTATGATCAGCTGAGATTGTACAACTATGACAGGCAGAGATCGTGCAACTATGACCAGTGGCAATCATGCATCTATGACCGGCAGAGATAGTGCAATTATGAGCGGCGGAGATAGTGCAATTATGACCGACGGAGATAGTGCAATTATCACAGGCGGAGATTGTGCATTTATGACTGGCGGAGATAGTACAATTATGACCGGCGGAGATCGTGCATCTATGACCGGCGGAGATCGTACATCTATGACCGGTGGAGATTGTGCATCTATGACTGGCGGAGAACGTGCATCTATGAATAACGGAGATCATGCATCTATTAATAGCAGATATTGTGCATCTGCGGAGGTTGTGCACCTATTATCTGCGGAGATCGTACAACTATGACCCGTGAAGATTGTGCAGCTATAACCGACAGGGATTGTGCATCTATGAATAGCGAAGAACGTGCATCCATGGATGGCGGAAGAATAGCGGAGATCGTGCATCTGTGAAAAGCGGAGACTGTGCAACTATTATCAGCGGATATCGTACAACTATGACCCGTGGAGATTGTACATCTATAGCAGCGACGGCTTAATTTTCAGTCAGCTGCATCATTTTCTCAATTTTCCGTTTATAATTCCTAAAAATAAACATAACGTGACAATAAAATATTGGTTTAAATATTTGGCAACATGAGGGGGAATTGACTGGGGCAAACATGCGCAGTTAGTCAGCAGCACATGTTTGCCCCGTCAGTGTGCGCAGTGTTACCCCAAAATCACACTGTTCACAATTTTTATAAAATATCATGAAAATAAAAATTATCTTGACATGGTAACATGCTTAATAACTTAACAATACAGTATAGTTTTCAGTTTAGATATGTAAAATAACATGACAGTAATGATAACAGAGGACAAAGAGTGAGAAGTGGGAAAAAGTTAGATCGAGAACGTTAAAAAATAAATTTACCTCATGGCTCAAAAATGACCTGCCCTTGACCGATAAAAATTTGTTGTGCGACAGAAACAGATGTTAGCGTCTGGTGTGGTCACGTGGAAAAAACCCATATACCCAGAAAAAAACGACTGCGAATCTTTGTCCCCAGCGCATCTTTACCCCCGGCTACCCTATATATTAGTAAAATTTAATGATGTAATGTAGTTTATACTAATATCTTTGTATTAAAGAAGGTGTATGAAATAACAATCAAACACTTTTAATATTTTATCAGAATAAAGTTATTATGCTATAATTATAAATGCTCAACAAAAAGAAACAAGACTTATTATATCAGTTTCTGTTGTCTATCCTCGAGAAAACGTGTTTCTTGTGTTTCATTTTTTGTGTTCCATCTCAAATTAAAAAATTTAATAAAAATTTGAGAAATATTCCCCAGTACTGAATTTCTCCATTATTGGAGCTTAAAATTCACATTGATGTCCTATTTACACTATTTACATTGTTACTATTTACATCTGATGACTTATTTTTTTTCTTGTTTGATGTGATTTGTTCTAAAACATGTGTTGGGGCACAAATGAGGTTTGTCTGTACACCCCACACAGTAGAGACTGCTGCATTTTTTTCAGTTTTGATTTGTTGCACTGTATATACTGCCGGTCTGTACCATCATGATCAACTAAATGTACAGTTCCAATATACACTTCATCCTGTGAGAGTACTGGCTTTCATCCTCATTTCCTAGTTACATCTTCAATCATGTATGTGGAAATCTCCTGGCCGGACAGAGCAATTGGTTGATAAGTGCATCTTTACACTGTGCAAGGGTCATATGCTTGGATGCAGTCAGGTGGGATAATACATACAGAATATATAGATTGACGACATGTGTTACTTCTATAATCCATAGGAACATTTTTTTTTCTACCACTCCACTGTTTTTCTTTTATGATTGCTGTAGTATGGTATAATTTGGTCCATGCGATAACAGCCATTCTTCATATTGGTGTTGTAGGAATGAATGGGACTGAGCTTCTGGACAATTCTATTCCCTTCCTGATGTCACGTTTTGCTAAATGTTAGATGTTTTTGTTACTCCTGTGTTATTACAAGCATATGGAATCTCATAACAACATACTTAACATTTATGATACTAACAATATATGTAACATTGATGGTACTAACAGAGTGGAAAAAACTGGGGCATTAAGAATCACCTCATCCTGATAAAAGAATCACCTCATCAAATATAAAGTGATTACAAGATCTCTACCAGCAAAAAAGTATACAATTGAGACAACCAGACAAATGATGTATGTTACTACCTCTAAAGATAGAGAGTTTTAGGTCTAGGAACCTATGTTAGTTTGTTAGTTAGTAGTGTTATTACAGACAAAAGTATTCAGTCTCTTTAAACAGGTGACAAAAAATGTAGGCGTGTTTATCATTCTCATAACTCACTTGTTATCTAAATACTTCCTCTATTACAAATTTGCCTGATAACTAATGGCACACATTATACCAAATTTATGTCAGTGTCTGAAAGTGGAGTAAAGAATGGTGACACTGTTACCTGCCATGCATGTCATAGGAGATTTTGGGGGTAGAGTTGGCTTCCGCAATCTATAGGGGATCAAAGTGACCCAGAAGTTATGCTGAAATCGTATATGTCAGGTCAAATTTCACAAATATAGCCACGCTGTAAAACAATGACAAAATGCATTCTGTTCTCTGGAATACATCCTGCTAATCTACAGGAGTTTGAAAAACCACAGAAGAAGAACAAGATACTAAATTGTTACCCTCAATCTATTGTCTGTGTTCTTTTGTTGTAATAATGCAAATTAACTTTGTTTAACTAAACTATTCTTCTTGGACTAAACAGGCAATTTGGAATGGCTCTAACTTTTACAAATTAGCAAAAGAATACAAATCAATGCTGAGAAGAGTGCAACTGCAACATGGAGTGAACAAGCCACAAGCTCCATTCACTATCAGAGAATTTAATGACTACATAGATCTTAGAAGACGTAAGCTGATTTGTGGTTTGAAGACTAGTCATTCTTAGTTGAGAAAGACAAGCAATAATTGTATGTAGATGTAAGCTGATTTGTGGTTTGAAGACTAGTCATTCTTAGTTGAGAAAGACAAGCAATAATTGTATGTAGATGTAAGCTGATTTGTGGTTTGAAGACTAGTCATTCTTAGTTGAGAAAGACAAGCAATAATTGTATGTAGATGTAAGCTGATTTGTGGTTTGAAGACTAGTCATTCTTAGTTGAGAAAGACAAGCAATGATTGTATGTAGATGTAAGCTGATTTGTGGTTTGAAGACTAGTCATTCTTAGTTGAGAAAGACAAGCAATGATTGTATGCAGATGTAAGCTGATTTGTAGTTTGAAGACTAGTCATTCTTAATTGAGAAAGACAAGCAATGATTGTATGCAGATGTAAGCTGATTTGTGGTTTGAAGACTAGTCATTCTTAGTTGAGAAAGACACGTAATGATTGTATGTAGATATAAGCTGATTTGTATGAATTGTTAAATTGACAGACCACCCGTGGGTTGCCGACCTGAAAAGGAAACAAAGAATAGCAACACCGTTTACCTTTCATGCATGTCATAATAGGCTATTAGGGAGGTTATGACGTGGAGTTTCTGTCTCATCCCATATAGGCTGAAAGTGATTCAGCAGCCATGCTGAAATCTGATTTGTCAGACTGAAAGGCAAAGATTTCACAGCTAAGCTGTAAACCATGATAAAATGTTCTGTTTTCTCAACCACACCCTGCTAATCTGCAGGAATTTGAGAATGAACACAGAAGAAGAAGAAAGCAAATAAACATGATAGGTTGTATAGTTGAATGGCCAGCACATTTCTCAAGACCCTTAGGTTATTTTCTTGTCAGTAATGTATCAATGCAAATTTTGCATTGTTTTGTGTAGTTGCCTTTAGTTCTGTAGTTGTTTGCATCTTGTCACAACTGTTGACAAAATGTTGAAAAATATAGAGGATGGATTTCATTGTTCTCAGGTTACCTATTATGTACTCAGTCCCACTCAACAAAGTGGCATGCCACCTCCGGATAGTATCACTCACAGCACATAACAACATGAGCTTTATTCAAACTTTTTTTGTCCCAACTTTTAACAAATTTACCAGTAATAGAACACAGACTGTTTGGCAAAACATAATGGGTTGTAGAGGTACCAAATTAGAACCATTAGCACAAACAACATGCCAAACATTCCTATCAACAGCTATATGAACGAGTGTGGAAAAATAAATGCGTGATCATATTCCTTGGTGTTATCAAGCCAAATTTTTCCTCCACCTCTTCTTCTTCAACCCTCAACTGTTTGATATAAGATAATCTCTGTTGGTATGGGTACGTGATGAGACATTCCCCAATGACAAAATATGTTCTTCATAGTACGGTGGAAGAATACGAGGTGGAAAGACAAAGACATGGCTGGATAATATCAAGGACTGGACTAAGTGTGAAATTTCCAAACTCATCAAGATGGTAGAGGATAGAGATGTGTGTAGGTCTTTCTGTATCAAATATCTCAATGTGACACCCCTACAATCCTGCTGGTTTACGGGTTTTATTATTATTAATCTTTGAAAGGAAATATTTATCTTGCTATATTTCAAAGCCATGTCAGATTGATCATTTCAACTCTGTCAACAGTGCTTGGATTATGTCCAATCCATGCCAGATTGATTGTTTCACCACTGTCAACAGCGCTTGCTATATGTCCAAGCCATGCCAGATTGATTGTTTCACCACTGTCAACAGTGCTTGCTCTATGTCCAAGCCATGCCAGATTGATTGTTTCACCACTGTCAACAGCGCTTGCTATATGTCCAAGCCATGCCAGATTGATTGTTTTACAACTGTCAACAGTGCTTGCTATATGTCCAAACCATGCCAGATTTATTGTTTCACAACTGTCAACAATGCTTGCTATATTTCCAAGCCATGCCAGATTGTATTGTTTCACCACTATCAAACTGCAAGCTATGCTATTTTGTCCAGTTTTTGTGAATGTGACAATTACAATCTTATTTTATTAAGTGATAATTTATTTCAGTGATCAACATTTACAATGTCATCAACAGGGTATGGAAGTGTTTTTGAGAAAAGATCATTTGGTGGTGAACTGGAACTTGGAGCAGTAGAAGCCTTCTTCAAGGAGTGTGATTTGTTTCCCTCACGAGCAGAGATTGAAGAGGCAATGGATGTTACTATGCATGGTACATATAAGCATTGATCTATTCAGGGGCAGTTAATAATCTCAATCTCTTACAGTTCAGATTACTTCTTTCAGTCTGTTACATTTTAGCTGATTCCGGCCGGAATATTTTTAGCGTTTAAACGTAATTACATTTTGTTCGATTTTTGTGTGTGCACATGCATCACGGAAACAGGAAATACTACTTCTAGGGGTGCAAAGGGAACGCATTGCTCTAGGCGGACCCAGGGTTAGCAGATAATCAAGATCCCAAATGTACCTCCACGCGGTGCACCCTGGAAACAGAAATACAGCAGCTCGTACTGATTCTGGCCAAATCATTTGGGGATCGTGTCCGAGAATGTGGAGGTAGCAGATGGAAAGAGATTTGACTGCACAAGAGACAGACAATATCTCCGACACCACCAGCAGCACCACATATAGCGACACTGTCGACATACAGTGAAGCTAGTCAGTCCAGTCCGAACATTGGAGGGGCGGCCAATGTAAAATGCACGTAAAGGTAGATGCATGGCGAGAGACAAATATATTTCATACCGAGTACAATGAAACAATGAAAGGGCAGAACAGCGCTAGAGGGCAGCGCGAACTGCAAATAGAAAATGAAAAGTTCCTAGGATAGGGGAACTACAAGCTCCGTCAGCGCGAGACGAGCTTCTAGTTACCTGTGTTCCTTACAGGCAGAGACCCAGACCCATTCATTGGCGTTTGGTAAAGCAAGAAGACCTAATCCAACTCTAATGTTGAGCCTTCCTAAACCGGAAATATGCTCGCGAAGAGAAAGGGTTCCGTACTCGATGCGCTCAGGCACAAAAGGGACAACGATTTAGCCCTGGCCCAACTCTACTGTCAGGTTTTCCTACACCGGAAATACACTTGAAGAGAGAAAGGGTTCAGTACCTGATGGGCTCAGGAACTATTGGAACAAGGACGCTCAGCTCGAGAACGCCTTGCTCTCAAATGCGTGGTGTGAGACTCGAACTTGGACAAGGGGTACACGATGTCGGTGAATGACACCTCGGCTAAGAGGGCGAAAGAGCCAGGGTCAAACTCCTCTGTTGAGTTCTTCCCCTTAAGGAACCAGGCTCACGGATGAGAAACGGTTCAGTACCCAATGGGCACAGGCACAGCACGTCCAATTACACGATGCAAGTTCATAGACAGTGGAACACCTCGTTCGAGTCAGACGAGAGCAAAAAATCGTTGGGCGAAGAGTCTCCACTACGCGTGCCTGGTGACAGATATAGAGGCTGTCACAGGCTAAGGGAAGCCCACCCGAATTTTCAAGGCATGCCGAAATCGGATGTGCTAGGCCTACAAGGCGCATAACGGTGGCACAACGTAATCACGCTCCCGGCGGAAATCGCACGGATATCTGTGATGGTTACAATGGAGCGAACGAAAAACAAACAAACAAACTACTTCTAATATATTTACATTATAATGTAATATATATTTCGAAACAGAAATGGACAGAGAATGTGATTATCACAAGATCATTTTGAAAAAAAAATTATGTTAATATATAAAAATTATTTTAGACAGAAAAGAAAATATGTAAATGACAAATAAATATTATTTTAGATATGATATTTGACCTTACCGCATTTTTTGAATCAATAAATTCCACTCAAACTGTATCATTTCTGTAGATAATCCAATTATGAACACAATAATGTATAATATATATGCATAGTGCGTCAAAAATTTATTATTTAGAAAGAATTTTGACATCTATCAAAAACAGTAGACTTAACTTTACACGAAACTCAAATGAAAATATGGCTCATTTTTCTTACAAAATGGCGTAAATTTGCAAACACGATGCTAGAAGCATTTGCCAGATTGTATTTCATAATAAATGAGACCAAAGTAAATAAAATAGTTATTATTTTACGAAAACAAGTAAATTGGAAAATATATATGAAACATAAGGAAAAATGACGTCACAGACCCCCATTATCAAAACTTATCAATAACTTAACAAAATTGATATCAATACACATAAAAATCATGCAAGAAGTAATGTAGACATATTACACTTTATTTTGGAAATATTCTTATGTTTATATAAATACCGAAAAAAACAACATGCATGTCATTGGAGTATGACTTATAGAAGTCTTTTCGGCCAGAAGACATAAGGTTTACTGACTTGTATAAGTCTTCCCGGCTGGAATCAGTTAGATTACTTCCTTTAGTCTGTTATATTTTAGATTACTTCCTTCAGTCTGTTACTGAAAGTCATCTATCTATCTGTCTGTCTGCCTGCCTGCCTGCCTGCCTGCCTTTCTGTCTGTCTATCCTATCCTAATCATAATCCTAATCCTAATATTAGTCCTAACCCTTAACCTACCCTATCCTATTCTGTCTGTCTATCTATCTATCTAACCCTATCTCTCTCACTTGATCTATTTATCAGTCTGTCTGTCTCTCTCTCTCTCTCTATGCCTGTCTGTCTGTCTGTTTTATATTGAGCTATCTATTCTATTGATCTATCAATTTTATCTATATCTATCCATCCATATATCTAATATATCTGCATTAATCTGTATAACTATCTATCTACCTATCTATTTATCAATCTACCTAGCTATATATTTCTATCTATCTGTCTGCCTCTCTGTCTTTCTGTCTATATATCTATCATATCCTATCCTATCCTATCCTATCCTATCCTATCTATCCTATCCTATCTATCCTATCTATTCTATCCTATCCTATCCTATCTATCCTATCTATCCTATCCTATCCTATCCTATCTATTCTATCCTTCCTATCCTATCCTATCCTATCCTATCCTATCTATCCTATCCTATCTATCCTATCCTATCTATTCTATCTATCCTATCCTATCTATCCTATCTATCCTTCCTATCCTATCCTATCCTATCTATCCTATCTATCCTATCTATCCTATCCTATCTATCCTATCCTATCTATCCTATCTATCCTATCTATCCTATCCTATCTATCCTATCCTATCTATTCTATCTATCCTATCCTATCTATCCTTCCTATCCTATCCTATCCTATCTATCCTATCTATCCTATCCTATCTATCCTATCCTATCTATCCTATCTATCCTATCCTATCTATCCTATCCTATCTATCCTATCCTATCTATCCTATCTATCCTATCCTATCTATCCTATCCTATCTATCCTATCCTATCCTATCTATCATATCTATCCTATCTATCCTATCCTATCTATCCTATCCTATCTATTCTATCTATCCTATCCTATCTATCCTATCCTATCCTATTCTATCCTTCCTATCCTATCCTATCTATCCTATCCTATCTATCCTATCCTATCTATCCTATCCTATCCTATCCTATCTATCCTATCCTATCCTATCCTATTCTATCCTTCCTATCCTATCCTATCTATCCTATCCTATCCTATCTATCCTATCCTATCCTATTCTATCCTTCCTATCCTATCCTATCCTATCCTATCCTATCCTATCCTATCTTATCCTATCCTATCCTATCTATCCTATCCTATCCTATCCTATATATTCTATCCTTCCTATCTATCCTATCCTATCTATCCTATCCTATCCTATCTAAAACAATAACTCCTACCACAAGGACAGAACTTTCTGACACCTCCGCAGATAAGAACACTGTAACCCCATTCCTGGAAACCATTGACCTAGAAACAATCCATACATAGTCAACAGATATAATCCATGTATACACAGATTGATCTGCACAAAATTCTACCACAAATGCTGGATATGGAGTTGTGATAAAATAACTTAACACAGACCCAGAAGACTACTCAAAAATGTTTGGCCCATATGGAGATATCTGCTCTAACTACACAGCAGAGATAGTAGCAATCGAGAAAGCTCTGAATCGAATTATTGTGGACTTCGAGAATGGATCTACTCCACCTGAAGACATAGTCATCTTCTCTGACTCAAAATCAGCACTCCAGGCCCTGGAGAACAAAAAAATATCAACAGACAAATAGACCAGATCCACATCAATAGTGCAGAAGTCACCCTCCAATGGATACCAGTCCATGCCAGAGTCCCTGGAAACAAAACGGCTGATAAACGATGTAAGAAATGTGCTGCTGCCCCCCAGTTTTCCCTAAAAATCTCCCTGCAAACATGCAAACAAATTATAAGAAAAAACAACAGACAAGAATGGCTATTACAAATAAATATTATTTTAGATATGATATTTGACCTTACCGCATTTTTTGAATCAATAAATTCCACTCAAACTATATCATTTCTGTAGATAATCCAATTATGAACACAATAATGTATAATATATATGCATAGTGCGTCAAAAATTTATTATTTAGAAAGAATTTTGACATCTATCAAAAACAGTAGACTTAACTTTACACGAAACTCAAATGAAAATATGGCTCATTTTTCTTACAAAATGTCGTAAATTTGCAAACACGATGCTAGAAGCATTTGCCAGATTGTATTTCATAATAAATGAGACCAAAGTAAATAAAATAGTTATTATTTTACGAAAACAAGTAAATTGGAAAATATATATGAAACATATAAGGAAAAATGACGTCACAGACCCCCATTATCAAAACTTATCAATAACTTAACAAAATTGATATCAATACACATAAAAATCATGCAAGAAGTAATGTAGACATATTACACTTTATTTTGGAAATATTCTTATGTTTATATAAATACCGAAAAAAACAACATGCATGTCATTGGAGTATGACTTATAGAAGTCTTTTCGGCCAGAAGACATAAGGTTTACTGACTTGTATAAGTCTTCCCGGCTGGAATCAGTTAGATTACTTCCTTTAGTCTGTTATATTTTAGATTACTTCCTTCAGTCTGTTACTGAAAGTCATCTATCTATCTGTCTGTCTGCCTGCCTGCCTGCCTGCCTGCCTTTCTGTCTGTCTATCCTATCCTAATCATAATCCTAATCCTAATATTAGTCCTAACCCTTAACCTACCCTATCCTATTCTGTCTGTCTATCTATCTATCTAACCCTATCTCTCTCACTTGATCTATTTATCAGTCTGTCTGTCTCTCTCTCTCTCTCTATGCCTGTCTGTCTGTCTGTTTTATATTGAGCTATCTATTCTATTGATCTATCAATTTTATCTATATCTATCCATCCATATATCTAATATATCTGCATTAATCTGTATAACTATCTATCTACCTATCTATTTATCAATCTACCTAGCTATATATTTCTATCTATCTGTCTGCCTCTCTGTCTTTCTGTCTATATATCTATCATATCCTATCCTATCCTATCATATCTATCCTATCCTATCTATCCTATCTATTCTATCCTATCCTATCCTATCTATCCTATCTATCCTATCCTATCCTATCATATCTATTCTATCCTTCCTATCCTATCCTATCCTATCCTATCCTATCTATCCTATCCTATCTATTCTATCTATCCTATCCTATCTATCCTATCTATCCTTCCTATCCTATCCTATCCTATCTATCCTATCTATCCTATCCTATCTATCCTATCCTATCTATCCTATCTATCCTATCTATCCTATCCTATCTATCCTATCCTATCTATTCTATCTATCCTATCCTATCTATCCTTCCTATCCTATCCTATCCTATCTATCCTATCTATCCTATCCTATCTATCCTATCCTATCTATCCTATCTATCCTATCTATCCTATCCTATCTATCCTATCCTATCTATCCTATCCTATCTATCCTATCTATCCTATCCTATCTATCCTATCCTATCTATCCTATCCTATCATATCTATCATATCTATCCTATCTATCCTATCCTATCTATCCTATCCTATCTATTCTATCTATCCTATCCTATCCTATCCTATCCTATTCTATCCTTCCTATCCTATCCTATCTATCCTATCCTATCTATCCTATCCTATCTATCCTATCCTATCCTATCCTATCTATCCTATCCTATCCTATCCTATTCTATCCTTCCTATCCTATCCTATCTATCCTATCCTATCCTATCTATCCTATCCTATCCTATTCTATCCTTCCTATCCTATCCTATCCTATCCTATCCTATCCTATCTTATCCTATCCTATCCTATCTATCCTATCCTATCCTATCCTATATATTCTATCCTTCCTATCTATCCTATCCTATCTATCCTATCCTATCCTATCTAAAACAATAACTCCTACCACAAGGACAGAACTTTCTGACACCTCCGCAGATAAGAACACTGTAACCCCATTCCTGGAAACCATTGACCTAGAAACAATCCATACATAGTCAACAGATATAATCCATGTATACACAGATTGATCTGCACAAAATTCTACCACAAATGCTGGATATGGAGTTGTGATAAAATAACTTAACACAGACCCAGAAGACTACTCAAAAATGTTTGGCCCATATGGAGATATCTGCTCTAACTACACAGCAGAGATAGTAGCAATCGAGAAAGCTCTGAATCGAATTATTGTGGACTTCGAGAATGGATCTACTCCACCTGAAGACATAGTCATCTTCTCTGACTCAAAATCAGCACTCCAGGCCCTGGAGAACAAAAAAATATCAACAGACAAATAGACCAGATCCACATCAATAGTGCAGAAGTCACCCTCCAATGGATACCAGTCCATGCCAGAGTCCCTGGAAACAAAACGGCTGATAAACGATGTAAGAAATGTGCTGCTGCCCCCCAGTTTTCCCTAAAAATCTCCCTGCAAACATGCAAACAAATTATAAGAAAAAACAACAGACAAGAATGGCTATTACAGTGAACCAGCTCAAAGACTGGACGCTCACTATATGAACACCAACAGAAACCCAACCCAATGGACCCTCTGAAACAATGTGTGAGAGCAAACAATTCTCACATTCTAGCTAAGAACAGGCCATGCCCCCATTTAATAACACCTGAACAGAATAAAACCATTACACAAAGCAAATTGCAGACACTGTAATGCACTGTAGTGAAAAGAAAGCTCAGTAATTTAGTAAAAATATTTATATTACACTGCTGGTAGTTATATTACACATTAAGGTAGTTAGTCATCAATTCATTTTTGCAGCACCATGCTTCACTCCTGGGCCCAGTATTCTAGCCATAGGTACAAAAAAAAAGAAATACACCCCATGCCTTTCAGCTGGTCCAACTCCTTGATTTTATTCAAAATATCAGCACAGTCCATTAAACTACCTCTAGGCCATGCTGACAAGGTTGTCTGCGCTTTTATTTCCCTTAACATCCACATATTACAAAATGAAGGTAATTCTCTTCAGCACAGATTTAATCATAAACTCCAGCCAATGATAGTGTAGTCGGTCGGTACCTCATGGGTGTACCGGATTAAAATGTGCTCATTGTGTTTATACTGATTTTTATCATATTCTTTTGAAGCTTCATAATCATTACCCCAAATAATACGCCTGTCTGGCAACCGGAGCCAGTGTGGCAATCAGGGCCCTTGTGGCAAAAATAGGTACATATGTTACCAAAATAAAACATCTTGATATTTTCCATGTGTTACTCCAGTCACCTACATCCTGTTTAGGGTTGTTACCCTACACTGGAACACTTATCCCTTGTGGCAACCGGATGCTGGACTTCTAGTTCAGAGTGCAAAGAATAGGGCCATTGTCTCCTTTCCAGGCATGTTGTAGGAGGCGACTAAGAAAGTTTGGGGATATGCTGACAACCAACCAATTGTGAAATAAACATTCCTACTTTTGTCTTCTATTAAATAATCCCCATGAATGAAGAAGAGGTGCAGGCTAGCAGACATTATACCTTTGTCTTTTTGTGGCGGACTCCTAGGTGACAAGGAATGCTAGGTGTACCATCATTGCAGATGGGTCTAACAGATCTGATGGAAGAATGATAAACTAGTTACCCCAGATGTATGCTGCACTTCTGACAGAACATGATGATCTTGGTATACTGCCACACTGGAATGTCTCCCTTCGAGGACTAAACATGCATCTGTAAAGCGCCTCCCCCCCCCCCCCATTAACACAACTGATAGGTTGAAACTGTCTTTTATACTGTTAGTTGTATATTTTTTATACCCTATAGTTTGATAATCTGTGCATTCATTGTAAAGCTGATTGACCTTGTTGTTTTACATTAGTACTATTCTTAGCATCAACCATACCTTCGAGACAGCAAACCTTTTGCACTTGAGTGTCACTTCAGGTACCTAATTAAGGAGGAACTATGCTATTGTCAGAAAGGCTATGGGCTGTTAAGAGTTACCCTGCTCATGGCTAAAGAGATTATTTCATCTCCATCATTACCTCAGATACAAACAGTATCAACCACGAGTGAACAGTGATATTTCTCTTCCTGGCATGTTACAGTATTTTGATATATCCTTACTCTCGAATTTTTCAGGTCAAGCAAGCAGGAGGAACAACCAAGGGCTGACTAAGACAGAGATAATGGACTTGTTGTTCTATATTTATGTACCCCCAGCTGCTGGTATTCAAGGCTCCAGACGGAGCACATGGATGAACCCTATCATTGATGGCCAAGAGGCTAGGAAATTGTTAGGCAAGAAACTTACCTTAGACATTAATTTGTATAGATGTATTTTTCATAAATGTTAGACTACATAGAGGTTTAACCAAGAACTATTTGGGCACTGATATCTGTCTTACACAAGGAGACCTCATCAGCAGTGCACAAACATTGTAGTATAGACAAATGTCCCAATGTAATGTTTTATTTATTTGATAATGATGTAGGAATTTGATTTGTAATAATTCTTATTTTAATCATTAACTCATTGAACACTGTCATCCTAAAACTCACTCTCCTCCTGAGCTGTATAACAAGGACTCATAGGTAGATCTTATTGCTATTACAAAATTATTTCACTATGTGCTTCAATTTCCTAATATGAACATCTACAATAATCTGTTTATTGTGTCAGTCCTCCGGCAAGCAAATTCTGTTTTTAGATATTGCAAATTTTTCCTTTAGTTAATTCTTCATTTGATATTGCAAATTCTTCCTTTAGATATTGCAAATTCTTCATTTAGCAAAATCTTCCTTTTGATATTGCAAATTATTCCTTTAGATATTGCAAATTCTTATTTTAGATATATATTTTTACATCAAATTTGTTTGTGTAATCACTTTTTTAACCTCCTAACTTTCGAGGCACTGTTTGGGAAGTCATTGACATGTTTGTAAATTGAATGTAGGGTACCATAGCTCATGCTCTGGAAAGGTTAACCAATGGTGCCATTGCTATTGAGCAAGCATGGTAGGAAATGCTAATCAAGTGGTTTCTGGTCAACCACTGACTAGGCATTTCAACACTTATGAGAAAATTTGTGCTTGTGCTATGATGCTGGTTCATTTTTTGTTGTTGTTGTAAGGACATGTTATCTAGTCATGTTTTGTGATACCATGGTTACTAGGGTGCCTCTCGTGTGATCACTTTCACCCTATATGGGATAGGACAAACAACTCCCATCTCATAATCTCATTAATCACCTCTTATAAGATGCATGGAATGTAAATAGTGTTGCTATTCTTTGCTCACCTTTCAGGCCTCAGCAACCCACAGGCTGTCTGTCAATCTAACAGTTCACACAAATCAGCTTACATCTGCATACAATCATTGCTTGTCTTTCTCAGCTAAGAATGACTAGTCTTCAAACCACAAATCGCCTTTGTGTTGTCAGGGCCCAAAAGGGGAGCAAAGAATAACAACACTGTTTACCTTCCACGCAAGTCGTAAAAGGTGACTAAGGAGGTTATGGGATGGAGTTGGCTGTCCATCCCATATAGGGTCAGTGACCCAAAGCCATGCTGAAGTCGGATGTGTCAGGCCGAAAGGCGCAGAATTTGCAGCAATGCTGTAAACCATGACACAACACATTCCGTTCTCCGGACTATATCCTGCTAATCTGCAGGAGTTTGAGAACAAACGCAGAAGAAGAAACCACAAATCAGCTTACATCTGCATACAATCATTGCTTGTCTTTCTCAATTAAGAATGACTAGTCTTCAAACCACAAATCAGCTTACATCTGCATACAATCATTGCTTGTCTTTCTCAATTAAGAATGACTAGTCTTCAAACCACAAATCAGCTTACATCTACATACAATTATTGCTTGTCTTTCTCAATTAAGAATGACTAGTCTTCAAACCACAAATCAGCTTACATCTTCTAAGATCTATGTAGTCATTAAATTCTCTGATAGTGAATGGAGCTTGTGGCTTGTTCACTCCATGTTGCAGTTGCACTCTTCTCAGCATTGAGCGATACTAATAAAACTGTTAGGGCTATATGTATGCCGCATTGGAACCCTTAGCACAAAAAGTGTGCCCATCTTCCCTATCCTCTATCCATACAGATAAATCACACTCTGACCATTCCTTGATATTATCTATTCACAATGTGACCACATACCCGGTAATTATTTTATTTAAAAGTATGTGTGATTACCCTGTTTCCAGTGATTAGCAAAATCTCATTATTCTGTCATCTGCCGGATTACAGTTTTGCTGCAATTGTTACATAATTCAATCTTCATACGAACATTGTGTTTTCAATTTTAGACGTGGACGCTACTAAAGAACAAGAGAGAAAGCTTACTACATGCAAAAATAGATGTCTAAGAACGGCAGCAAACAGATTAAGAAGAGATCATGTGAGGAATGAAGAGATTACAAGAACTGTTGGAGCAACATCTATGGTCAGAATTATTGAAATAAAATAGACAGAAATGGTTCAGCCACCTAATGAGAATGAACCCTTATTGGCCAGCAGAATGATCATACAACATTAAAATGGAAACAGCAAGATGCAGATGAAGACCAAGAAGAAGGTGGATCGAAGGAGTTACCAAGATTCTGAGGTGTCACAATATTACTACATATCAAGTAATAAAACATACCATAGCCAGAAAACAGATTGTCATTCAATCCTATGATGCCTTACAGCTAAAGCAGAGAAAATACAACAGATAGATGGATAGTCACATATTGCCTATATTCTGTAAAACACATTTCTAACATATGCCTGTAGCACTTGTATTCAAACACCTGAATCATACTTGTTGGTATCTGCAGGGAGTGTCCTGCTTTCATATAAAGATTAGGTAGTAAGATAGTAGTGAGTTGTATAATTAATCTTAGTCAAGATATTGATTTTATTTTTTCCCATACAACATTGAACATTCAACCTAGCTATAAGGGCCATAGTCTTTTTTTTTAATTTCAGCTTCTGGAAATCTGCTTAAACATCATTTTGTGCCAACACTTTAACAGTACATTGTTCAAAAGGATTGACAGTTTGCCATCAGTGCCAATAGTATAACAGTCTGATTGTTCAACAAGGCTGACAGTTTAACATTAGTGTCAATAGTTTAACAGTACTGATTTTTCAACAGGGCTGACAGTTTAACATTCATGCAAATAGTTTAACAGTACTGATTTTTCAACAGGGCTGACAGTTTAACATTAGTGCCAATATTTTAATAGTGCTGACAGTTTAACATTAGTGCCAATATTTTAATAGTGCTGACAGTTTAACATTAGTGTCAATAGTTTAACAGGGCTAACATTTTAACATTATTGCCAATAGTTTAACATTGATTGCTCAACAGTGCTAATAGTTTATCATTACTTTCTGTGAATAGTTTAACAAATTGTTAAACAGTGCTGACAGTTTATCATTACTTTTTGCCAATTGTTTAACATGTAGCAACCCAGAAAAAAATAATGCATACTTTCTCTGGCACCCTGCCATTTTTATGACTTCTGATTTTTCTTCATGTGTTTGCTTTTTTGGCATAACTTTTTTATTCGAGTTATTGATTTCAAATTAGGAGACAATAGGAATAAATGAATACTGGATATGGTGGTGGTGTTTATTTGTATGTGTCAGTGGGGCTACCAACATGGACAACAATAAAAACACACTCACATAATGACTTACAGTTTCCTTATAGGCCTAGACTAGACCTAGTCCACTCACGGAGCCAAGGATGATGATAGCCAGAAAATCCGGCTCATCAAATTCCTCAGCACTACTGACAGTATTTACATCACTATTATTATATATTATCAACATTTCCTTTATTATACCTTGTATCTACAGTAACTAACACACTGCAGCTTTCAAAATCTCCTTTGATCAAATCAGTATCCAAGAATAATAGGCCTACATGAACAATGGCTTTCCAAAGTGAAATAAACAATGTGACTTCCTAATGTTAATAGGTTCATTACAATGTACGGGTCTTTCAAATACTGCTGAAAAATTCTGGAACAATCACTGAGTTATTAAAAAATAATGAACGGAAATTAGAACGTGACAAATGCTGCCGTTGGGTTGCTATCTGGACAGGAAATATGTGACATACGCTGCCGGATGGTTGCTGCAGGTTAACAGTACTGATTGTTGAACAAGGCTGACAGTATAACACTACAGCCAATAGTTTTACAATACATTTCTCAACAGGGCTCACAGTTTGACATGAGTATCAATAGTTCAATAGTCCTGATTGTTCAACAAGGCTGGAGGTTTGCCATTAGTGTCAATAGTTCAACAGTCCTGATTGTTCAACAAGACTGGAAGTTTGCCATTAGTGTCTTGCATTCATTATAAACACCCCCAACCACATCTCTATTGCCTCTAATTTCCCACTTTCCAGTTTGTTTATAATTAATGCACGCATTTTCTCTTTTACTAGATGCGTTTCCATTTCTGCATCATGGAGACATGGCTTGATGAAATCTCAGATATCTATTTTGTTTATTATTGTGGAGTTTATTAGTTATTTGTCTCTTGAAAAAGGTCCCATTTGGACTGATATGTGGAGATTTGTCCTGTGTAGTTTTATTGTATGTTTTTATATATATACTTTTTTTATATATTTTTATTCATAGGCAAGGTAAGTGTTTTTAGTAACCAGTTTAATACATTTTGCTTTACTATTTGTTCGTTCAGTTACTGCTGCACCCTCCACTTTGTCGGACATCCTCTGATCATTTGGTTATTTATATTTCCATTAGTGTCAATAGTTTAAAAGTAATCATTCTTCAACAGGGCTGACAGTTTGACAATACTGTCAATAATTTAACAGTACTGATTTTCAACAGGACTTAAGGTTGACATTACTTTCTGCCAAAAGTCTAACAATTCTGTGAATATAGTCACTCCTTACTCCTACTAGCAGAATTTATAATTACTTTCTTCTGACTCTTCAACAATGATTTCTACTGATAGTTTTACCATTATTTTTTTTTAATATTCCCAGGAAGCGAGTTTGTGGAAGAGGCACCTTTAGCTCCATGTTTCAAACTGGTCATTGAAGCCAAGAGGGAGCAGCGCCAGAGAGAACAAGCAGAGAAAGTTGCTAACCAGAGGAGTCGAATTGAAGAAGCTGAGAAGAGAATTGAGGAGAATAAACAAGCTTCACGAAAAATAAGGAAAACAACATTACAGAAACTGGAGACTAAAGATTTATGAAATTGCTGGAAGATTAATTTATGCAATGAATTTACTTGTTTGTTGAGTTTGCTCGTGGATTGTTTGTGTGTATTAATCTTGAAGGTATAAATGGTGTGCATTCAAGAACAGTGGCTTGAGGTAGTCGGGAGGTCAAAGTTAGAATGTGTCATATTAATTTTTGTGCCCGATCATATGGGTGTTCAAGGCAACAAAAGAGCAAATCAACTGGTTTGCTATGCTACTGTGTCTGGCGGTAGAGCAATTGGTTGTGCTGACATTTTTAACAACTTATGAGAAACAGCGCAGGAAAATGAAATTATTGTGGATGTGGTGATTCCTTTTCCATGTCCAGAATAAAGGAACTGAGTTTGAAATGCAGCATTGCCAGAAATTAGAGCTATTGTGAGCTTATAAGTTTCAACCAACAAAGAACTGAAACTGTCAGTCATTTTGTAATGGTGGATACACTCAATCGGAGATGAGAGCAACTATGGATATGTTCGGAGTGCAATGATGATGATCCGACAACTATGTTATTTATGCTTAAACTACCATTTCTCTTGCTCTTGTTAACAAATAGAAAGTCTGTGATATCCATCTGAATATTTCTCAAGTTCTGTTTTCATTTCTAACAGCTGGCTTCTTAGCAGGTTAATAATAAATCTACTTCTATTATAAACATAACCATATGGCTTAGAAATGGTCATTGCATACTCATATATAGGTTAACATTACTCTTCTTCTTTGCTGCAGACTCATATGCAGGTTTACACTGAAGACGGATGTGTCAGACCATTGGTGCAAATAAAATGGCAACACAACGAATTTCCATTCTCTGGACTGCATCCTGCTGAAGATCTAGTAGTACTGCTACAGGAGAGATCCAGCAGGAGTTTGAGAATGAACGCTAAGAAGAAGAAGAATATACAGGTTAACATTACTCTTCTTCTTTGCTGCAGACACATATACAGGTTAACATTACTGTTCTTCTTTGCTCACTTTATCTCCAAGGGGTTAAAATACTGAGATAAATAAAAATAGGTATAATTGTTACCAAAAGTTATAGACAAAATATACTAGAATGAGATAGATGATATTTCAGCTAGAAAACTTTCATCAGGATGAAAGACAGCACACAAACATTACATAGAAACAGAATAGAGAAAATGTCATGAGTGGATGAAGAAGATAAAGGACCAAATAGCCTTTATCATCCAGTTAACCTTCATTTATCTTTGGGCATTCAGTTTCCTCAAGATTCTATATAGGCCCCTAAGTTCTTCTGTCTTTGTTCTGAAACCCCTTCTGGTTAACAAGATGTACAAATTACAGAATGTATTGTTGACAGCTGAATACTTGTTGCAGACCTGCCCTATGTACGACAAAGAGTGAAGAACCACTTGGCCATGTCCTGTCTCATTTCATGAAAATATCTACAACACTACTCAGAGCCTGGGATTGACTGCTACCTTTTTCACAGTTATCAATGTGGAAGTCTGAAAATGAGCAAAGAAGAAATGTATAGTGTCATGGTTGTAGCACAACAACTGCTTATCTACAGCATCTGCACCACTCAGCTTGACACATCCAGATTTTGCATGTCCATATGTGGTTTCTGTTTTCATCTCATGTTCAATGGATTCCCTAGTAATACATTATCATAATTAAAAGTGCATGTGTCACAGTGATCCTCAAACAGGGGAAGGGGGAATTAGTAAAAAAGTCATCAGGGGTATTCAGTCTTTTAGAGGGAAAAAAACTAAGACTAATGTATGTCTAATATCTGGAGATTGAAGTCAATCGGCGCATGCATGGAAATGCACGTATTTAATTCCTGCGTTGTTCCGGTGCTATCATATGGATGTGAGAGCTGGAAAAACTCTTTGTCTTCAGAAGGGAAATTACTGAGTTTCAAGAGCAAATGTCTTCGTGGGATAACTAGTGCCGATTGGAGTGAATTCAAATCAAATGATAAAATCAGAGAAGAGACACATCAAAATTTCATCACAGATGTTATCAGGAAACGCTGTTGGTCCTACATCGGACATGTCCTATGCGCAGACATCAACAGAATACATCACCAATCTCTTGAGTGGATGCCTGCAGGCAAGGGAGCCATGGGTAGACCGAGGGAAACACTCAGAAGAATAGTGCTTAGAGAAAGTAAAACTATCCAAGAACTCCACAGAATAGCTTTGAACAGACAGAATTGTAGAGATCTGACCTCCGCCATATGCGCTAACGGGGGTGGGGGAAGGGGTGTATTGTATGTACTATAAAAAGCAATAAGTATGCCCACCTGTACAATGTTGACAACTATTGCTGCATTAGATAGCCTAGGGTATATAAATAAGTCCCTACTTTTATTGTGCTTAAAGAAATATTTACATTTTCATATTCATTTCAGCAAGAATGTTTTATTTTGTGACCTCGTGGATTTGTTTTTATTTTTGCACACATAATCCATCAAGCAAGTCCTTTGAACCCCTTAGATGGCTGGCTACACATCATCGGGTACATAGGCCACATATAAGGATTTTCCATGTCTCTTTCCTCCATATGTTCTCAGCCTCTTTCCATGTGATTCTCATTTGCCAAATCCTTCATGATCTCTATTTTTATAGTGTTTCTAGGTTAATTTTGAGTTGCACCTTGGTACTGAGAAAAGACGGTCCTAAGGCATCCTATCAGCTTTGACTATTGAACACCATGGTTCTTTGCAAGCTGCCCTGCCTCTTGTAGTGAGTGTCATATTTATAAGGTCTTTGATGCCCTGTGTCCATCGACATTGTGAGTGGTCTCTTTTTCTCTTTCCTTAAATCTTTCCCTCCATGATTGAATTTTTTTAATAATCATAACTATGTTACCTTGAATTTTTTGAGGACCCAGTATTCTTATATTTAGGCCTTTGTGTATATCTGTGTTGGATCATATCTCTCTTTCTCTCTCTCTCTCTCTCTCTCTCTCTCTCTCTCTCCATATTAGAGATATTGTCAGAGTTTCTTATTTTTTTAAGGCAAAACTTGTATCTCCAGTGTTCATGTTTCTGTAACTATATTGCAAAACAATTTCTACGAATTTCCTATAGGGAACATAAGACCAATGTGTACGTAAGAAATAAAGTAGAGATGTGTGCAGGTGTTTAGGAGCCATTGCTTTCAATAGTGTAACGACGAAAACTAGCATGGTTCGGACATGTATGCAGGCACGATTCCTTGTCAAAAACAATACTGCAGGGAACTGTCGAGGGTGGAAGAAGCAGAGGAGGACAAATAAAGACATGGACAGACAACATCAAGGAATGGACAGGGCTAGATATTTCCACACTCATCCGCATCGCTGAGGATAGAATTCGCTGGAGGACTCTGTGTGCTGAAGCATCCAATGTGGTACCCCTACAACCCTGAAGGGTTATGGGTTTATTGATTGATGGATTGAACTATATTGATTTTTTTCACAGGTGACAAGTAGTCAGCATAGTCCCCAACTTTTCTGACTTAAAAGTGCAAGTTTTCTTAGTCGCCTGAAAATAAAACAATTGCCCTATTCTTTACATCCTGAAATAAAAAATTCCAGACCATGGTCTTACCAGCGTTTGGAAAGAGAAAATGTGTTCTCAGAAAAATGGTTTTTTCTCAGTCCCACTTTCAAAATGGTGGTGTCATGTATACCTCATACCTGTCAACATGTCATTTGATCAAAAATCTTTTTTCTGAAGACTTTGGTTGAAATGTCATCTGTTTTTGTCAAGCATCTATTAGATCATGTGTGATTTATGTATTGAAGAATTATAATTTATAAAAATATTTTTCAGTTTTATAAGAGTTTTATGATTGTGATTTTTTATGTACAGGCATTCATTTGAATAGGTTGATAGCATATGATTATTTTGGTTTTAGTTTGTGCTTCTTGATACATTGTTTAATGTTAAATGCTTTATAGCTAGTTCTCGTGATAGAAACATTGCAGAGTACACGAAACAACTACGTTTCAGTATAGGTTGGTTGCTGATCCAGCGGTCCATGGGCTCATGCCCATTGACCCAATGCCATTGTGTGATATATGCATGTGTTTGTGAGCTGTTGTTTTGTTCCATATAATGTGTTCCATTTATCTGGCCCTGACATTCAGTATAAGGATGGAAGTTGAGACAGTTACTTTTGCCCTTAAATGGCTCTCTGGGTCTCATTTACTTGAGCAGTTATTGTTAGATTCCCAATCAATTACGCTGCGAATGATCAAAATAGCCAGTGTCAGTGGATGGCATCTATAACTACATACAACCTTTAGAGTATCACATGGATATCTGCTGCTCCTCTCTGAAAGTTGGCCTATTGGCAAGCAGAAAAACACAGCTGTTATTCTACGCCATTTTGTTTGGAGGTCAGTATATATTGCATATTGGTGAACAATTAAAAATTATGATTCTGCTGCACTTCAGGCAGAGACAAAGCTGTTGGATTTCTTTCAGAAGATAAATTATCCTCTTCTTTGGCATTCATTTTCAAACTCCCACTGGATCTCTCTTGAAGCAGTACAATGATCCTACTAGATTTTTAGAAGAATGTAGTCAAGAGAATATAAATGTGTTGTGTCATTATTTTATTTGCATCAATGATGGTTCTTGTAGCTATCTAATTATACACCTGCCTTTGTACTAGCAGAGACTTCATCTTTATTCTTCATCTTCTGCTTTTATTCTAAAACTGTCCTCAGTAGGATGTAATCTGTCTTCCATGTGATGTATCCTTTGTAGAAACTGTCACTCTATAAACTTCTTGGTCCTATGCAGCTGTCCTGCTTTGTTTAGTGTTATATTTATAAGGTCTTCATGTTCTGTGCCCATCGACATCATGGGTCGCCTCTTTTTCTCGTTCCTGAAATCTTTCCCTCCATGATTGCATCTTTTTATATATCACAACTATGTTACTTTATGTTTTTTTGTTTTGAGGATCCATTATTCTTATATATTTAGGTCTCTCCATAATATTGTTTAAAATATAAATATTAATAAGAATATGTTAATATTGTTTGTTTCAATTGCAGATGTCATTGCCTAAGTCTCACAAACATATGCTGTCACTGGAAATATACAGCTTTATGTTTGCACCTTACCATAGATATTTCATGTTTTTTGTAGGATTATTACTAATATCTTACACATCTATAGTAGTCTTGTGTTAAGTCACTTGCCAGGAGATCCAACTCTCTAAGTTAACTCACTATTTATGGTTTCAAATAAAAATTACCTTCAGCGATTCACCCAACCACAATTTAGGGTACCAGAGCTCATGCTCTGGGAAAGTTGAGGAATGGCACTATCTCTAGTGAGCAAGTGCTGAAGACACTAGTCAGGTTACTTTTATCTAATCTCTTCTGGACAATCTCTTTTGTTGTTAATGGTTGACCAAATTATTCACCGTTGTTATCTTGTTTATATATGGGTATCCTCCTAACAACAACAAACTACCGGTATAATGAGAGTAAAGTAAAAATGGGCAACTGAATAAAATTCATTCTATTTTATTATTTTCTTTATATATCAAAAACTTGTTTGACAACAAATAGCCACTGACACATAGTTTGACATTAAAACAAGTTTCTCATTTAATTTGACAATGTCAGAACAGCAAACATGACACTTACAAAACATACCAAAGAAAATTACATCCAACAATGTCTGCATCATACAACAATATAGCAGCATCTATGGTCAACATTTCTGAATGTAAAATAAATTGTCAAACATACTCATGTCAGAAATGAGACATCTTTCATCTAAGCTCACATCCACAACACTTTATCATATTTGACTCGGATAAATATATTAAATTGTAATGAGAACACACTAATATCTTTCTTATAAATAGGCCTATATGGTTATCTCTTATCATCTTCAGACCCTACTCTGTCCCAGACATTGGGGTCAATTCTCACCTTTGCAATATAACAGTGGGACTGTGGTAACTGGACACACACAGTCCCTTAAATAACTGCCCAGATTAAAGTCTTAATTCATAGGCCTATGCTCAAAGATCATAAAATCATAAAGATCACCTCAATATGACACTCATGATTAGCTCAAGATCAGAAGGAATTTTGAGAGTCTGATGGCTGCTGCACTCTATCCAGCAGAATATGCTACCTGATGACAGATTGTATGCAATGATGCAAAAGGCAAGCATCATCTCAGAATTCATTGTGTTCACAGTTAATGTCTCCTGCAAGGGATTGCATTCTTGTCATTAATTCCTCATCTGAATGTGACTTCCTTGGTCTTGACTATCTGTTGAAGGACATCTCTAAACACAAATGTCAATTTTCGTCATGGCTTTTGCACATAGTCTACCAGCAGCCAATGCTAGAACTAAGCATGCCAAGAAGCAATGGCAAAAACTAACTAAAACTATTGGTAGCAATGTCTAGAACCTAAATCTGTCCCTTTATTAAGATTGTGTTAACAAGTCTTATTCTTCATGGACCACCATTAACAAATCTCATATCACTACTCTTCATGGACCACTGTTAACAGTATGACTTCTTGGTATATTGGACAAGCATACTGAAAACATTACCTGGTCGATCAGAAATTACTTACCTGGAGAGAGTGTGTGTCTCAGGTGAGAAGTAAGTAGACAGATGAAAATATCACAGTCACATATAACACTGATAGAAATGGCAGGTGATAATCCAACATTCTGCAACAAGTGTGCCTATTAAGCACCATGATTACTACTGCATAATTGCATTTGACATAAAAGTTAACTTTACCTACATGGACTTCATTAACTTACATACAATTCTATCAGAACACTTGGAATAAAGATTGCCATTCTTCCAGACAGGCACTAATGAATACATTTACTGACCAGCAATCCTGAGCAGACGTATCTCCCATTTACCAAGAGTGCTAATTTTTAAGACATTGACAGCACCATCTTTGCAATATTCCGTAGAAGATCAAAATCATGATATAGAGCTTTGAAAATTTCTATGTTATAGTGACTGTTTTTTTTCCAAATGAATTTGAAATTCCGGTAGTGATGTCTGTTGATGGAGGGTGTTACTCTAAACAAGTCTGGGTTACTCTGTCGATCGTTGGATTAATCAACTAACATCGAAAAGTCCAGACTGATTAGTGTAACAGTAACAACCAATATCCATACTATTCAAGAACTGCACAGAATAGCTTTGAACAGACAGAATTGGAGAGATCTGACCTCTGCCCTATTTGCTAACTTAAGCGCAAAAGGAAAATGAATGAGAGTTATTTCAAGAGTGAAATCTAACTTATTTAGAGCTTGTCATGGAATGATATTACTTCTTATGTATACTTTTCTACTCACCTTCCAGTATTTCAGTTTATTTCAAGAATAGAATCTTATAACCCACATAGACATACTGTATTTCATTGGTGTATGCCATTTTCAAATGACATACAATTCTTAGTAACACTATTGTTACGGTTACCATATTTGTGAAGTATAACAATTTCGACGATTGTCAAAGTTGGTCACCAAGTGAGTATATATATATCAGAAATTCGATGACCTCTAATTTGGTAAGTAAAGTGATGACAAGTAGCTACAAGTAAATGCAGCATAACATGTCGACTTCTGTGGCAGAGGGGCTAATTAGACAATCTAATAGAACCAATTTGTACAAACTTGGGTTGGTGTTTGAGCTCAGCAAAAGTCATATAATCTTACATAATACTGGCAATATTGCTGAAATGTTCAAGTTTGCCTAAAATTCAACAATTCTTTAACTGCAATGACCTACATGTATATGGAATTATTCATCTTGACATCGTCTGAAGCAAACTTGTTAGATGGAATGAACAGGCATGAATCAAACATTTTATCTCACGGCTAAATCTGCCGAACTATTATCAATTCGGTTCGTTGCAGAAGCAGCATGAGAGCATAACTGGCGGGATATGCTTCAATTATATACATAACATATATCTAAACCATACATATTGCAAGTATGAGAAAACTGACAATGTAGATATTCAATGGCAGTGTCTTCACAAAAACAACTTAACGAATTTGGAAAAAAACTGCCAGTATCTTGATAACTGATTCATATGTCCATATATACATTTAAACATAAAGAAGACATAACGAATACTTATTATAGAAACGTTACCAAGTATTTATAGACAATACCTTTGAGATTGTAAGTGTACACCTTCAAACATGAACATGTGGTCATAAATTAATATGTATCTCTGTTAACATATGAGGGTCAAGTAAAAAATTGTCCAATCGTATGTTTTTGTGTTGCCAGTTGGTAGCATTCTATGAGCCTCATTACAAAACATATAACCTTCGACTTCACTGCATGAATATTGTCATTGTATAACCTCATGGTCAGTGCCAAGCAGCAATTCTAGACCCACAGGTCAGTACTCATCACATTCATGATGAGTAGCATAATTTGTTCTGAAATTTCTCACAAACTGAGAAAATAGAATATGCTGCGGAGACTGTTCTTCAAGATAAATGAATGTGCCTTTATCTCAGGGTCATAACCATAATCCATATTTTTTTTTTAATGATTTGTTTTATAAAATATGGACCAACATTAACCCATTCCAACTGCTCACATGCAATCCACAGTTGGATTTCCATCTGTTCATGAGCAATGAATATCTGGAAAAAAAATTGTTCCTTGATATGGCACATGCCTAGATGTATGGTACATGCCTAGATATCTGACACATGCCCAGATGTATGGCACATGCCAAGATGTATGACACATGCCAAGATGAATAGAACTGATTTAATTGAACAAGACATTTTTTTTTAACTCTTACTCTAATTGTTAGTAATGATTTTTCCATTTCGAATTTTCACAATTTACTTCCAATTATGTCTAGATTTCTGCCTATTGAATATTTACAATGCTGGTTATGTTGTATCAACTTCTGTCATCAATCACTATGCATCCAGTTCAAGTCACGTCACTATGCATTCAGTCCACGTCACTGTGCATCCAGTTCTGATTTTTATTATATATAAGTTTGTTTTATGTGGTTGTAGGTTGCTGATACTACACAATATACATCTAGTCAGATATTAGATATTTATAGTGTGGTTGTAGATTCCCCACTACTTTTTTGTGTAGATATCAGATTGTCATTCAGTGAACAATCCTATAGTATATGCTCTTGTGTCTGTGTTGTTGCTCTACAGATGCTGGTCACAGAATTGATGATATCAATCTGGTGTAAATGTGACTTTACAGGAAGTGTATCAATTTAGTGGAAAAAATCTTGGTTTGGCTCATTTTTGTTCCGTTTCTTGGTGTTCTCTTGCTCAGGTCTATAAGTTTCTGTTTAGTTTTCTCCACTGAAGTCTCATAGATTGTTTTATATCAGTAATCAGTACTGTAGCACCTTTACTTTCCTAAAACTTTGAAGTGTGTGAGATAGAAGGTTCCTCCTGTTTTTTGCCAGTTCATCTGCTGTTTTGTTGCCAGGGGTACCACAATGAGCTGTTATCCATTGTAGTACTAATGCAGTTCTGGATAATTCTGAGATTATTTGTCTAGTATCAACGAGCTTGTCATGGCAGTGTTTTGGATAGGCTTGGAGTACTGATTTTGAATTCAGTATTTAAGAACTGACGTATTCCTATCAAAATCACATGTTTGTCAATATTTATAATGCCCATAACTTGTCAATCAATCCTACCCCTCGTTTGTTATGACTTGACAGTCAAACTAAAGTTTGGATATATTTTAAATCAATTTTTGTACAGTATAATATTAATATGGCTCTTTCAACATACATCTCTATACTTATGTAGATCTGTCAACACACATCTCTAATAATATGGATATCACAAGTGGTTTGACTAAGTTTGCAAGAATTCTTCCATAATTTATTGATTCAATTAATGATAAATAACAGTCTAGGGCTAATAAATTTAATACATTTCTACAATAAATTTTAATTTCACCAACCACAAGTCAACTAGTATCATCTACAATAAAAAATAACCAGATTTACATGTTTGCAAGAGTGGTAAATTACTAAACTCGTAACAACAAAATAAGGAAACCATGACAAAGGCAGTGTTCATGGTCTCGAACAAGCCTATAGTATTGTAGCAGAATGTCAAACTCTGGTATTCATAACACTAGTCCAATTCTACTGCCAAGCTCCTATATCAGAACCAGGATCTAAGATAATATAGGATTTTTTATCTGCAAGCACAAGGGGCAATGGACCATCTAAATACATGAGGTCAGTTTGCTGACTGTGGAACATTCCATACCTGAACTAGATAGACCCAAGTCCAACTCCCAGTCTTTTGTTTCTACCCTAGAGACTGTCACCAAGGTCATGTTTTGGCCTTTAAAGTTCAAGGGTACAGTAGGTGATAAACCATCATGGCCTAGAGTTGAAACACACTTATTACCTGGTAACAGAATGAAAAGTTGTTATATTCTAGGGACGTCAACCTATGCTGTAACCACAATTCCATGTGTATTAGGTTTATACTGTACAATTTAAACTGTAATACAATCCACTTACTGATTCAAATCACACATAAAATGTGTATTTATTGCATGATAGTGAATGCAAACATCTACATAGTGGCATGGTGAACAAGAATGACAGAGTATTAATTCCTCTAGATTCTATCATCATCAAAATCACACATCGATTTCACATAATCTACGCACTGAGTAACCTCATCCACTCAGAAGATTTTCAGAATTGTGAATCATGTGCTCGCTCTCAAGATTTCAAGACAGCGGTGGGAAGATTGGAACAGCCCATAGAGAGAAACATAATAGATATATGAAGAGACATAAATCAACATCAAAACTGGAAAATATGTGTAGCTACACTCTGATTTATGTATGGATTTATTGTGACTATCGGATCACCTATGCACTTGTCTAGTGTGCATTGATAACCTGCATGCATATAACTCATCAAATCACATATCATATATGGTAATAAAAGTCATACCTTCTTACCTGACATAACCAGCTGTAACAAATTTCTATCTGCTGTTCATTTCATGAAATTATACCACAAACTTATTAGTCTATTAGAAAAAGGGGTTCTGAGGGATCACCAAAAAAATGTTGAAATTGTGGACCACAGACCCATCTAGACGGCCTGAGGAAGGTACTTATTTGGATGATAAATAAGAAGATAAATATTGATAAACTATTGAAAGTTTTCTGTTGATACTATTTAAACATGTTCTGGCAAGAAAGTTAACATTTTTTTAGGCACCAGGAGAAGGTGGGCATGGAAAAAAATATTTCTTAGAAGAGACAGACAAAAAAGGTTAAAAATTACTGTGAGACGTGAAATTTATTAGTAATTCATTATTTCTCTCCATTTTATCACCTCCATTTTTCAAAATAGAAATAATAACTCTTGACTAAAAGTTTAACCCAGATTCTCAGAATTGAAAGACCAGTGCCACTACCACTCGGCTACCCGCTTATAATATATTGAATGAAACACAACCTACCTATATTCACATGTCATGGATAATATTTATCTTATCTTGCCTTATCATTCTGACAAGATCTTAGTGGTATGAAATTGTACAAAATATGCAGAAAATACAAATATATATATTTATATATATAATATCTTATCAAACATGATTTTAATAACAAAATATGTGAGACATTGGCATGAAAAAAACAACACATTAGCTCAAGGAAAATATTAAATGATTCCATCTTATGACACACAGATGTGGATAAAAATAGAGTTCTTTAATCATTTAAGTATGGGTACAAATATTTTTTCTATTCTCCTGAAGCATAGACTTGGATTTAAAAATGTAATTTTATCTCTCATGAAACATTGGACATGGATTAAAAATGTAATTGTGTGTCTGATGAAAAAAGACATGGATTACTATTTAACTGATTCAATATGATGCCCTTTTTGGTCTCTGGACACAACAGTATTTATAGAATGTTTGATATGCTGATGTGTCTGTAAAAGTTTGAGAAAATAGTCAGACAAATTGTCATCACAGAGTGGAATCAGTTAATTTCATATCTCATAAAACAAGCAGTCATGAAACACACTTAAACACAGACACCGCATACATAAGTATCTACGTATAGACTAGATATTTTTCATCCAAAAAAATTAAGTTTTTGTTAATTCGCAGCCAGAAAATCAAACACAACATAATTATATTAAATTTGTGCTTTCTTAAGCTGGATGTATCTTTGATATTGTTCTCATACCCTAGTCTGAAACTGACCTGGCGTCAAACATGGTGTATTTTCATCATCACTGTCACTGACGTTAATCTCACTGTCTTCAATGTCACACAGACCAGAGATGTCGGAACATGAGGCATTAGAGGTGAAACCCCCAACTGACATGCTCATGTCATCAATAAAAGAAGTACGAGAAGGTGGTTCTTGATCTGTGGTATAGTCATCTGTAACATATCCAGGAGTCATGAACTCTTTTGGCGGTCGGAGAGCTGGATAGCTATGTTCCCTTAAAGAATCTCGAGGAATGTACGCTGCCCCAGATGGTTTTGTGTCCATGTTCTCATCTTCTGTTAGAGGATCTATATCCAAATCTTGGTGAGACAAGTTGTAGTTTGGCAGATACTTGCTAGGATGGATACTAAGGTTTCCAGGAAGTTCGTAACTGTCTTCAAAACCTTGGAGCAGTTGTTCATACTTCGGGTGGTCAACATAACTTGGTGGCATGTCATCACGCTCATACGGATCATTTTCAGCATACTCCGAGTCTCCAACGTATTCTGAATCCTCAAAATAATCCCGGTCTTGATCTTCCATAATGAGATGAGATATGACATTGTCATCATCATCGTCATCATCATTCACAACGCTGCTGCTAATGTTATTCTGCCTTTGTTCATCCGAGCTCAACAAGGGGCTGTCATCATCCCCATTATAGATAGCTCTGGTTGTGATGTTGTCATCGTCATCAAAGTTATCAGCATTTACATTGCAGTCATCACTTGGTTGAGACGAAGATGGCGAGTCTGGAATTTCATTGGTTGGAATTTCGGAGATGTTTGGCATTGATGGTCCAGGGGCCCAGTCGGATGTATCCCAGTGATAGCCTAAAATGATAAAAGTAAAAATATAGAATGACATTGTAATATAAAAATGTACACTATAAAGAATAACAAGAAATGTGACCAATTAAAATTTATCAATGTTTCAAACAGTTTCTAAGACAAAGTCACAGGTCAGATAATATAACTATTATACTACATAATGGTTGGCTTGGTGGTATAGTGATTAGTTGGCTCACCTCACATACACAACTCAGTAAAACTTGCTCATGGTTATAAAGCTGATCATCACATTATACTGGCAATGTGCTTGGATGTATCAGAGAAAGAAAGATGGCCTTTTGCATCTTTACAGACGGTCAGGAAGTGGACCAGTGTAAAATTAAACGACTATGATGCCCTCAAATTGGTTAAATTTCTGAGACACACAGTCCCTATGTTTCACATAATTGCTTTACTTGCCAGGGCAAGTTTTATGGAGAAAGTTCCTTGCCCATTTACACTAACTCCCTCTCTGACTTGTTGACTAGTTCCAAAAAAGAGACAACACAATATTGCTGGAAACAAGCAAAACTGCAGGATATGCCAGAGGATGGTTTAATACACTATCACCTGCCTTTGGGTCTTCCCTTTTGATTCTCTGTAGGGGTTTACTCCTTTAATAATTTATGTGTTGGTGTGCATACAAATTCAGCAATAGTTGAATAGCAATGTCCTATACAGAATAGGTTCCAATTATAATTAAATTCTACTACATGAAGACTCACATTGTACACAACAATTCACATGTAATATGAAAATACCAGAAGGCAGTAGCCAGGATTTGAACCAGGTCCCTCCGTTCAGCTGGGATTTATTCACCTTGCAACTAGAGTCAACAATTTTCTGAATTCGAATCTCTAAAAGAGATGCAATTTTAGTCAGCGCATATTTTCAATTACTATAAATAGGGACAGGTTGATCAACACACAAACAACAATAACAACACACACACACTGCACAGGCATGTAAATTCCTCGACCCGATCATGTAGATTGGGGGGGGGGCGCCTTTCAGGGTGTTCATCGCACATACGATTATTCACAAAAAGGTCTCAAATTTCCAGTTAAATAGTAAAATTTACACATGAAAACTGATAAATATTTTCTTTTTTTTAATTGTTAAAAACACTTGGGGTGGTCCTTACAGTAATCATATCTACGGCTTTGCAAGGACCACAAACATTTAACATTAGTATGTGCTATTAAGCCTCAGTACTACAAGGGCCATTAGGCCTATAAATCACACATTAGGTTATTAGAAACAAGGTTGTTTGAAATGTAACATGCAGCAACTAGAGTAAAAGACACTGGAAGATTTAACAAAATTGATGTGCATTAGTCATAAGTGCTGAAGGATTGATAAACTAAACTATAAACTGATGTATGGAATTGACACAACAGAACCACATTACATACCAATATGGTATGTTATACGAAACTGTGGTATATATTTGTTATATATAGACCTATATTATATAAGCTATATATATCTCTCTTTGGTGGTATATATATTTCCATCATATTCATCATGAATTAAGTAAATTTTACACCATTTACGTCAATATTACATTTTATAATGTCAAACAATTAAGTCCTATGTGAATCACCCTGTATATGCAATACCATGTGAGACTGAACTAAAAATTTAATAGACAACAAGTTATACTGATATACCCAATATGCACTTTAGAAACATCATATCTGCCAAATTTGATACTCTATGACCTTTTGATGCAAACACCCTTCATTCATTCAAATCATGTTCTGTTTATTTCATCTCCATTCCTTCAGGTTTTATACAACTATCATTCATGACTTTCAGTAGTCATCTGTTCTTGTGTTCATTACTCTTTGATGTCTGTACAGGCAGTCAGTGTTTACTTATGTTTTATTCTTGATAAGACAATTTGGTTGAAATATCAATATCTCATGTTTTCCTATATGCTTGTAGTTATTTGTAAAAATCCATTGTATGTAAAGACTTTTTGTCTTTTAGGTGGTTATTTAGCAGGTTTGTGTAATTAGGTAGTGTTAATTATAGAATGAATCACTCGCTACTGTTTTGCATTGACTTTTCTTTACTTGTGTGCCGCTTGTTTGATTCTTGATTAGGAGCCACTATCAATTCACAACAGCCATCTAAAAGTATATAAGCTTAGTGTCCAAGTTAGTTGTTGGTTGTCAGTTCTTCTGGTATTTCCAGTGAGGATACACTTTCTCTCCTCTTCCCTGGTCACTCCCATTTCTATCATTCCCTTAACATATACATGGTCTTTTTCTGCATCCTCTTCATTGTTTTGTAGCATATCAATCAATCAATCAAGTGCCATGCCGAATGGCTTAGGCGATCATATTTCTCCACAACTCTCTGTTTCTTGTGTTGTCAATAAGCTTGGTTGGTGAGCTTCTACCGTGCCACAATACAAGTCCATCTAGTAACTTTTCTCTTTATCATTGCCTATCTCTTCTCCCCTTGATCTTTCCAGTGGTTATTAAGTGTTCAAGTTGTGTTCTTCTCAGCACATGCCATAGAAACCTTGACTGTAAGCCCCCAATGTTTGATATGATTGATCTTTTTACGCCAGCATCAATGAGAACATATGCATTAGTTTTCTTAGCTGTCCATGCTATTTTTTTTTACATTATTCTTCTTAGAAACCACATTTATGTAGCCTCTAATTTGCTTTGAATTTTTTTGTTTATAGTTCATGCTTCACATCCATAAAAAAGAATTGTAGCGTATGACTGCTCTAATTTACACAGCCCAGTCTCTTCTCATCACTATTTCATCCACTATAGTTTTATCTGCTAATGCATCAGCTGTTTTGTTTCCCCTGACTCCCACGACTGTAGATCTGTCTGATGCTCTGAATGTCGTTGAGAAGAGTGTGCCACTTTTTTCTAATCACGTATTTTCCTATTTTGTGTATGCATACTCTGGGAATCTGATATAATCACTGTGGGTGGTTGTGTGTTCAGTGACGTCAGAGCTGCTGCAACTCTCTATATCCATTCTCATGCTCACTGTTGTAGTGGAATAGGCAGCATATTTTTCCACCTCTTTCTTGTCATCTCAGAAGGTGACGAAGTTCTTTCTGCATCTGTTTGTTCGTCTTACTACTGAGCCATCTGTAAATAATTATATCTTGTGGTTTTGAGTACTGTTGTATGAATTCTTACATCATTCCCTGTCTTATTTGCTGCACAATCATGGTTCTTCCTAGCTGTATCACATTTGTCAAGGACATTCTTTGTTTACTTCCACCAATTCACAGTTTCTTCCAGCTCACAGACTCTGAATAAGGTTCTTCTGCTTCTGCGATCCAAGACCTTCCTTATTTGATGTACCTTCATTTTTGTTTTATTTAGAGATTGGTGTATAGGATGATGGTAATTGTTGACCCACTTGTGTTCTAGCCTGTCCCTCGTGTTTCCAAAGTTTATACACCTTTGTGTAATGACAACATCCAACCACTACGGTCTTCTGCCACATTTTCCCAGCAACTGTGGTCAATAGTAAAGTTTTTCATTGCGACCATACATAAATTTTCGTATCTCAGGAGTGGTCTTTTTTTAACTCTTTATCTTCCGACAGTTCACCAAAGTATATCCTGTATAGAAAATTGCCATTAAACTATTTCTGACCAGCTATCTTATTTCCCATTATTTGGGAATGACATTGAATCAATTGGACAACTAATTCTTTTAATGAAAGTAACATAATACAGTTCATTGATGAAGTCAGTTTGGGTTTTTGATTGTGTGTTTAAAAAATTTGTGTTTTTCTTTCTTCATCACAAGATGTCACACTTGCTCTATACTAGTTTAGTCCTAATTGTTACATATAGTTGTGTTAACTACTATACCAAATGCACGAAGTAACAATACACAATAGGAAAATAGAAGTAATATTACAAATAAGATGAAATATTGTATATATATCATCTTAGAATCAAGTAGAATCATGTTGTAGCCAGTTGGTTTTAGACATTCTTAAAGGTGCATTTCTAAATATATTTATCCAGTACTCAAAATATTCACTCACTCACACACATACACAGTACAGTTGGTTTTAGACATTAAAGGTGCATTTCTAAATATATTTATCCAGCACTCAAAATATTCCCTCACTCACACACACATACACACACAGAGATATACACAGTTCCACACTATGATATACATACAAACATATATCTTAAAACACAAATATCGGCTCTTGTTTGGAGCGCATGTCTTCTAATGTTTACAGTGCTTTAAAGTTTTTAAATTAGGGTCAGATTGTAATAATTTAGTAGTTTGTGATGGGGAAATAATCAGCAAAAATAGGAAGAACACAGTTTTTCTCTCTCTTGAGACACAGATGTATAGAGTTCAGGAGTTGGGGGGGGTGGATTTAGGATTAGAATTTGTTCTAATGCTACTTCTAACCAGCACCCCCCCCCACCCCAAACTCTACCATTATTCTTTCTCTTCCTATGTACATTCATCGCACAAAATGTGTGGTACAATAAGCCATTTTGTGTTTCTTGCTGCACCATCTGAAATGAAGTAATTTCTTTGACAGCACGAAAACAGTACGAACCATAACAAACTCATAATGAACCTGTGCATATATTATCTGGATCACAATTTCTATGCTGGTGTAATATAGGGGGTACACATTCCAAACAAGAATCAAAATATCATAGCACAAACATTTTCATGCCCAAAATCTGACTCACAACAACTTTATCTACATTAAAAGGCTTGCTGTGTTGGACGTCATATATCAAACATCAAAGATTGGCAAGTTTTGCGATACTGTTTTCAGATCGTAACTTCAAAGGCTTGACTAACACTTTTCCTTATCCCTGTTTATCATCATATTTTAGAGTTTCACTTATTTAGATGTTGATAGCTTGTAATTTAGTATTTTTAGCTCAAGGATTAGAACTTATCTATCTATGTGACATGTCCTTTACAGAATGTTATCCTCACTGCCACTATATAAGCCTCTCAGTTCTGTGCAAGCTGTCCAGCTTCTTCTCGTGTCATGTTCAGAAATTCTTCGATGTCATGTGTCGATTGAAGTCTTCGTCTGCCTCTTATTCTCTTTCGTGGAACTTTTCCCTCCATGGTTAACCTTTCTAAACCATTGTGTCTCTCTTTTTTTGTTTTTGTCATGTGACGTATTCCTTCCAGAACGTTGTCTTCCCAATGAACTCTCTGAACCTCTCTCTGTCTTGGGCGATGTGGCTTGCATTTTCTAGAGATGTATTAATGTTATCTTTAATGTTGTCAGTCCATCGTCTTCTTGGTCTGCCCCTTCTCCTCTTCCCAGGTACTCTCTGAACCTCTCTCTGTCTTGGGCGATGTGGCTTGCATTTTCTAGAGATGTATTAATGTTATCTTTAATGTTGTCAGTCCATCGTCTTCTTGGTCTGCCCCTTCTCCTCTTCCCAGGTACTCTTCCCTCCATTATTTGTCTTTCTAAACAGTTATGTCTCTTTATATGACCAAACAGGCGTAGTTTTCTTTTTGTTATTGTGTTAAGTAACCAACACTCTGGAATATTCAGTGTGTTTATAATATCTGAGTTTCTGATTTTATCCTTCCATGATATTTTAAGTATCTTCCTGTAGCATTTCAGCTCGAAGGCGTTGATCCTCTTTGCCACTGTTTTACTTAGAGTCCATGTTTCACAGCCGTATGTTGCAACCGGAAAAATAAAAGTTTGTATCTCTCTGTATGTCCAAAATATGTTCTCTTGCGTTTTTTAATAGTTTTGAGAAGCTATCCTTCTTCTATGTTCAGGTCTTTGTGGATGTATGTGCTGGTTCATCTTTCTGTGGATGATATTCTTAGGACCTTTCTATAACATTTCATTTCTATTGCCTATCCCCAGGTGGTGGTTTTGTTGTAGCTTACACACTTGCCGTTGAGCATAGGGGTTTGTAAAGATGTAGTCTGCATTTCAGAGCCAAGTGTGTTGCTCTGGATGAGGTTTAGCCATGTTTGTTCAGGATGGTCTTGATGTTGTCTATCCATCTTTTCCTAGGTTTGCCCTTGGCTCTCTATCTTGATTCCATTTTGTTATAAGCTCTTATGGGAAGTTGATAGTTCATCCTCATAAGATGTCCAAACCAGTTTCTGTATATATTAAATGTATGATGTTATGCCTATCTTTCTGATGTTCTCACTGCACATTTTGTCGAGTCTGGTGACTCCAATAGTTTTCTCTAGACATTTAATTTCACAAGTTTCGATCTTTCTCTTATGTGTAGATGTCAGTGGCCAAATCTGGCACTGTTAGCATAGTGTTGGTAAAAAGATGCTCTTAATCATTTGTTTCTGTACACATGTCGATATTTGGGTGCAATAGCAAAGGTGACAGCTGGTATGTCACAGCATTTGCCTTTTGACATCTTGTTTCTATCTCTATGGAGTCGTCCATCTTCTGTGAATACTTCCTAGGTACTTGAGCTCTTTGACTTGTTATATTTGTATGTTCTCTATTCTTCTTCATGTGACATATTCTTTCCAGAATGTGGTCTTATGAATTATCTGAACAATCCACTGTATTTTGTCCACCCAATTGACACACAAAAATAGGTCCTTTTCCTGAATGCATGACTACTTCATATTTCATTTCTTTATGGAATGTGAACTAAGTTACATGTTATGCACAAATTCATTCTAAGTTTGGTATAGTGGGCACACAAATGGTGTGCCATCAGTGAAATTACGTCACTGGTGGAGATTTAATACCATGACTGCGCATCGGGGGAGAAGGGATAATCCTAGAGTTATGTCATTGGGAAATATTGGGGGGGGGGGGGCACTCTCTCCTAAACTGTCTATATCTTGGTCTCAAGAGTTATTAATCAAGGGCAAGTTTAGCAGCCATTTCACTAATAGAAATTGAATCTGCAGAATGACATCACAAACTACTAACAAATTATGATTCAACAATTATTTAAAAACTATGAGTGTTATGCGCACTGGTAGGCACGAATTCTGGGAAAGGGCCCAAAAATATGCTTACACACACATTCTGACATACAGAAACATTTAAGCAAGGGCTCAAATGAACATTGACATATCTGACACATTGAAGTCAGGCCAAAAGGCACAGATAAACCATGACACAGCACAATCCATTCTCCGGACTACATCCTGCTACTCAGCAGAAATTTGAGAACAAAGGCAGAAGAAAAAAAAGCATCTGTCAAAAGAAATAACTTAACTGGCAGAATGCATAGGGTGTACTTTGTCAGACAAATATTGCACAACAAAATAACATTAACACAGAACAGGGTGATATGTGGAAAATAACTATCAAATGATGCATGGAGAGAAAAATACAGTGGAATCCCATTATAACAAATTGGTCCGGACTGACAAAATATGTATTTAAAAACAGAAATTGGTATATACAGTACAAACAATATAGAATAAATATAATTGGGGATTTTGCAAAGTGTTTTTTTTATAGGGAAATTTGTTATAACAGAATGTGCTTTAGACGGATTCCACTATACTAGTCAAACATTCTTCCACAATTTAACTTATGGCATTCTCTTCTTGCTCAGCTTTCCTCTTCCGCATTCATTCTCAAACTCCTGCAGTTTAGCAGAATATAATCCAGAGAATGGAATGTGTTTGTCATGGTTTACAGCTTAGCTGCGATATCTATGCCTTTTGATCTGATTTCAACATGGACTATGGGTCATTTTGATCCCATACAGGACGGGATAGTTAACTCCATCCCACCTAACTTCCTCTGTCACTTCATGCCTGGCAGGTAACATCGTTGCTATTTTTTGCTCCCCTTTTTTTGCCCTAGTAACACATGAGCATCCTCTTCTCACACAATGTTCAGATCATTTCTACATCTACCAAGCTCAGCAAATTATAAGAAATCAAAGCTGAAAACATGAATATAGAGTTTACAGTAAAGCACTGCAGGCCAAAATAATTAAACCAAGTTGTAATATACTGTCCATCTAAAGTAACAGTGTAACTAGACATCAATTTAACAACTTGAAAATAATATGATAAAGTCTCAAACGGTGTAGAAGATTGATTTCATTGTACTCAGGTTTCCCCATTTTAATTACACCCCTCCAACAGAGCAACACACAGCCTACGAAAAGTACGACTTAGAATAGGGTAACTACATATCTTCAAAAGATAATTTACATGGATCTCTGAACAAAAAATGCTCTTGTAGTAAACATGACAACCTGGCTCAGTATTGAAGCCATAACTTCTTGAACATGAGACAAACAACTTAATCACTATGTCAATAATAGGTAATAACCGCAGCAAAACTGTAATCCAACAGGTGAAAATTGAAACGGTAATGAAGTTTTGATAATCAATGATAATGCACATGATAATACACACAAATTCATGCTTCAACCAACTTTATCTAGGAAAATCATGATGAATGCCTTTTGGTCAATACGTCAAGTTGTGTGTTTTTATTGTCTGATAAAGGCCTTTTGGTCAAAACATTACTTTTTGCATGCCTAACATCTAACCCCAGTCTAATCCATACAACCAACCATCCCAAAAATCAGTATTCAACCAAATAAATATCTCTATGTCCACCCACTAATGGATAATTATAGCCAAGGGAAATGATCAATGAAAAAACAAAGAACATAGATTTGCCTGCTCTTCGTTTATTTCATTTAAAATTTCTGCAAAAAAAAAAAAGTAGCTACGCTTACCAAACATGAACCAAGTTTCCCTTTTTCACACCTGAGACCTATTGGGAAATGTGGTATTACATACATTTCTAGAGGTCGACCACAAAAACGATGAACCACCGAAATAAAAGAGGAAACAAATTCCACAATATACTCAGCACACACGAGCGCTATCTCAAAGAAACTCTTATCCACTGATGCTGAAAGGCAACAAAGGGTTTAGCAAATAGATAGATACATTTTTTTATTGAACGATAACATACCTAGAGATTATGTTTATTGCATCACATCCACTACCTTTACATTCCAAGAAGTTCTGGTACCCATTTAGTCTAGGAGTTGTTGGTGATTTAAAACATATTTTAAGTGAACTGGAACTGAACTCTTGATCACTCAACTGGGAAACCAGTGCCCTAACCACTGAGCTGTCTATCTATGTTCCTTCAGCACTGAATATGATGGATAGGGCAGGCATAAACCTGTGATCTTTAGTTTAATTGATGTGATGTTACTGTGTATAACACTTGCATGTTGCTGAGACCCATAGCATACCATCTTTGATGGTTGTTATACAAAGAGTTTCTCTTGGTCTTCAACTCTTTTATTTTCTCTGTGGTATCCTTGTTAACGTTTGTAGTGTCTATTTTTATTCATTATAAGTAAATGTTTGATATAAGTCCTTCATTTTCTTCTTATTATAGAAAAAAAACTGTTTGGTATCTTCTCTTATTTGCATGTTTGATTTTAATTTTTCTGAGCAATATTTAAAAGTTTTCTAAAACATTTATTTTAAAATGAATTGTATTTCTTCTCCAGTGCCTTTGTTATTTCCCAGCTTTCGCAACCATATGTTAATACAGATAATACACTGGAGTTAAATAGCCTTAGTTTGGTATATTTGCTTATTGTTTTTTTAATTTCCAATTGTTTATTAGGTGGTTGAATACACTTGATCACAAAGCAGTGTCAGTAGAAATCTCTTTTGCTGTATCGTTATCAAGTATAATTTTGCTGCCCTAGTAGGAAAAGTTATCGACTGAATTGTTTCTCTGTCGAAAGTGATTTTAAACTTTAAGTTGGTAAAATTCATTACCTTAGCCTTGATATTCAAAATCAAGATCAATACGAGTCGCTTCTCCTCAGGTAGACCAGGATTCTGTTTGGTTCCCGCACTCCTGTCTAGCTCACATTTGGCTCTATGATTCTGCTTGCGTACAGCAGTGCCTTCTTGGGCAACGACCTTGGCTAGTCAGTTGAATTACGTGAAGCTACTCAGCAAGAGGACGTCCTCCTCTACTGCACACATAATTGCTGGCAGAGAAGGCGAACGATCATATTATCCACACCAGCTTCAAAGGTGATAGTTGGACAGGCCCTCTATTGGGCTGAGGGCAATGAAGGACAGTAACTGAAAAGCCACCAGAACCAACTCAGAAAGCAATGAAAAACTACTGAATCATATACAATGTCATGAAACTCATGATGACCACAAATGGAAGAAGCTGGGCATCTAGCACAGAACCAAGAGTCTTACAGAGTGGTAGTAACCTTCAACCTTCTGTAAAGGACACATTAGAGAGGCTTCCTATCATTGATCCATTTTATACCGAAATATTCTTCGGTATTTGTCATAACCCAATCTATATAGCTATGCTACACAGCAATGGTGACATAATGCAGTCTTGTTTTACTTTGTTTCTATGTAAAACCATTCAGTTTTACTCTTGTTTGTTCTAACACAGCATCTTGAGTTATCATATAAAGCCTTGATTACATTTAAATATTTAGTTCGGAAGCTGTATTTAACGAGAATTTTCCAAAGTGCCAGAAAAATGACTGTTGAAAATAAAGTTGATAATAAACAGGGCATGCATTATCACTGATTCTTGGCTAAGCTACTAGACAAATAATGCTCTGAGAATACTAGGCACTCTCATAACACTTCACTGTAGTTCTTACTTTTTATGTGAAATAAACACAAGATCAGACACATAGAATATATATAAGCATGTACACCTAACAATACGAACGCGCGCACACACACACACACTAAGATGCACACGCACACACACATGCTGATATTAAGGTGCACAAGATCTCAAAAAAAATCTGACAAAAAGAATCAAGATGGCAAAAAAAGAATACAAAACAACAGAAACAAATACAGGCATAAGCGAGGGGTTTGTTATCAGCTCAACATGCCATCTAATGAATGATCTCTACCTTTCTTCTGTCCTCGCTTCGCTGCATGTTTAGGCAGGAAATGAATGACAAAGTTTAAATAAAAACTCAACAAATATATGTCATTACATTTGCTTCAGTTAGAGTTTGTCTAAAAGATTAACAGGCATATCAATATTAAATAATGAATTTATACAGTAAAATCTGGTTTGAGCAGTCGTTCTGTTAACTGAAATTTGTTTTCAACTAAAATATTTTCAATCCCTGTGATTTTGTAGCTGAAAAACATGGTAAATTCTTCTGGATTAAGTAGAAACTATTTAATGCAGAAATGGAAATAATGAATATGCCTTTATGTGGAAATGTTCCCTGTACAAAAATGCATGCCCAGAGTAGAAACCTTGGAAAATAGAACATTTCAAGAGACCAGTGTAGTCTTTATACAAATATATCAGACAATTTTACTCACCTTAGGAGCGAGATAAGAAGGCATGGTTGAAAACTACATCAATATAGACCAATACCTTCAAACCAAAATGGACACAATGAATATTGATATCTTAGTTGAGAATATTTGAGAAAATTGGAATGGAGAAGAGGAGAAAAATGAAATATTATAAATAACCAAAATATTGGAGGATGTCCAACAAAATGGAAAGTGCCACAGTAACCAAACAAACAAATTGCAAATCCTGAATAAAGTAAAAAGGTTACTGTAAATACCTAACTATTGAATGTAAAACATAAATAAATAACAATAAAACAAAGAACAAGGACAATTATCCACATATCAGTCCAATCGATGCATAGATAATTGTCCTTGTTCTTTGTTTTATTGTTGTTTATTTATGTTTTACATTCAATAGGTTTCACAGTAACTTTTTTACTTTATTCAGGATTTGCCAAAATGAAATTGTGTTGTAAGAAATAAGTCTATAGTGATTCTTTATCAAGATGCTGTCAAAAGATTTGAGAAATTACAGCAAATTGCACTGCAATGGAATGATTCAAGTATGCTTAGTGATTTCTCAGGTTAAAAGTCTTTGTGGAAAGTCAGCTAGCCAGAAGTGTGTTTGGTATCTATAGAAGCCTTCTAGAATACTGGAAAAATCTAAAGAAAACATATTTAATTTGTTTGTGCTCAGTGTAATATCTGCATGTGTTCAATTATTGTGTGAATAGTTATATGAGTACAGTTATTTCATTTCGTCTTACTTACATGCATGTCTGTGGTGAAATTTTCATAGCACACTTTGATTACCGGGTAAGTGGAAACCTGGCTTTAGAACAAATATTTTCCCAAACCCATGTAACTCTGTGCAACTCTTTATCTCTGTTGAAGTTTTCTTTCCCTACCATAATGTATTTAGAACTATACAAATTCAGGTTTTAGTGTATTGACAGCAAGAAGGGTCTGCTTAACCCTCCGACCAGGTATCCCAGGATTTCAGCGTGCTCCACCTACTGGCTTAATTTTACGCATCCCGCGATTTCCACATGCTCGCAATTATTTATGTTTATTTGCATTCCTATCCCGCAATTTAAAATACTGATAATATTCAGAATTTTGCTTTGAGGTAAGAACAGAGTTGCTATATATGTATTTGAAGGACTAATGAAATTGAAGGGGAATCTGATGATGATAGCGATTACGTGCCTGATATTACGTTCCTGCCAATGCTTTACGTGCCTGCCAATACATTTTTTTGGACAGAACTTCTGGAAACAAATACGCGATCAGTGGGTTAACTGACAGTTTTAGAAGCCAGAGAGATAAGAAGTTTAAACAGGTTCCACTGTACATAAAGTGAGTTGATAAAATCATGTTCCACAACTAAATGTGATTTGTACTACAATTATTTATGTGAATTAAAAGACGTCTTATTCTGTGTTCATTCTCACATTCCTTCAGATTAGCAGGATGTAGTCCAGAGAACGGAATGGGTTTTAATTAAAAGACCAAGAAAGAAAACCATAATTTCTATTTTTGCATTTTATTAGTGCACTTTGAGGAATTCTATAAGTGAAGGTGACCTAGTAGTGCTTACCGTTTAGTTCCTCATCAGAGTCATTAAAACTGCTGAAAGAACTAACATCTGCTAACTGGGCTCGTCCTTTTGATCTTGTGTGGCTCACTGCAGGAGACGGCTGGGGAGAATGGACGCCAGGCATCTGTTTGGCCATTTTGTCATTCTGCTTCTTATCACCTAGAAAATAATATAGGGTGTCTATAAAGTAGGTGCACACTGTATTTGCAAATAAATAAATGTGTTTAAAATAATGTCATTGAAAGTTGTGTATTTACATGGTTCAGTATACCACAATTCAGCAGATTGATGTTAGCTGCAGAGTTACTTGTATTCTTTTATCTAAGTATGGTGCTAACAAGTGAACATAGAGTTATTTGTCGTAAAACAAGTGTTTACTAATGGAGGTAGATATATGGAAGATGTTATTATAAAATTTGAGCACACAGGAAAATAGAAGTACAAGTGAGATGGAAACATCAACAGATGGATAGATTATGGTAGGTCAGAGTGAATCATCAGGACAAAAGGTATAGCACGTTAAAGCCTCATAGTCATCAACCTTCAATGTGGGAACAGGTATCTGATTTAACTTTTTTTCATGAGGCAAACTTTGAGAATGATTTTTCTCCTGCAGAAACCTACTACATTAGCTGCATTTTTTTGTCCAGCTTGACAAAATCTTTCATTTTGAAGAGATTTGTCTATTTTATTTGTTTTATCTGGTTTCCTTCATTTTGAGGAGACATGTCTGTTTTATTTGATTTCATTCATTCTAATAACTTTCAGTCCTTTTATCATTAATAATTTGTTAAAAAATTGTTTTGAAGTATTTGTTCTCAAACTCCCATATCACCTCTCTTGCATCAAGATAATAATCCTATTTGATTAACAACAGAAAGTAGTCTATAGAATGGAAATGCATTGCGTCACCATTTTATTTGTTTCAATGGCCTAAAATATCCAAACTATACCTGTATATTAACCAATAGTATACTAGAACCTCTTTATTATCAAGCCTTTTCTTCCCCATTACATTTTACAGTTCAACTGGGTGGGAGGAGAAGAGAATATTTTTAAACAACAAATGGCTCTTATGTTGATTTAGGTTCAGTAACAGATCTGCTGGAGATGTGTATGGATGGGGCATCATCCCAACGTGTGCCATTGATCAATGACAAAAACTGGCTTAATACTGTATTCCTCAATACAACTAATGGTATTTAAACAAAATACTAGATATTTCACTACAACTTAGCCAAAATCACAATTTTTCAAATACATATTGGTCTACTATCAAATATACCTTCCATGTAATTCTCCAAAATATTTGGGTACTCAAATTCCCAAGGTGCTTTTTGAATAGAATCTGACTCTGAAATAGCTCTTGATCCTGCAGGAGGTGATGTACCCTTTAGCATTGAGTGAGCAGTGTGGCAAGGGTTTCTATATGCCTCAAGATACTGGAAGTAGTCTGGAAGGTGACTGTGGATACCTGTGACAAAAAAAATATGCTTGTGTGTTAGAGATAACAATACTGAAAATGTGTGAATGTATGGATAAAAATTGGAAGATATTTTATGAATTTTTAACCTTTAGAGCCCTGGCTTAAAATTACAAAACTTCCCCCAGGGCCTGACTTATTTTTTGGAAAATTTGCGTTATTGATGGTGGGTGTTTTGAAAACGTCATAACTTTTTTGTTTTAAAAGATATCAAAATAATTTTTGCACATCTAATTAAAGGAGGAGTGAATAGTGAATATAATCGTGTTTTTGTTGTTGTTGTATGTGTGATATGGCAGTTGTGAGCAAGTTTTGAAGTTGAAAATTCGGGTGAAAAACGTAAAACGCCATTTTCAAAATCGCAAATATATCTTCGTGACGACCCTAATACATGAGCAATGTGTGACAACATTGATAAATCCTCATAAATAGCTATGCTTATTGTATATATATTGTTTTATATCAAAACTAATATAATATGAACTAAAAAAAACTAATAAAACGTGAAAAAATCGCATATAACGTCCGTCCGGTCAACACTAGGTCTATGCCGACACGCAGCGTAATTATTGCCCATGCACACATGTGTCACCCCTGATACATATTATTTTTGTGTTTTTTAATGAATACACACACATTCTTATCAAATAACAGCATATTAAACACAAAAAACAACAATTAGAACATGTAGTTACGATCACTTACCCATGCCACGCGGTACTCAATTTGATAGTAAAATACAGCAGAAAATGGCTAAAGTCGCTCTAGAAATGCGTTGACAAATTCAACCGGCTTTCTCTCTCTTACAATCGTAATGAGTAAAGGAATTTGACCTTTAAACTGTGACGCATTCCTAGCTTTGTGTGGCGGGAATTCTACGTCATATAAGCTTTAACTTTGTGAAGTTCCGTACTCGGGAATGGAGCGATATCGTATGGCGTGTGATTGCGACCACAGGCAAGGTGGGACGCACACGCATGGCGCAATTTTGCGACCATAGGGGCCTAAAGGTTAAAAGGCTCAAATATAGAGATTTCTGAAAGGACAAAATTATTTATATCAAATTGACCATTCAATCAGCAAGAAACCAACCATTGATATTAAATGGACTGCTGGAACAGCAAGCAACCATTGATATCAGCTGGTATAGTATAGTATTGACACATTCTCCGCAGCGCTCCTACAGCCCCAACAGGTTCTAAGATATATTACAAACTACCCCCCACCACCACTACTACTACTACAACTACCCACTGCTACTATTACTACTACAACTATCCACCACTAGTATTACCCCTACAACTATCCACCACTAGTATTACCCCTACAACTATCCTCCACTACTATTACCACTACAACTATCCACCACTACTATTACCCCTACAACTATCCACCACTACTATTACCACTACAACTATCCACCACTACTATTACCACTACAACTTTCCACCACCACTACTACTACAAATACAACTATCCACCACTACTACTAGTACAACTACCCACCACCACCACTACTACTACAACTACCCACCACCACTGCAACAACACTAACCACTTGACTAGGCACTGATATTATTTACTGGATATCTTCTGCTTCGTTACATTATGCCACTATGTGTAATATATACTAGCTGCTTCATGTGACTCTAAGCAAATAAGAAGAAGATAAAAATGTTAAACTACCTTCTAAATAATCAGGCCAAATAAAAACTGAATAAAATTCAATCTTGAAAAATAGAAAATAAATATTTCAGTTGACCTGTGTTTTCTAGGTCATCAGCAGCACTTCCATAGTTTCCAACACTGTCCAAATTATTCAGCATAATCAATGAATCTTGTGTGCTAGGTGTATAAGAAGTTGGACGTGTAGGAACTGGGGGTGGCATACATGCTGGTGGTTGTGAAGGAAGAGCTTCAACCGGAACACTTAGGTCAGGGTTACTCAGTTTGCACCGTTTATCCTTCATGCCACTCAGCAAACCCTCGTTTCCATTGTCTGGTAATCCTGCATTTCTAGAATGTCGCCGCCATTCCCTTTTCCGTCTCCGCCACACCAGGCATCCAATCGCAATGATGACAATCAAGATGATACTTGCAACAGCGCCTGTTGGTCAAGAAAATGAAAATCATAAAAATCATTCAACATGGAATATATAATTCAACTCCTATATGCCATGTCATATGACATTTCACAATTTCATGTTACTAGTACTGCTAACTAATTATGCTGTTGAGCTACTTCCATGCCATGAGATTGATTTGTCATATATGTTCATTGCTTATGACTACCCATGAACTTTGTCTACTATCGCAGAGTACGCCAACACCACCCCCTTTCTCTTGCACATTATATTTATGTAAACCATCAGATAATATTCTTCTTCTATTATCTCTCTCTGAAGAATAAGTCAATGTCACCTGTTAAAGTGACATCTGAAAAGCAGAAAAAGTACCCATTGCTGTATGTTGAAGGTCACCATAACCTTGATAGCACTGATCCCTCTTTTTGCCTTCTGAATCCAATTTGTGATATGTTTGTTGAATGAGAGACTTCTATCAAAGATTATCATAAGATATTTAAGGTCCTTTTCTCTTTCAATGAATGAGTCCATGCAACTGACAGCTGGCAGTGTGCCACTGACCAGATTATTATTTAAGGAGTACCAAATGACCTTTGCTTTCAAGGGATTGATCACAGCGTTATATGTTCTGCACAATATCGACAATTGATCTAGTCCACTCTATACACTGTTCTGCTTTTTCTGCTTCTGCAAGTGATGGTTCTATCTGTCATGGATTATGGCCTCTACCTACTAACATTGTCAAAGACACAAGTCGATAGATTGGAAAAAGTCAAAAATGAGGCAATGAGAGTGGTACTAGGGTGTACTAGAGATAAACCCATCTCTGCGGTACATTGCTAAGCACTTATGGGAATTCCCTGCGTCCTGTGAAGTCAGTTTCTAATCAAGAAGTGACATCTCTTATATTTCTTTGCAGATGATGATTATAATGATTATTATTGTTATGACAAGGATTACTATGGTGAAGCTATAATAATGATGATTATCACAATGAAGGTTATAATTATTATGATTATCACATTAAAGACTATAATGATAATGATTATCACAGTTAAGTCTATATTGATGATGCTTATCACAGTGAAGGCTATAATGATGGTGATTATCACAGAGAAGAGTATGGAAATGAGTATTATTGTGAAGACTATGATAGATACAAGTAGTGTATCTTAAAATATGTCAAATACAAACCAATAATTCCAAAATGCAGGTCTGAAGTTGAGGAAGACACTTTGTCTGGTACCAACAATAAGTTTTGACAGTTCCTTCCAGTGTAGTCAACTGTACAGTTGCAAATATATGTGCCACTGGTCAAACTGTGACAGGTTGATCCATGTAAACATGGAGAGGAGCTACATTCATCAGACATCTTGTCACAGTACAAGCCTGGAAAATGTTCAACCATTTTATTGTAAATACTAGACTATATTAAAAAGGCAAGATTGACAGATGAATAAGTAGATATGTGCTACAAATACCCACAACTACTAATAAAAAAATTTTTTTTAAATTATAATAAAATGATTAAGGACAAAAACTGTTAACGTTTCAATTTCTGATATTCATCTGAACAAACATATAATAATAAGAAAATGAATAATACACATATTATTAATTTAAAAACATCTAAAAACATAAATAAATTAACAGTCAGTGTAACGTCCTGATGAAGGATAGAAGAATCACATATTGTACATATTTTGTTCAATATATTCAACAATAACATTAATCACTTAATAAAAATTAACAGCTGTGATAATGTAGTGTCTGAGACACCCGTGGACCTAGTGATCCTGGAAATAAGTTCACTCATCATTCAAAGCACACACAAAATAACTCTCATGTTTTGCCCAGCCACCTGGACATTGTTACCAGAGCTCATGCTCTGTGGTAATTGAGGAATATCACCATTGCTACCAAGTCTTGAAGGGAACACCAGTCAGGCACTTTTCTGGTCAACTAATGACTGGACAGCAAGGCCTTTTAGAAAAACAATGTACTACAATGCTGATTCATATCTGAATTACCTCTATGCACGAAAGATTAAAGATATCTATGCAACAATATACTGAATGGTGAAATATGAACCACCATCATTAAATAGTATATCATGCAGCAATCATCACAATCATATTGTATGCCTGTGATAATAAAACAGTCTTCCTACCATTAGGAATATCATGTTTAAGTTATCTTTAAGGTCGTGTCTATTTCCTTGGCCTGCATCTGATTTGTTGTCCAAGCGACAGATTCCTATTATTGTCTTTTTAGTTTTGATGTGTCCACAATTTTTGTGAACCTTTTTTGCATAGTCATTTTTGCTTTGGTTTATATTCATTTCTCTCAGGATTGCACTGTTGGTAATCTTATTTTGCTTAGGTTATTCTAAGGATTCTTTTATTACATATTTTAGAAGTGCTTGTCTTTTTTCAACCTACCGGTGTTTGTCCAAGATTCAAATTCATTTACTGCCACTTGAAACATCCAAATATATGCTATTTTAAGTATGACTGCCTGTCACAGTTTAGTTGTGAATATTACATCTATCTGGGGGTATTCTCAATTGCATCTTTTCTTCTTCTTCTTTCGTTCACTTGAAACATGTCTATATCTGTAATTCTGTCTCCTTAATAAAACTCACTGTCTTTTGTAGTTCATACAGTGTCCCATAGAGCTTTGATTCCAGTGTTGTTTCCTCTGGCCAATATGTCTGCCTCAGCGTTTCATGCTCAGAACACTCTTGAAGTATATGTTTGGCACTCTGTGCTGCCTGTCCACATGTACACATGGCTGTGTTGCCAATCTTGAACTTTGTATACATGTGACTGCGGAGTCGGTTGTGTCCTGTTCTGAGACGTAGAATTATAACTTGTTCTGATCTGTTCATATTGTGATAGTCATCTTGTGTTGGTGTTTGTGGCTTTCTTATTGACTTTATCATCTGTTTTTTCTGATGGTAGGTGATTGGTATATCTGGTTGGTCTTCGGCAGCACCTTCCTTAGCCAGTTGGTCTGCTTTTTCATTTCCTGGTATTCCACAGTGAGAGGGTATCCACTGCATGGTTACCCTATACTGGTAAGACAATTCGCTAAGTAGTTTTTTTAAGTCTGTTAGTTTTCCAGACTGGAGAGCTTGAAGCACTGACCTTGCATCTGTCAGGAATACCACAGGCTGTAGGTCAGAGTTGGAGTTCAGCAGTTTTTTAGCTGCCACACTAATTGCCTGGATTTCTGCATCATAATTATTGCAGAATTTTCCTGTCGGTGTTCTGATTGTATCTCTAGGCTTGTGTGGATATTCTATATATACACCTGCACCTCCATTCCTCACAGCATTCTGTGCTGACCCATCTGTGTACACTCTGACCCATATATCTTGTGGATATTCCTCATCCAGGAAACTGAGGGTGATTGTCATTCGCTGCACACTGTTCTGTTCGTCCTCGCTTAGTATTCCTTTCACATGGGTTTGAATGTATATTGGCATTCCATGGCTTTCACTCCACGGGGTTTGCTCTGGTACAGACCTTAAGGGGCTGCCAACTTCAGGTAGGTCTGTAAGTTGTCTACGGAGTCGTTTAGCTTGATGGATAAAGCTGCTCCTTTTCAGTCGTCCCATTGCTAGATTTTGGAATCTTTCCTTCATTGGATGACTTGGCATACACTGAAACTTTTCTGCTTGAATTAGTACTTTTGTGTCTCTGCGTTCGCCAAGTGTTTGCATTCTTCCCATTTTCTGCATCTCTGCTATGGGTGTTGATTTCATTGCTCCCAACATTATTCTAAGTGCCTGGTTTTGCACTTTATCTAGATCTTGTAATGTGGTGTTTGATGCAGGACACCACGCAGCTGAACCGTATTCCAGGTGTGGTCTTATGCCTTGCTGGTAAACTTTACTGAGTATATTTCCACTGGCTCCCCATGTGGTTCCACTTAGTTTTCTCAGGATAGCTAGCTTCCTCCTGGCTTTTGTTGTTGCTTTGTTTATGTGCTGCTTCCATGTCAGCTTATCATCAAAAGTAACTCCGAGGTATGTGGGTTGTTTGTCTTCTTTCAAGAGCTCTCCATCTATCTTGATATGACCAGCTTTTTGTTTTGGTGAGAGGGTAAAGAGTGTAGTGCTGCACTTATCTGTGTTAATGCTGACGCACCATCTATTAGCCCATAAGGTTAGGGCATCGATAGCTCTTTGTATTTGTTTAGTGGCCACTGTTGCATGTTCTTCCGTGCACCAGATCACCAGGTCGTCAGCATACATTGCCACTTTGATCCCATGTGGTAGTTCAGCAACTAGGTCATTGATGTAAACCAAGAAAAGTGTGGGTGACAGGACTCCTCCCTGGGGGACTCCATGACGCAGTAGAACTTTCTTGCTCTTGCGACCATCTAATTGTACCCTGGCTCTTCTATTATGCAGGTATGCTTTTACCCATTTGTACATTCTTGAGCTAACCCTGCAATTTCGCAATTTCTTTAGGAGCCCTTCTTTCCAGACCTTATCAAATGCTTTCCTGAGGTCTATCCATGCTGCTAGTACCAGTTTCTTTTCTTGGAAGGCATCCTCAATCTCTTGGGAGAGGTAGGTTGCCTGATCTTCAGTAGAGTAGCACTGTCTGAAACCTGCTTGCTGTGATACCAGAAGGTTTTCACTTTCAAGGTACCACTGCATCCTAAGATTGATAATGCGTTCCATTGTTTTACATAGACAGCTTGTGAGGCTGATGGGCCTGTAGTTGGAGACTGTGTTGCCATCTTTTCCTGATTTGAGGAGTGGTATCATTATTGCTTCTCTCCACGCCTGTGGTACATTACCTGTGGACCAGCTTGTGTTAAAGATCTGCAGTAGCTTTGCTCTTGCTGCACTTCCCAGGTTTCTAATCATTTCATTGGACACTCCATCAGCTCCAGGGGACTTTTTCATTTTCAATTTGGATATTGCATGCTCCAGTTCTCTCATTGTGATTGGTGCCTCCATGACTTCAGGTATAGGTTCACCTTGTCCAATGTTTTGCTGGTTCTCTCGAACCTCCTGTTGTTTGTCTGGGCTGACTTTGACGTTATTGTCTTCTGCAAAGGAATCTGCAAAGTAATCAGCTGCATGTTTACCTGTTAAAATGTTTCTATCTTTATAAAGTGTGATCCTGGTATTTCTCCCTGTACCTTCATCATTTAGTTGTTTTACAAGTTTCCATAATTTCCTAGTATCTCTTTCTAGGTTCAGCGACTCTGTTTTTTCTTTCCAGCTGCTCCGTCTGGCTTGTAACTTGGCTCTTTGAAATTTAGCCTTTGTTTGCTGATATTTGTTGTGATGTTCTTGGCTAGGTCTGTTCTCAGCCTGCTTTCTAGATGTTTCCATCTCATTTTGCAGCTTTTCCAGTTCATCATTCCAGTAGGGTTTGTAGTTTTTGCGTGCCCCCCTGGGTATGGTTTTACTAGCAGCATGTAGTATACATCTATTAAATTCACTCACTGCTCTATTGATGTCTTTGTCCAAGTTCATGTCCTTAGCTAGAACACTGGTTAAATGCTGGTACATTTTCCAGTCTGCCCTCTTATAGTTCCACCTAGTGAGCGTGCTGCTGTCCTTGGTATATTCATTGTGAATTTCCAGAAATACTGGTCTGTGGTCACTACCCCCAAGCTGCTTTCCAACGACACGTGTGATGTTCCATTCCAGGCCTGGTGAGTAGAATGCCAGGTCTGGTGTAGAGGTGGTGTGCCATGCTCTCGAGTAGAAGGTTGGTGAGTCTGCTGGCTGGTTAATAAGAATGAGATTATTTTCATCCTGCCAGCTCTCAAGTTCCTCACCTCTCTTGTCGATATGATCGTAGCCCCAGCTCTGAGAGTGGCTGTTGAAGTCACCACACACCATAAGCCTTTCTTTGTCTGGAATTGTGTCTAGTGCCAATGGTTTATCATTTGGGCAGTAGTAGTTCAGGAGATGGAATTCTGCACTGTCTGTTTTTAGGTGGAGCATCTGGTATTCTGCCCCGTCCATGTATACTTCCAGCTGACATGCGCTGATATTGTTTTTAACTAGTGTCAGAATTCCACCCTTTCGCCTGTCTTTTCGGTCAGATCGGTAGCACTGGTAGCCTCTGATTTTGAAGGCTATGTCGCTGCTGAGGTGTGTTTCTTGGATACAGCATATATTTACTTGTTCTTCACTGAGGACATTTTCAAGTTCCAATTTTTTGCTGTATCCATCTCTTTTACTGTTGACACCCTCAGCATTCCAGTGCATTATTTTTATTGGTCGTTTGTTTGTTTGGCCAGTAGCTCTATTCCCTTGCCTCCTGGCTCCTCGGGGCAATTGAGAAGGACTTCCAGTAACTGAGGTTGGGCCCTTTCGAGGTATAGGGCCCGGCACCGTCCCTGCCTGAACGTCCGCCACAGGGCAGGCACCATAACGTTTATTAGATGCAGACATGTTTCCATTGTGTTTTATGCGTGGCAACCTGATTATCTGTGCGCCTTTTGGCTGGTTGCCTCCGTCTTCAGCACTCTGCTTACTTGGGCCGGACTATGGTCCTGCTCGAGTGGGAGTGCCCGACCAGTCTTAGTTTTCAGCCTCTGATGGCTGAACTAAGCCCCATCACCACTTCAAGGTTCTGGCCTCGATGGGGATTGCATCTTTAAATTATACACTACCTTGATAGCCAGGTGCACAGTCACACAGAGGTGCAGTGGGTCCTTCCACGCATGTTGCACCCTGTTTACAAGGGTTGGGTCTGCAGTAGTTTCCATAGCTGCATCTTACTCCAATCATTAGGTCCTTGCATTGGCACATGAAACTGTTCGGCACATCCAGATCAACTTCACAGCGACCTAATTAAAGAGATGTGAGATCACAATTAAGCTTAGACATAAATGAATCTATGTTGTCTAAGTTTAAGTTTGTTGCTGTGGCATGATCATTTGAAGAGTCCCTATTCCTGAGAAAATGCTCAATGGATTGCTTCTTCTTTTTGCTTAATGACCATCTGCAAAACACAAAAGGCCATACATACAAATCAAGTCAATTAGAACTATTGTAATATCATTTGTTGGTTGCCCATCTGTGAAACTAACTTGAAAGTTATGTTACCTTTTAACTGTATACAGTACAATAAATAACAATATATTATTAGATAATTATTTATTAAATTATTAGATAATTATTTATGGGTTAACTTTAACTTTACTTTATGATGTTTTAACAGTCTCATGTTTACCACAGTCTCATATTTTAATGCTTGTATGTCAAAGTTAATTTGTTTCTTGCAGACTTACCCCCATTACTGCAAGGCCTGTTATGACAAGGGTCTGGGTTCAGCTCACACTTTGAACCTGTGTAACCAGTTGGACACACACAAGTATAGGAGCTTGTACCTGACAGTTTACACTGACCTCCATTAAGACAAGGATTACTACTGCAAGCATCTGTAAGAAAAACAAATTAGTTGAGAAGTATTGTCTACATAATGAAAATAATTGAGCATGCTGTGTACGATGAGTGATAAATTATGATTGCAGGTTATCATCAGTGCACACCAGACAAGTTTATAGGTGCTTTAATGCCAATCTCAATAAATCTATCAGAGTTTAGCAGTTCCAGTTCAATGCTGATTTTTCAATCATGAATCTCTTTGCATATCTATTTTTTCTCTTTATGTGTTGTTCTGATGTTAACACCAATCTCATGAAGTCTTGAGAGTGACCATGATTCAAACATTTGAAAATCTGTGCTGATAAGGTTCCTCAGCTCATGTTACATTGACCCATTGTTGTACTAATAACACTATGGCCATGTTCACCAGTCTATGTTCCTAGCATTCTTTAGTTTCATTCTGTGTAAGATCAGTTGGGTAATTAAACCATAACTATGGTGTGTCATGTGACGTATTCCTTCCAGAACGTTGTCTTCCCAATGAACTCTCTGAACCTCTCTCTGTCTTGGGCGATGTGGCTTGCATTTTCTAGCGATGTATTCATATTATCTTTAATGTCGTCAGTCCATCGTCTTCTTGGTCTGCCCCTTCTCCTCTTCCCAGGTACTCTTCCCTCCATTATTTGTCTTTCTAAACAGTTATGTCTCTTTATATGACCAAACAGGCGTAGTTTTCTTTTTGTTATTGTGTTTAGTAACTAACACTCTGGAATATAACTATGCCAATAACTATGGTGGTTGGGATAAATAACCATAGATTTTAGTCCTTACTATTAGGAGTCACAAACCGGGATCCCAGCTCTCGAACATACCGGGATGCCAGACTAAAAATGGATGCCTCAATGCCTCGAGATTGGATTTATGAAAACTGGAATTTTCGGCATTTCATTTTCTAAAAATATGTTGTTTGTTTGTTGTTGTCGATATTCAAATGCTGATGAGTAATTCTACTCTTGTCTAAAAATATAAATTCTTAGTTTCCAATGATAGCTTTCCATGCCGTATTTAAAGAAAACATGCCAATAATTTATGTGATTTTTGAACCCTCACACCACATGTCTCTTGTTGAACACGACTGACAGATTAGATCTGTGTTCTTTGCGGGACTGTCAAAGAAGCATGCATTGCTATTAGTTTTGTTTTTACATCATGTTTGTATAGTGTGTAAATGTCGAATGATGTGTAAAAATTCATACATAGAAATTGCTTTTGATAGCTTAAGGTTTATTCCTCCAACCAGTGTGGAGTCTGAGCTGGTGTTCTCGTTATCAGGTTACTTTTGTAACTATTTGCACACAAAATTTAGCAATAAAAAAATTAGATTTGTTGTCATTTTTATGATCTCATTATTTTAAAATGACTAAAGATTAAGAAAAACACAAATTATTTTAATATTAAATTAATAAAACTATATTTAAATTAAAATGTTAAGAATTTATTTCTGTTCATTTGATAAGTTAGACATTTGTGTTATTGTTAAAAGTTTACTAAACAAAAAATGTGATTTTTCTTAATGTTTTATTTCATTGATAAATTATCACCACTAATCTCGATGAAAGCTTTGCTAAATAATGAAAATACCAGAATCCCGGTGCTCATAAACTTCAATATTGAAAATACGGTTTTGGTAAAAAGGGTCCGGTAATGTGACCCACTATTTTTCTTTTCACTGTTGCATCTGATGTTGACATCTCTTTACACTATAAAATTTAGCTGTCTAGTATCTCCTTTTTTACCATCCTATTTGATCTAACATTGCTCAATGCCAGTTGTTACAAAGTGTTCCAAGTCTCCATTACTCATAAAAATACCAAAATATTATGGTCAACACATTCCTCTTCTGTTTTTCTGTGTTCATTCTCAAACTCTTGCTATTCAGCAGAACATAATTCAGAGGAAGTAATGCAAATGTGTTGTACATTACAGCCTGGCTGCAATATGTGCAACCCTCTGCTGGACACATAAGACTTCAGTGTCTGATGCATCAAACTTGAGTACCTGACACATCAGACTTCAGTGTGGTATTTTCATTTTCTATGAGATGGGGAAGCATTCCCACCCCAAATTTCCTTAACCACTTCTTATGACATGCATGGCAGGTCACAGTGTTGATATTCTTTGCTCCGCTTTTGTGTCTCAACAAAAAATGGTGTGTTGGCTACCCATCTTCTTGAAGGCAAAATTGATGAAAAACCATAGCTCATAAGTTGGATGTTCAGCTAAAAGTGCAGACATAGCAGCAAAGCTATAAACCATGATGACACACTCCATTCTCCAGACTACATCCTGATAACAGTTTGAGATTGAATGAAGAGAAGAAGAAACTGGGGTAATAATATTGGAAGGTAACAAACAATATCTGAACCTGGCCTATTCAGCTAACACCAATTCACCTCACAACTTTGAGGGAACATGTTTTCAGAATTCGGGATATCTGCATCCCTAAGAAAAAAACTATGCAATTTTAGCTAAGTCATCTAAAATGCAGAATTCTCTAGTTGCTATGAATATATAGCTATAGATGCAGACTACAACAGACAAATATAACAATGTTACAAGATGTGTTGCAGAAGTCTGAAATGGGAGCAAAGAATACTGACACTTTCCTACCATGCACATCGTAAAAGGCAACTAAATATGTTTTTGGGTTGGAGTTAATTGTTCCATCCCATAGAGGGTCAAGTTGACCCATAACCCATGCTAAAGTCAGATGTGTCAGGCTGAAAGGCGCTCATATCACAGTCAGGCTGTAAACAATGACACCACACATTCTGTTCTTAGAACTACATCCTGCAGAACTGCAGGAGCTTGTGGATGAATGCAGAGGAATGCATAAGAAGAAAAATATTAAAATACGTAATTTCGCCAAGAGCAGCAAACATTTAAATTAATATTAGTTTATAAAGATTAAGAAACTAGTCTGCCAAAGTCAGATGTGTCTGGCTATTGGTGCAAAGAAAACGGCAATACAATGAATTTTACTGGATTACATCCTGCTGAAAACTCTGTAAAACCAATTGTCCTGCTACAATAGAGACCTGATCTTTGTTTGAGAATGAACACAACAAAATAACAGCAAAAAATAGTGTTACCAATCCAGATTTTATATAAACATTTAATTGAATTGTCAATCTCTACACCTAAGGATAGAAAAAAAATCATCCTATTAGTAAAATCTTCCACTTTTTGTAGGCCTATATTATACGTCCTGTGAAAAACATTATTCTCACTGCCATTCTGTAAGCCTCCCGATTCTGTGCAAACCGTCTTGCTTCCAACAAGTTATATGAAATAAATTTCATAATCAAAAGTTATTAATTAACTATATTGCAGACAGCTTTGTAGACATCATCATACTGTGTGTCAATAGTTATCTTTCCTATTTTTTTCACTTTCCTGAAACATTTTCATTCATGATTGTTTTAAAACACTGTATTTGTTATGTGGCACAAATTTGTTATCTTAATCTTTTAACACTTTTGATGAGAAAATTCAGCTATCAGAGAATTTACAGTATATTTTCTTAATAATAAAATTCAACGATAGTCGAATGCTATGATACTTCAGAAACATCGCAATGTAGTGATAGTGTTAATAAAAAATAGCTCATCAGAATAGCACATCATTCCAAAATGTCTGCTCCCATAAAATACAGTGATGTGACCTTGGATATGAGTTAATTATTTAATAAATCTAAATTTATACTGGTATGTTTGCATGATTCATCAAACATTATGTAAAACTACTCCCAGTATTATAACAATTACGATTTATCCCTTTAAGTAATTCTGGGGCTTTAAACATTCATTCAGAAAAGGCAAACATTGATCATGATACCTTGAAAATTTCAAAGTTCTGAGACATGTTAGATTTTAGGCAAATTTTCCAGACAGCTGTAAACATCTCAAAATTTTTTAACACCCTTGTTAATAGAAGATAAGTACGCTCAGGATTTCTGGTCAGCAAAGTGTTAATGGTTTTCAGCTGCCAATTTTTTTCTCTATGTACAAGTTGTTGCAGACACTGTAAATAAACACTGACAATGGAGCATTTCTATGATCAGGATATTCTTAGAACTTTTCAGTATCATTACATTTCAAAAAAAATTTTTTCACCTTTTCCATCAGAAAGTTACTGAAGATAAAACAAAAGGCTCTTCACTATTACATAAGAATGATGATGATGAAATAATCTCTTTAGCTCTGAGCAGGTTTCTCCTAACAGTCTATAGCCTTTCAGACAAAAGCACAGGTCCTTCTCATTTGAGTAACCAAGACAACACCCAAACCCATATGATTTATTATCTTCTTCTTCTTCTTCTTCGTTCTCAAACTCCTGCAGATTAGCAGGATGTAGTCCGTAGAACGGAATGCGTTGTGTCATGGTTTACATCATTGCTGCGATATCTGCGCCTTTCGGCCTGACACATCCGACTTCAGCATGGCTTTGGGTCACTGACCCTATATGGGATGGGACAGCCAACTCCATCCCATAACCTCCTTAGTCGCCTTTTACGACATGCGTGGAAGGTAAACAATGTTGCTATTCTTTGCTCCCCTTTTGGGCCCTGGCAACACACGGGCGATTTATTGTCTAAAAGGCATGATTGTGTTGGGGGGATAGATGCAGGTTTATTTCCTGAAGGGAGGCATTCCAGTACACCATTATCCCAGGATTACCACATAATTCCTGCCAGAAATCTGGGATTTGGCACACATATCTGGGCCAAATATATCATTATTCTTCCACCAGATCTGTTAACCCATCTGCAGTGATAGCACACCTAACATTCCCCACCACCTAGAAATCTGTCACAAAAGGGGCAATGATTCAATGTTCACTGGCCTCCATCATCCAGAGGGACTATTTCACTGTTACATAGAAACAATAAACTGTCTAGAACAATGTTTCCCATAATTTTTTCTACCATGCCCCACCTGTCTTTTTTTCAAATTCTGATGCCCCCCCCCCTTTTATGTAACATTAACATAATTTTTTTATATTAAAAAATGGAATTATTCCCCAATTTTTTTCTGAAATTGCCCCCCTGAACAATAAAATTGCCCCCCTGTGGGGCGTGTGCCCCATGTTGGGAAACACTGGTCTAGAATGTAAAATAATGCTTCTCTCACTTCCACTATGTATGTTCTTTAGTGGGTAGTACTGACAGTGGAACTCTACAAGCTCAAACTCAATTGCCTGTGCCATTTCATTGCTTCCAGTCACTGGGAGAGGGATGTTGAATACTCGTATATCTTCCATGCATCCCTATAAAATAAATACAAGATGTCTATTATTAACAACAATTGTGTGATTTGAGATGAGATGCAATTTTAAAAAAAAATATTTCTCTTATTCACACCTGAGGCATAGTCCTATCAGGAATAGTCTGTTAGTCCTTTTGTTATCATTGACCAATGAATTATATACCCAGAGATGATGTGGTCAGTGTCACATAATTTGCTTTAACTTTCCAGGAAAATATGGTACCTGGTACCCATTTCCTTAAACTTGATCGATCTAAGAGTCAATGGTGATTTTAAAAAAATAATTGCAATTAAGCAGGGAATTGAACCTAGTATCACCCGACAAGGAAGCCAGTGTTCTAACCACTGAGATACTATAGCCCCCAAGAAAGCCTTAGATAGGGCCTATATCCATTTCATCCATTTCTTTTGCCACCATAAATTTTGTATGTTTCAATAAGTTATTACATATTTCTGTATGTCTGTCATTCTGTCATTTATTAAGGACTTCTATGATCCATATATTTTTAAATATTCATGTTAAAACTATATACATCTTGTATACTAAACTTTAAAAGATATAATTTTATTCTTGATTAGAAACCAGCATCATGGTACACAGGACATTCCCATAAGTGCTAAATTCTCCTGTCCAGCAGCCATCCAGGAGTATGCAGACACAAAGTCCCAGTCAGATATTGATTATGTGATCTATGGATCTGTCCAGATAGGAAACATTTTCTATTATAACAACATAGATTATTCGTCATTTGACACCAATGAGTTTTAACAAGAATAAGACCAGTTCATAGTGTCATCTTCTTGACTGTAGTAAATCAATGGCTACACTTAATAGATTGACCCTTTATCTTTGCAATACTGTGCCATCAACCACAACATTGCCTCTAACCCCTGCATGACCAGGGCAGTATAGGCCTATCCATTTTGTGATGCGAGTCGGATCTGTTTTGTACAAAACTGTCCCATAAATCTGTGTCTATGTTGAAGTGAATCAATGATGTCTTAAGAGTGTCTTTAGAACACTTCTTCTGTCCTCCAGCCTTACAAAGCCAGTCTGAAGTTCTCCATATAATAACTTTTTTGGCAGACAATGATCTTACATGAAGACCATTTATCCAGCCTTCTGTGCCTTCATCAATATTTTCTGTATGTTTACAGACTTATGATTTCATCAGTACCTCACTCACTGTCTATTATTTTTCCCACCAATGAATGTTAAGTATCTTATAAATGCATCTTAGGTGGAAATGGATGAGTCTTATAGCATACGTATACTGTCCATGTTTCACAGTCATGAAGTGATGATATTACTGCTGGTTGGTAAACTATGAGTTTGGTGTTAGTCATTATTCCCCTTCCCTTCCCAAAATGTTTTTGCAGTCTTCTAAATGTGGCAAAAATGTGACTAAATATAGACAAAAACTATCTAACAATTGTTGAATAAACATTTTATGTGGAACAATATACAGAATCAACGTTTTGACCAAAAAGGTCTTTATCAAGATAGGGACAGACAAATACAAAATAGAAATGATAAAGTCAAGCAGATACTACCTGTCAGCCATGTGGGAGCTGACAGGTAAGGAATGCAACATAAAGACAATAAGAGGTAAGAACGATGGGAATGTGAGTGGTTACATGTAGAAAAAAAAGTACAACACACCAGGAAAATACAAAATAGAAAACAAAATAAAGTCAAGTCAACCAAGTAAGTAAGTAAGTATATTACTTACTTTACACTCCTTGGTTGATTTTAGTTTATTTTGTTTTCTACTTTGTAATCATTGAAACATTTTGGACAGTTTCTCTGCATCTATGTTGAGATGTATTACATAATTTTACAGGGTTTCTCACCTCAAATCCATACCGAACATCACGATATCCATTGGGAAATACATTCACTTCAGCACCAAAGATGATTTCTTCAGAATCCACATTTAGTGTTGAATGTGTACCCGGAGATGCACCAATAGCTGTGTAAGAAGAGTCCAGTGCAAGCTCTGCATGTCGCCCATGTCTGTCCAGTTCTATCACATGCCACTGTCCATCACTCAAGTCAACTGGGATTTTGACGTATCCCTCGCCACTTCCACAGTTATACTTGTAGAGCAGATTCCCTTTCTCCAGCTAGGTACATAAGTAGAAGAGCAGGTGACAACATCATTTTTAAAATTATTGACACATAATATTTTAATAAGACAAAGCTTCTCTTATTGCACATCAGAGTAATATGAAGTACTAAAAATTCCATACTGTGAGCATCTGCAGCATGTTGATAGCGATACCTACAGCAGCAAAAAGATCTAGCATGTTTGACTGTGGTTAGCTTTCAGGTTGGTATCCAGTGTACAGTCATCATCATCATCAGGTGCCGTGCCATGCCAGCTGGTGTAGGTGATCATGGCTCTCCAAAGCTCTATGTCTCCAGTATTATGTATCAAGCTCGTAGTTGTTTCCCTGCCATGCCAGGTTGTAAAACTGTCTAATATTTTCTCATATTGTCGCCCTCTGTCTCTGTTGCCTTCAATTTTGCCTGTTGTGACTATATTCTCCAAACCTTCCTGTCTCATGAAGTAGCCAAAAAATTAATATTATTGATTATGGTCCGTTTCGCATTTTACTCTTTCAACACCTCCACATTAGTTTTTCTGGCAGTCCATGATATTCTCAGCTTTTTTCTATAGAACCACATCTCTATTGCCTCTAATTTCCCACTTTCCAGATTGTTTATGGTCCAAGACTTGCACCCATATATTAGTATGGTAATCTAAGTGTACAGTAAGAGAACCATTTCTCTTGTACAACTGGCCCTATAGTAATATGGCTAAAGACATCACAATTCGGTGAAAGTTGTAAATTATTGAACATATAAGTTACATGTTGGATGTATTGGGACATTGGCGTAAATAAATCGGCACCACAATGCATTTATGTTCTCTGGACTACATCCTGCTGGAAATCTAGTAAGACAATTGTCCTGCTACAAGAGAGATCTGGTTGTAGTTTGAGAATGAACCAATACAATAAAATCAGTCTCATGGTAATAGTCCTTATCATTTGGGTTAAAATGGTTGTTTCTCTTGCTCACTTCTCTACCTCTTTTTGTTTACTTGAAATATGTATAAACCTGTAAGTTTGCCTATTGAATAAGTTTACCTATTGAATAAACCTGCCTATTGAATAAAATTCACTGTCTTTTGTAGATTATATGGGGAATCCATAGAGCTTTGATTCTAATGTTGTTTCTATGGAGTCAATATGTGTGTATATAGTATGCTTGTCTTAGCATCTCATATTCAAGGTAGATCAACAAAACAGTGCATAGAAAACATCAAGATAACCTTGAAAAAACATGGACTCAATGAAACCAAGTTGACACATATGGCCATGGAATGACAACTGAGACTCCCACCCCTATGCTTAATGGTGTGTGGATAAGATTAACTATCATTCACCTGGGAAAGACAATAGACAATCTTTTACTCAGAACATTCTTGAAGTGTATGTTCTTCAAACTGTGGAGCCTGTCCAGACAAGGCTGTGTATACAATTTTGAATTTTGTGTAACTGTGGTTAATGATTCATTTGTGTACTTACCTTTTGTTTTAGAAAAGGCATGTCCTCAATTATATTTCAATGAAAGGTTTCTACACAATGAAGTGACTTTTATCTATAGAATTATAAGCTAGTTTATTATTATAAGCTAGCTAATTATAACACTTCACTTCAGCACTTCAAGTTACCTAGACAAAACTTCTTCCAGTCCTTCTCAGGACTTCTACTTTTCTCCAGACATTTGAATAGAGAAATTCTCACCACAGAAGACACCTGGCACAATGAATGTCTTTTAACAATAATTGCATGCACAGTTATTTAATTCTGTCCAAAACAGTACAGTCATATGGTGATAAATGCCAACATGGACCAACAAACTCTGATCTTAGGTTGAAAGGTCATTCTTCTGCAAGAAACTTTATTTCCCTATTTTTTTTAATGGCTTCTTTATTTTTGCAAAAATACAGTTTGGAGCATCAGTTTTCAATGTGGGCCATGTGACCCCTGTGGAACCACAGAGACTTGCAAAGAGGAAATGGAGAATAGTTTTGAAATTGTGCACTACAGACTTATTTAGAGGGAACCATGAGGAAAGTAACTATTTTATTGATAAACAACAAGATATGTATCAATAAAACTTAAAAAGTGAACTGTAAAGAAAGGCAACAAAATTTTTATTTTTTTTTGCATCTGGGGGACACAGAAGTAAACTTGTTCCAACAGGCAAAAAAATGTTGACTCATTCGTCTAGAGAGTGGAATATGTTGAGTCATGGTTTACAGCTTGGGTACACTATCTGCATCTTTAAATCTGGCACATCAGACTTCAACAAGGCTTTTGGATCACTTTGACAATGTGATGAAACAGCCAACTCCATCACCAAACAGCTTATCTTAGTCACCTCTTATGACCTGCATGGCAGGTGGCAATACTGTTAATTAATATGTCAGTGCTGTGCAATCTTAATTATATAAATGCACTATCCAGAGTGTGACAATATGATAGATGTGGCATATGAACACCTCCACAACTTACCTTTAGTATACTGTAATGAATATTTCCTTGAGAGTACATGAGAACAGATGATGGCTGTCTAGTGCGTATCCGAAATCTTAAAGAAAACCTTGTCTTTGTTGAGTGTTGTAGCTTCCATTTAGCAAAACTTTTACCAGAAAATGTCATTGGACGTTCTAAGTAAGAGAAATGAATCAATATTGTGTAGAATAAAAGCAAATTTGAGCATTATACGACTGTATTAAAAATATTGAATCTGCAAGAGATTTATTTGTAAGAGATATCAGTTGTTGAGATTCACAAAGTACTATACAAGCACAAATATACCTACTTAACATGTCTCTGCCAATAAAGGTGAGGAAGAGAGTTCTTCAGAGCTACATAACACTGATTTTAACATATATATGTGATTCTTGGAAAATTAGAGTCAAAAGAGATGTGGTTCTATAGAAGAATGTTGAGAGTATCATGGACAGCTAGAATGACTAGCGAGAAGGTGCTGAAAGAGTCAAATACGAGACAGGTAATTAAAAAATATCGGAAAGAGACAATCTTAATTTTAGACCACATTATGAGACAGGGAGGTCTGGAGAACATAGTTACAACAGGCAAGATTAAAACAAGAGAGATTGAGGATGATAGTATGAGACAATATTAGATAGTCTGACATCTTGACAAGGTAAAAAGTCAACAACGATCCTGATAAAACATACCCCTTCTTCATCAGCGTTAATTCTCAAACTCCCGCTACAGCCAAAGATGGATGTGTCTGGTCATTGGCGCAAGTAAAATGATGACACAACGCATTTCCATTTTTTGGACTACATTCTACTTGCTACAAGAGAGATCCAGTGGGAGTTTGAGAATGAACGATGAAGAAGAAGAAGAAACTCCCACTGAATCTCTCTTGTAGCAGACTAGATTTCCAGCAGGATGTAGTCCAAACAATGGAAATGCATTGTATGGCTGTTTTATTTGTGCAAATGGCCAGACACATCTGTCTATGACAAAATAAAAGATACTGGAAATAGAGAATTGTGGAGATCCATGATTGCCTACACCAGTCGGCATAGCACCTCATGACAATACAAGCACAATAAATAAATTAATGTTCATACCACTGAGGTATAAAAGGGAATACTGTGTTATGCCTGTTTATAGTTGATTAAATGCCTTCTCCAGAGAACTCTTCCACCCCTGACGCCGCAAGGCAAACAAGGGCCATAGATAGGAGAAAGAAAGGTTTCCCTTACAGACGATCAATGGTATACTTACAGATGATCAAAGGTATATTTACGGATGATGAGTAAGACATATTGAAATCATGATTTACTAAAAAAGAAATTATATTAACAAGATGAACATAGAATAATTCAGAAGGAAAGTAGTGTTAAATCTCTGCTATGTTTCACGTACCAACAGACTGACATAAAACTTTACCTACAGGACAGCTGCTACCACTACATAATGGTATCACAGTTTCACACATTTCCCCTGAACGACCCTCTGGGCACTGACAAATGTAGTCTCCAAATGCAGTTTTCTGACAGACTTTGTTGTCTGTGCATGTTATTTCTCCACAAACTTGTTCAGCACAATCTCCTTTGGGGAAGAGAAGACAGTAAGTATATTGTGTTATTATTATTGTTTAATACCAAGAATTTTTCTAATCCACCTTTTATTTTTTCATTAAATTTTTTTCATTCACAAGAAATGAAGAACAGTTGTTTAGCTTTCCTTTTTACTCCAAAGATAAATAGCTGGAAATGGAAGTGCATTAAAGATGAGTTAATAAACAAGGAGAAATAAGACAAAGAAGGAGGGGAAAAATGAGAGAAATGTAGTACAGTAAGAGAGAGAAAGAGAAGTGAATAGTGAGAATAAATAAAAGAAACCACCAGTGTCTTGCAGGTGTCTGAAAGGGAAGCAAAGATTAGCATCACTGTTTACCTTCCATGCATGTCATAAGAGGTGACTAAGGAGGTTTTAGGGTGTAACTGGCTGTTCTTTCTCATATAGGGTCAAACTAACCCAAATACCATGTTGAAGTTGAGTGTGTCAGTCTGAACTGTGTAGACATCGCAACTAAGCTGTAAACTATAAAAAACGAAGTATGTTCTTTAGACTACATCCTGCCAATCTGCAGGAGTTTGAGAACAAATGCAGCAGAAGAAGAATAAAAGGAACACAAATGTAGACATTAAGAAGAATACAGAGGAGATAATCAGAATTTAGAACTAAGAAATCTACTAGTCGTCCCTCAATGTGGAGTTTGGTGCTTGTCCTAACTCAATCATGGACAAAAAAACATACAGTTATTGTGGACTTTGTAAACATTCTTATATAAGACAGCCAGTATAGAACATAATCAAGATTCTGAAGATGCGGATCTATATAAGAATATGCTACATATCATGGATTGTGAAACAAACATGTAGATTGAGCTGAAATACATCAGATATTACAGAGAAAATAATGTGTGGAATATAAAGACATTTTTTCTTTCATATCAGATACTTAGTTACATAAACAGATATTAGTACTTAGCTGAACACTAAAAGACAAGCTAGAGGACAAATTTAAAGACAGAATGAGGGAGGGATATGTCCAAACAGAGTAAGTCAGTACAAATATAAAATTGGTTAAATATGGGATTTTTAAAATGAGTTTTATATATTTTTAATATATATATAAATTTCATTATATATGTGTAGATGGTACACAGTTTTACTGCAATCTCTCATTCATTTAATTTTTTAGTCCTACATGTCACTAACTCTGAGTCCTACATGTGACTAACTCTCAAGTCCTACATATGGTTTTTGTGTTCTACATGTGACTAATTCAAGTCCTTCATTTGACTGCTCTCTACATACCAAATGTATAGGTAGGTACTCACCTTCAAGGCACACACACTGCTCTGTGTAACGATGTCGAGCAGAAATAAAACCTGCTCCATTAACCAACACTGGAACAGCAACACTATCATCAAAGTGTATCTTCCCAACACAAGTACCGATTTCACAAGATGACTTACTACACGTGTCAGTAAAAATATTCACCACTTTGACACCAAGCACACTCTCAATTCTACCATGTATCTTGTCAAGCTTCCGCTTCAATGACTTCTTATTGTAATATCTGTCTGGGGATTTACGAACAGCAAATAGAATGTCCAGATTGTCATTAATATTTCTTTTCTTTCGATGTGTTGACCCAGCATTTTGTTGGACATTGTCTGTAATAGTTTCAGCTGATGGCTGAACACTGATAATTTCAATATCATTAGCTCGGACATCAAGTTCCTGCTTCAACACTCGTAAGAAATCAGATTTGATGTTTGTATAGAACTGTTCTTCTCTCATATTTGCAAATTGAATAGTTAGTGCATTATCAAGCATCTCCTTAGTTGTGCAGATGACCACAATGTCAACCTTGCCAAAGCTTGTGAATTTTCCATCAGATACGCTGACATTTACAATATAGGTTCCAGCATCAAGAGCCGTCAAAACAATCAGCCTTCCATCATAACGATGAATGTCAAATAGATGGCTATTGGGAGACACAATACTGAAAACAGCCTTGTCATAAGGATCTTGATCGTGGACTTCTATGCTGCCAATGACACCTCCAGGGAAATTGTCTATACATGACCTAATTGTGATAGAAAGGTCATGCACTTCAGGAGCATAGAGACTTTCATCTACCACTTCAATCTCCACAATTGTATCTGAGAAAAGTGGTGGTTTTCCACTGTCAAATGCTCTCACAGTTAATTCATACCTAAAAAAAAGAAATAAATATACATTAACAACAATAATAACATATAATCATTTTGAAAGCACAACATCTTTACCATAAGAATACTTTCATGAATAGACTTCACAGTGCTCTAACAGAACTGACTTCACAGTGCTCTGAGTTGTCTCATGGGCTCTCTTTCAGTATATGACACAAGGTATGTTCATCTCAATGTTGTTTTTGTTTCACTATAGGATTCTCTTTGCTCATTAAATCTTTATATATTTTGTTACACTTTCATTTAGTTTTTCAACTGTCTATTTGAATTTTGATATTACAGTGGACTATTTCCTGGGTACACCCAACACACATCTGGACATCAAAAAACAATAAGTAAATATTACATTAAACAAATACTGTTCAACTCCACTGTAATATCCATACTAACCTATGGTTGCAAAAGTTGGAAAATAACATAAGCACTGGAGAACAAAATTAAACTCATTTTAAAATAAATATCTTAGAAAATTCTTAAATATTTGTTGGGAAGAATTCAAATCAAACAAGTAAGTAAGAGAAAATATCAAACAGCAATATGTTTCTGCAACAATAAGAAGAAGAACGATGGACTTATATCGGTCATGTACTTAGAAAGAATGAAAGCAGACTGCCACTGCAAGCATTAAAATGGGTGCCAAATGGCAAAAGAAAAAGAGGAAGACCAAGAGATCCTCTTCGCAAAACAACCATCAAGACGGTATAACTATGGTCTCAATAACATGCAAGAATTAATTGTAGAATAACATCGCTCGAGCTGGAGAGCTCTGGTTTCTGCACCATATTTGGCACTGAAGAAATATACATAAGATAGATTATACAATATAATAGAATATATAATATACTAGTTGTGTGTTTTCTCCATTTTGTATCCTGTATCCCTGTGTTTGAAAAATTCTGTATAATCAAAATATCAATTTAATTTGTTTTTCTATTGGTAAAAATACATTATTTCATCTTTCCTCTGCTTTTAAATTTACCCTTTTCAACCATGCAGCATCAGGTATAAAAGAGTTCTCTAAAGACACTGCCATTTTGTTTATTTCCATGACTTCTTTTTTTCTGAAATTCATCGCTGTCTTGCTTTATATCAATTGTAAAGTATTATGAATAGCATTGCTTTTTAGAGAATATTGATGGTAATCTGGTGGCATGTACAAACCATTTATATAGTATTTTATATAGTATTATATAGGGCCTAATATATATTTTACTTTATATAGTTTACTTTATATAGCAAACTTTATATAGTATTTATCACTTACTTTTCCTGAACTGTTTTGAACAGTTTGCCAGCAGTACTAATCACTCCCCCACCATCAATATGGAACTCTCCATTCTCATTGCCCTTAACAATCTCAAATGTAAAAGGTGGTCCATTCTCTGGGAGGTCGTCATCTGAAACACTTATAGTAACTACCTCTATGCCTGTCCTTCGTCCTTCCTGTAAAGGATATAATACATTCTATTAGAATATTAACTGTTTAACATACACATTAACAACTAGAAGACAAAATTGATGCCTTTGAGATGTGGATGTATAGAATAATAAGGAGAACTTCATGGAAAGAGTTGAAAATTAACAAAGAGGTTCTGGCAACACTTTGTATGAAAAAAGAACTATTATAGAAAATTGAGATCAAACAAATAAAATATTTTGACATATTAAAAGATATAACACCTTGTTGAAGATTTTACTTGAAGGTAGAGCTAAATTATGATGAGAACAGGTAAGCAGAGATATAAGCGGGAGATACACATCATGAGATGAACATAATACAGTCTGAGGGCATCACCAAGACACAAGACAGAAGATGTTACGGTCTGTTGAAGACAACTTTCGTTATGGTAATGCACTTGATGATGATGAATTAATATATAAAATTAAGTTACAAATTACTCTCTGTTGCTAAATAAAATAATGTATAGAACCAAAAATTAGAAATCCTTTAATATTAAACATTAGGTATCTGTGCAATAATGTTTACATTTGTCCTGTGTAAGACAGAGATCTGAGCATAATTGGCCACTGGTTTAAGTTCTATGATGAAAATCCTAAAATACAAAGTTAACTTCTTTTATTTGCTTTTTATGTGTGCGTGGCATTCTGATTGTTGTTGTGCAACTCATGGCTGGTTGCCTTCATCTTCAGCACCTTTTCTTGCTAGAGCCAATAGTGGTCTTGCTTGATTATAGGAGAGCCTGGCTAGTCTTGGTTTTTCAGCCTCTGCTGCCTGAACTAAGTGCTGTCTTCACTTCAAATAGATGGATTCAATGGGACAAAGTTAACAACATAAGAAACATATCTTGAATGGCTAGTGCATTTAATAAAGTACAGACTTGAACTGTAACTGACTAGGATTGCTCCCTACTTCCACGCCTGCCCCAATCAATCCAGTAGTAACTGAATATCTTGTACTCTAGATTCAGACATGTAATTCAAGGTAGAAGTAATCACTCATATTGTGAGGGTGAGGGCTCTATCATGTTACACTCATATTGTGAGGGTGAGGGCTCTATCATGTTACACTCATATTGTGAGAGCGCTATCACTTTACACTGATATTGTGAGGGCTCTATCACTTTTTATCTGGGTCTGTGGTGAATCAATAAATAATAATAATAAAAATCTAGGTCACATGACCCCAAAAAACTGACCATTTCTGCAAACATTTTCATGCAATCAACCACAGATCACCTACTCCTGTCGCTATACATTTCAATGGCGATGATAATCATTGTACCCATGATTATCATGTTAATGCACTAAGATCTTGCACCACAGATGATAGAGCTAGGTACACTTTGAAAATCACTATATATATATATATATACAGCAGTTTGGTACTCTTAACCCATTTGGTCTTAATACAGATCATTATTTTATTTAGATTTGGTTGGCATTTTTGTTTTGTTGTACTGATTTCATATTATTTTCAGACAATTCTTTAATTTTCATTCTCTATGAATGTCTCTAAGACAATATGCATACACCATTGTTACTTTGGATGTCTCTTCTGTTAAATGTCTACCATCTAATGTTTTTTGTGATAGTGCCAATTGTACTGTTCTTATTGTTCACTGTTTGTCTTGTATATTTTCTTGAAAAAAAATAAAATAATGTTGAAACAGTGAAACTGTCTTGTTTGCTGTTATCTGTATTTTTATACGCATGACTAGTGGTCTCATAGAGATAGTCTGTTCATTCAATATAAAACTTTGTAAAAAAAAACCATTGTTTTATGAAAGTACTACTGTTAATTCATAAAAATTTATTTTGAACACTATAACTTCCAAATAATATAAGATTGTATATATTGTAATTTTTAATGTATACAGCTATGACAATGATTGATAATATTTAGAATGTTTTAGGTTCCTTATCTAGATCTTGTTATATAAATAACCCAAATATCGGAGGATGACCGACAAAAAGGAAGTGTCGCAGTCACCATACAAATAGAGGAAATTTACCTAGATCTTGTTAGAAGAATCAGGAAAATCTGTACTTTTTCACATAATGTATCTACAAAGATAAATCTAGATCACATGAGTTGTGCTAATGAAAAAAACAGAGCTGGATTGTATAGAGTATGAACATCTGTACAAATCACTGTTTAAACTAACACTAGTAATGTCCATCTCAATTATTTTATTACAGTACAAACTATACGCCCAGCTAGCCTTTACTCAAGGTTAGTAACTGGGAGAATGATTTCTTGTAAAAATAGTGGCTAGGATTCATACAACATAAGAGCATTTTGTTGTATGATCTTTTATGAACTGGAAAAAAACCAACAATATAAGCTGGTAATCAAATAAATAGCAAAAATTTACAGAAGAGACATACAGTTATATGTGACCTAAACATAGAAAATGTCATACAAATTACAGGAAAAAAACATTAACAGAAATGTGTTAATATTCAGATAAATCATAAATCAAGTGATAGTTAAGAGAAATCAGAAATCAAGTTATGGTTAAGAGAAATCAAGAATCGATTGTTAAAAGAAATCCAAAAATCAAGTGATAGTTATGAGAAATCAGAAATCAAAGTGATAGTTCAGAAAAATCAGAAATCAAAGTGATAGTTCAGAAAAATCAGAAATCAAATGATAGTAAGAGAAATCACAAATCAAGGGATGATTAAGAGAAATCAAGTAATAGTAAAAGAAAAATTTTACAAGCCAAGCAATTATTTTAGAAGATTCTCAGATTAGTTGCCATCTCAACATCGAAAGTTTTGGATGAGTCAGTGCGAGGATCTCTGTGGTATAGTGGATAAGCTATTATGCTCAGGTTGTTTGTAGATTCGATCCTGGGTCATGGTGATCTAGTTCATAAATGAGTTTTTTTTATGAGATCACTGGAGACTATCATTTAAAGCTATGTAATTATGTGCTATAGATGGTACTCTCTGCAGGCAGCATGCCACAATGAAGTTAATCCTCCATGCCTACATCTAAAAGGGTAGTGCTGGGCAAAATAGGTGCATATATCACAGCTTTGCTTTACACTAGCAAAACAATTTACTTACGCTAAATTCATCAAGAATGATTTAAGTGGAGAAAATTATCAGAACCACTGAGAATGTGTTGCAGGTTATAGTTCAACCTCAGCACTCAAAATGTGTGGGGTGAACAGAAAATAGTACCCCCACATTACATCAAATCACCTCTTGATCAGATCACTAGATATCAAGTATAATTATGACAATCATCTTGTTGTTCAAATTTTAACATGTCTACATAGCAAGTATTAGGACAATCATCTCTTCTTGTTGTTCACATGTCTACATAGCAAGTATTAAGAAAATCATGGATGTCTTTTGAAAGATTTTAACAATTCTCTGAATCAAGTGTAGTAAATTGTGTAATGTATAACATGCAAGTTACTTTTTAGTCGTTTTAATTATTAAAAAAAAAATAGTGAAAAAAGCTGGATTATAAATTTAAAAAGAAGAAAAAGAAACCATGAACAGATGAGAAATGTATGTTCTATTGAAGCCAACTAACTTCATGCTTGCTATACTTACAGACACCAACACTGCCTTCTAGAATCATGAGAACAGTCATAGAAAATATTATACATACTTTGAAACTAAGTATTATACTGCATACCTGTCAACTGCTCATAAATTCCCATAATTTTTACAGTTTCTTCCAAGCTGTACGGATTTATGGGCATACACCAGCATTTACAGGTTTTTACGTGAATTTCTGTAGTTCTGTAGGTTTTGGGTTTTTTTTTACTAAATTTAGTGGTGACACTGATATTTTAGTATATATTTTAGTGGCAACAGTGATTTGTGTGCAATAGTGTCGTTTGCGGGTTTTATTTGATCTGGTCTTGGGGTTAAGTATTGTTTCAAACAATGCTTTTAACACACTACCCAGTACTTTAATTATTCTCTGTGCTGGGGACGTTGTCTTTATACCGAACTTAGGGAATTTTTGTCCACGTGCATTGACAGTGTTACTCAGTGTATCTACAGTACAAAAATACTAGTAACACGTGTATTTTGTTTCTAGGCCTACTATAATATACATTGTTTAATTTATATTATAAGTTTTTGTTTGCCTCCTAGACCTAGGTAGTGTAGGTAGGCCTATAGTTAAATAATAGAATATGTTATTTGTTTATGTAGGCCTAAATCTGATCTTCAGACTTATCTTAAACCAATATTTTATTGTCACGTTGTTTCTTTTTAGTAATTACAAATGGAAAATGAGAAAATGATGCCGCTGACTGAAAATGAAGCCGTCGTTGCTATAGATGCACGATCCCTTCCGATCACAGATGCACAATCTCCACGGGTCATAGTTGTACGGTCTCCGCCGATAATAGATGCACAGTCTCCGCTATTCACAGATGCACGATCTCCATTATTCATAGATGCACGATCCCAGCCGGTTAGAGCTGCATAATCTCCATGGGTCATAGTTGTACGACCTCCGCCAATAGCCGATGCACAATCTACACTATTCATAGATGCACGTTCGCCGGTCATAGGTGCACGATCTCTGCCCGTCATAGATGCACAATCTCCGCCGGTCATAGATGCATGATGTACGACGTTCATAGATGCACATTCTCCGCCGTTCATAGATGGACATTCTCCGCCGGTCATAGTTGCACGATCTCTGCCGGTCATAGATGCATGATCTCCGCCTGTCATAGATGCATGATCTCCGCCTGTCATAGATGCATGATCTCCGCTGGTCATAGATGCATGATCTCCGCCGGTCATAGATGCATGATCGATGCTGGTCATAGTTGCACGATATGTGCCGGCCATATATGCATGATTACTGCCGGCCATAGATGCACTATATTTGCCTGTCATAGTTGTCTGATCTCCGCTGATCATAAATGCATGATGTGCGCTATTCATAGATAGTTGAAATTATAGTCAAACGCTTTATAGAGCACTCAAACAAGTTGTTATAGTTTCAAACAGATCTAAGCATCCATTCTCTGTATTCATTTTTTTTCATTTTTTTTTTCCTATTAAAGTTACATAACGATACATAGGCCTAGTCTTTGTGTTTTATAATTTTCCCCACACTATGACTGTCTATATTAAACAAAGGCAAACTACCCGTTTAAACCCCCCCCCCCCCACAACCCAAATGATCTTTTTTTTTTATTTTGGGGCTTGGATGGAGCTCCCTTCATCATTGGGTATGATTTTACGATTTTTCATGCTCAATTACGGTTTTTCATAACTTTTTTTTATGGTTTTCGGTCTCAGCAGGTTGACAGGTATGATACTGTTGTCTTGTATGTAAAAGTAAAGGCAGTTTAATTATTCTGGTTTGTTACGGGGAGCAGTGGCCAGATTTCAACTTTTTAATATTATGTGCAGTTTCAATCAGCTTTCATGTCCTTGCTGAACTCAGATTAAAAAATTCAATAGGTCTGAATTGATCTGCGTGCTATGCACTGAGAGTGTCCCCTAGGATCATCCGAGGGGGCAAGAGGGAGCAGCCTGTCAGTACATAGCTGGCAGATCGCTGGACTCGCAGATAGTCTTTGCTACTGAGAAATGTGTCTTTATCAATATTTCATTTTGTTAAATAAAGTACATATTTGTTTCACTAAAAAGTGGTCACTGCTGTCTGTAATGTACCATTATTCTTCTGTATTAATTCTCAAATTTATGTTGGTTAGCAGGATGTAGTCTGGACAACAGAATTTCTTGCAGTAGGACTGAGAACATAATGACATTAAGGGGTAACAGGCTATAGGGGTAACAGGGGTGGCAGCCCTCCCTATGCTCAATCATCCTTAGCTGTCTCTTAGAAACACACATGACAGGTCACAGGTCTGATCTAATCTATTTTTTTTTTCTGAAGCATCTCCCCAATGATGTTATGTTTTCAAGATATTTTAATTTATATAATAATTAATAATAATATAATAATAACACCCATAACCCACTAGGGTTGTAGGAGTGTCATATTGAGACATATTGATACAATAACTACAAAGGAATGGAAGTGTTATATCTTATAATGTTTGTGGATATGATATTCTGATAGAAAACCTGCTAATTATGTTTCTTAAATGGAAATCTTCTTAACACAGTTGGATGGTTGGTTGGTTGCTGATCCAGCGGTTCGTGGGATCATGCTCTTTGGCCCAATGCCATTAAATGGCATTATATTGCTGGGAAGTCTGTGGATTATCTGCCCACCCTGGATCAGTGTCATAGGATAACTATCACACCTCAAGGTAGGTAGGTTTCAACATATGCACTGCTCTGAGCCACTACAACAAAGATTGGGTTCACTGTGCTCATTCCCCGCCACCAATTGATTACTGGTTATGCCGAACTTCTCTATTGCTCATCTATTGCAACCAAATGTTCATGTCAAAAGGATTGTCATGTCCTGAGTCACTGTGCCTCTATGATGGGCCTCAGCCATAGGAAAAAACAGTGCTGTCAGTTTTCTCCTCCCCAGTGCTGCACAGTACATCTCTGGCTCCCACCCAACTATAGAGGGTGCATACATATATACAAATAACAAAGCATAAAACACATTGCAACAACAAAATAAAAGCATGAGAAGAAAAATTGTATAGATCACATGTCTTGAAGCTTCTATAAGAGGATAACCTCAATGTAACGGCATGTCATCTACTAAGGTTTTCTGTTGCATTGGTGGTTTGTCTAGTGGGCCATTGTTGAGACCCACAGACGCAACCGCATGCGTTTTAACACAGTAAATTGCCTCACATGTTTGACCTGTAGCAGCTCAATGTCAACATTTTTCAACATGTTTACTCTTTCTATAGGCGCCCAATGTTGATTCAATAACAAATGTCACCACTGAGGTAGCCAATTTTATTCATAGACAACAATCCTTCATGTTAATTTCTTATCATGCTTTTATAATAACTATTTGCTTCACTCCCTGAATTTTTTGTGGCAATATAAATACCCAGTCATAATTTATTCAACCTCTTCATGTTTGCAAGACATACTGTATGGATCTAACTTCAATGATGCCATTGTTCAAGAAATCTTAATGGATGATGATTCAGACGAAAAGAATTTTAAGGCTTCGTTGTTGCAGGTACTGTAGATCAATGTATGGGGGTTGAGGGAGATGTTGATAATATTTAATAGGGATGTAAATGCTGTCATTTATGATGAGGAAATTGAGAGCCAAATTTTCTACAGATAGGCCTATGGATGACCTTTGTGAACGTTTGTCCACACCAGTCCATGTTGGTTGTCCACAACATAACACTGAAACACACAAGCAAACAACATCTCCAAACCATATCCAGCATCCACTTATTTCTATTGTCTCCAAATTTGAAATAAATAACTAAAGACTTTATGTAAAAAAAAAAAACACATCCAGAACAACCAGAAATCATTAAAAAATGGCCGGGTGCAAGAGGAAGTATGCATTATTTTTTCTCTGGGTTGCTACAGATTAAATCCAAACAGTTGACTCTCCAGTACTCTCAGCCAAAAATGGGCACCCAACTTTCTAAGAGAAAAATACAGAATTATGGATGAAACTGCAGTGTATGTGCTTTGTTATGTAAACTTTCAGTGATCAGAAACAGGCATGTAAGGACACACTGAAAGCAACAATGTTGATTCTAACCATTAATCTGTTAGACTATACTAACATTAAATCAGGAACAAAACATTGAATTAGTTTACCTGCACCAATCCTCTATAGATATCCTGTGAAAACACTGGAGCATTATCATTGGCATCAGAGACCGTAATACTGACCACTGCTGTGCTCAGAAGTATAGGAAGTCCAGAATCATGAGCTTGAATGATTAGGGAATAACTGCTGATCTGTAATAGAATTCAAGTGATGAATAAAGTTTGCATGGTTAGTCAAGTGTTTCTCACTCTCTATCTAGTATGTGACCATGCCCTGCTGTTTATCGCAAATTTAATTCTACCTCTCATGCTATGTCAATTTGCATAATAATGATGGATGGTCTGCAAAGGGATATGCATTACTTTCGTAAAATCCATTTGTTAGCATATAAACAATGTGTTAAAAGCCACTCCTCGTGGTGAACCCTGGACAAAGATTGTTTTGAAGCACATACGAAGAAATTTATCCAACACTTTATAGATTGTGTCCAGGCAGTTTAGACCAAGATAAAATGAGAATTGTAAGCATACGACAAACAATATCTTTTAATAGAACTACTGAATCTACACAGCCAAACTACTGTTGCAGCACAGCTAAAGACAACGGCTTGCCTGGATTCACAGATGGAAATGTCCAAAAGATCACTAATGCAAGGGGGTGCAAAGGGAACGCATTGCTCTAGGCGGACCCAGGGTTAGCAGATAATCAAGATCCCAAATGTACCTCCACGCAGTGCACCCTGGAAACAGAAATACAGCAGCTCGAGATGATTCTGGCCAAATCATTTGGGGATCATGTCCGAGAATGTGGAGGTAGCAGATGGAAAGAGATTTGACTGCACAAGAGACAGACAATATCTCCAACACCACCAGCATCACCACATATAGCGACACTGTCGACATACAGTGAAGCTAGTCAGTCCAGTCCGAACATTGGAGGGGCGGCCAATGTAAAATGTACGTTGTTGCCAAATGCTGATGAGTAATGCTACTCGTCCGCACAATGCCATTCTTAAAAAAATGCAGGTCTGAAGTTGACTTAGTAATCCATGCAGTAAGTTAGTGACTGTTAAAGGTGTCTGTAGAAGTTTTTTCCTTGCAGCTGAAAGGTAAGGGCAGTCAATAAGGAGGTGTTCCACTGCTTCAATAGGATGATAGCAGTGTCTACAAGTGGGTAGTTTCTGGATTTGATACAGTTTAAGTGGCTATTGATCCTTGCATGTCCTGTTTGCAAACTGAAAGATAAGGGATTGATTTCTCCTGCAGAGTTTGTTTATGTTGTCATTGTCATTTGGCTGTGTCATTTCACATAAATACATTTCGACCAGTCAGTCCATTTGCCCATCTATTCAGCCAGAATTTCCTGGTATTGTTTCTAAGAGGGTAAGTGAGTAAACCAACCCTAGTTCAACTTTACTGTTGGAGCAGTTACCTATACTGGAAGGAACTCACAAACAAGATAAAGCGTCAGTATCAGAGAACAGAGGGGGCAATTGCATCTAATTAAATAAGACAAGTTCACTTCCAGTAGAACACCTCATATGAGACAGATGTAGTCTATTCAAGTCTAAATCCTTGCTCATCATCGCCTCAGAAACTGCCACCCAGGGACATGTTTTGGGCTGCAAAGCTCAAGGACACAGTAAGTGATAAACCAGCACAGTATAGAGCAGATACTCACTAGTTTTCAGGTGACAGATAGGAAGGCTGTCACAGGCTAGGGAAACTCACCTAAAATAAAAGCATGCTGGGCTGGAAGGTGAAAAATAGTGCAGCTCTGCTGTGAAAGCACATAATACTTTACGCTCCCCAGCCGAAATCACAAAAACTTTTGTGTTGGTTATCAAAGAGTGAATGCAGAACAAGAATAAGCTCAATAATTTGTCATGGTTGTAGTGGTACCACATTGGAGACAACAATACAATCCTCTAAACATCTCTGTCCTCACCCACTCAAAAGGTGTAAAAAAATCATGATTCGAACATTTCTTGATGTTGTCAATCCACGAATATGTTTTTCTGCCTTCTTTTTTAGAATGTTTTCCTTCCACCCTCAACTATTCCTTGCAAAATGGTTTTATAACTGGCTCCTTACATGTGCAAGCCAAGCAAGCTTATGTCATTTCACTATTGACAAACTGATATACCAGCTGGTATAGACAATCATGAATCTTCAAAACTTCCTGTATTGTTAACAGATTCTGTTATTGACCGTCTTCCATGACTACAGTTAAAAGTAAAATAGTTGAAGTCCATTTCATACCCTTCTTCTGACATATGAGGAATCTAGTTTTAGAACTGATTATTCTGTGATCACAGGCATACTAAGGATGGTATGGTTATCATAAAGACTTGAATTCCCAGGTATACAGCTTTAATATTCCATCTGGTACACTTTTCCTTTTGGATGTTTTATCCTGGTAACATTTTTTTTATTTGAAACCAATATTACAGCACTTGAAATATTCTCATAAATGCTCAGCTTTCCAAAACACCAACCATCTAAAGGAGTTATAAGCTCATTGCCCTAGTTGGTTGTGCATTCTTCTGATCTTTCCATAGAGCAATGTACTTTCTCACCTCTCCCTTGGTCTCCCATTTCTATCATTGTATGATCACAAACATTGTCTCTTTCAGCCTTTTCTTCATCACTTTTTAGTGCACACTTACTACCCTACTTAACTCAGACCTGTCTCTATTAGTTAACCCTGGACATGTAGATGGTACTTGATATAATCTGATGAAAACAAGAGATGGCAAATGTTGGAGATTTATTGCAATAAATGTATAAATGTAATGCAACATTTGATCTAATTTGATATGATCCCCCCCCCTATACAGAGGAACCATCAAAAATCATCATAAAGAGATCATGATATAACAAAATGAGAAGAAACAAATAAGTGCAAAACTACCACAACAGTAAAGACTTACTTTCTCTCTATCCATTGGAGCATTGACCTGAAGAATTCCATCTTGAGGGTCAATGATAAACTGGTTGTTGATGTTACCATGTAAGATGCTGTAAGTAATCATTGCATTTGGCAGACTATCACTATCTGTTGCCATGACCTGTAAACATTTCAGACTATATTTTAAGTTTGAAAATATTTTTGTGTAGCTATGACAAATGTCACCTTAGATTTTACTGTAATGTTGTAGAGCATGTACTACAAGACATGAAATGACACTACAAATATGACAGCCTTTTTGCACTTTTATAGCCAGTCAGGTATCAGGCTAATATAACAATTACAGGTGGACTATGAAGCTCTCAAAATTTCAGTTCTCTAGCACCTGCTTTTTGTAAATTTTCATTTCAATTATTTTTAGTATACCTAATGTACCTTATAGGTTCAAATCTGTAGCGGTGAGGTAAAGAGGTACACCATGAAGAGCATAGGCACAAGACATCAAAGAACATCAGAACATGACATGCACAGAAGCAGAAGATTAACTAAGAACAATAGAAACATTGAAAGGGTGCAATGCATGCTATATCTTGTCCAGACTATGATTTTAGGATATACTAGGGCTGTAGATATGCCTTAGTGGTGGTGATGGGGAGGATTATCTTTAAATAAGAAATCACTCGTGCATTTATATTGCAATCTCTTAGATTTTTCTTAGATTTCAACTTTTTCATTAGATTTTTTAATTACCTTTTTACAGAAAATAGTTGAGGGGAGGGGAAGGGGTAGTGTGGTAAGGAAGAGGTTTACTCACCTTTATTTACAAGCTTACATAATATGTAGCTTAGATGTTGTTTCTCCAGAAGATTATAATTCATAACTTGAAATATAAAAACTAGAATTATAGAGACAAAACAAAACAAACAGATGGAGGTATGTGATACAATCTGACAGAAGTGGGAATAAGAGTCTATCTAAATAACTTTGCTATTGATTTGTACTTTTTATTCCCCTTAAATATTCACATTTTTTACCTCCATTTTTGGTCATGCTAACACAATAATTAGACAATATATTAATTATATTGGAGAATTCAAAACAGCAATTGGAAATGAAACAAAATAACATTTACAAACAATTGATTTTCTATCTAACAGTTAATAATAATTCTAATGGTTTTGCATGAGTCAGACTGGAGTATGGCGCCAGTGTTTTTTCTATAGACCTAATTGAAACACTGTTTAAATAAGACTAATTTTCATATGTGCATCAGGTCAACTATCAGTCTAAAATACAGCTTGGTTGGTTAAGTAAAATGTATCTCTTATGAAGTAAGCTCCTTACAATCATGGATGTTAGTCCAATTTTGTTATATCATAGCCTTTAAATACCGGTATGTAAAAATAGTGGAGGCTGCTGTTCTGGTTCAGTTACCTTCAAGTTAGGCATCCAGTACTGATATTGTTACCTGTCATACAAGTCATACGAGACAACTAAGGAGGTTTGGGGATGGAGCTTGTTGTCCCATCCCATAGAGGGTCAAATCGACCAAAAACCCATGAAATTAGATGTGTTTGGTCAAAAGGTGCTGCTATCGTATTGAAGCTGTAAACAATGACACTACGTATACTATACTCCAGATTACATTGTGCTAATCTCTGTAGGAGTTTGAGAGCAAATGCAAAGGAAAACTTGTAAAAAATAACAAATATTAGCATAGTAGACCTAAACATTAGTTCCTAACCAAGGTTTAAATATAAGCTCTCAAGATTCAGAGGCCTGTGATCTAAGAACTTCCAATTCCCTATTATCAGTCCTACTTGAAAATCTGTCTGATCATCGCACAATAAATACAATTAAACACAGCTGTGGGCATCTGTGGTTATGTCAGTAGCAAGACCTACACTGTGAATAGGTCAAGCATGCTTGACTTTAGTTAGCGTTTAGGTAGGTGTTCAGTGTACAATATGGGAACCATTTCTCTCAAACTGCTGGCCTACTAGCAATATGGTTTCAGATGCCCACCATTCAGTAGGAGTCATAAAACACTGAAGTATTAGTTACCATGCAGAAGTCAGATGTGTTGAGCCATCTGTGAAAATAGTCACTATGCAGTTAAGTTTCCTGGACTAGATCCTACTGAAATATAGTAGGATTATTGCCTGCTATAAGAGAGACTCAGTGGGAGTTTGTGAAGAATCAGAGAAAAAAAACTGTTAAACTAGATTGGATTCTTCTCTAATTAAGTATCTATGTCCAGCTATGTGGCGGTGTGATACAGAGTGAATATGTGATGGCCAAGGTACCAGGTTCAAATCCCACTGCAGGCAATGTGCATTCATACTGTTCAGAAAGCTATGGCAAACTACTTAATGTAATAACTGTCAAGAAAATCACCGCAGCAATAACATGCTGGATTGATAGCTACATCATGAAATAGATTATGCTTCATCGTCATTATCGGATAGCATATCCTGAACAGAATGTAGCAGTCATCACAGCCTTTCGAAACTTCTTTCTATCTTGAGGCAGTCTTCTTGCTTCTGTTACTGTCATATTCAGGTGTTCTTCCTGGTATCATGTCCTCCATTATGGTCTTCTCTAGGCTGTAATAGCATTTGATATGGCAAAAATATTGTCGTTTTCTGGAAAGAACCATGCTGTTTAGCCAGGTTTCTTTTATATTCATTTCTCTCAGGATGGCTAAATTGGTGATCTTTTTGGCCCATGGTATTCTGAGGATTTTTCAGTAACATTTTCTTTCAAATGCTGCCATTTTATTTTTTACTTTGTTGGTGATTGTCCAGGATTCACACCAATATATTGCCACTGGGAATATGCAAACTCTTAGGAATGTTAGTTTTATTGTTTTGCAGCAGCTCACCATGTTTTTCATTTGTATCAGCTTCTTTGACATGATAGCCAACCTCCTTCTGAACAACCTAATTCTTCATAGCAATCACTGGTACTGTTGATAAAAGAACCAAGGTATTCAAAACTGATGAATCTTTCTAATTCTCTGCTGTTATGCTTAGATATCTATATTTAGCTCTGTTATGTGAAGACTGATAGTGCCATTCTTACCCATCATTTATATTGTGAATGTATTTTTTATAAAAGCCTTTTGGTCGAAACATTTTTTTTTTTTTGGTGTTGTCATGTGTGTTTCCAGGGATATGTAAAACTTCATTACCCTGTTTCTTCGTTTCACATTATTACATCTAGTGACAGATTGACAAAAGGCACTTACTTTCAATATTTCAGTTCCTTCCTCAACTTTCTCATTCACATGTACAGAGTAAGTGTCCTGACTGAAGTGTGGAGGGTTATCATTGACGTCTGTAATGTTTATACTAATGATGGCCATGTTGGATAGAGGTGGAGTACCATGGTCTGTGGCCAGGACAGTGATGAAGTACTCTCTTGAAAGCTCATGGTCAAGAGGTTCAGCCACTGTCAGTATGCCTGTTTGGAAGACATTTACTAATTTTATATTTACTGAAAATTTTAGCATAGGCCCTACTTGCTACTGTGAGCAGTAGACTTAAATATTTAATTTATTCACTATAGCCATAAAACTGTAGGTAAAGGTAGGTTCCATGGCAGCAACCTGCTGTCGGAGATGAAGATAACTCTTCTTGTACTCAGAGTTACAGCAACTATCAGGTGGGATGGCAGTTGCCTTCCTTGCTGTCTTTACCTCTCCTAACTCATGTGTCAGGTGAGACCCATTTACAGTTGAGTCAACTGGAGGAGCAGTCATGTCAAGTAAGAAATCAGGACTTTGACAATTTTGTTTTTACTTTAGAGTGAGGCACAATTTATTTTGTAATAAAATTACTGTTAAATTTTTCACAACCATTCTCTAACTGCACATTTTTATTATCTTTTATATATAGTCCTACTATAGGAGAACATTCATTTATCTCCAAAATAATATGTCAGGAAACAAAGTTCTGTAGATAAAAGCTGCAGATGAGTTTCTATGCAAACATTAAGACAGAAAATTAGACCCAAATTATGTGTGTGTTACTGAGGCCCAAAATGTGAAGCAGAGAACAACAACCCTGTTTACCTTCCATGCATGTCACAGAGATGACTAAGGAGGCTACGGAGTGGGGATGGCTGTTCATTCTATTTAGTCAGATGTGTCATGCCAAAAGTCATGGTTATCATGATGTTATCATGAGTCATGGACCAAAAGTCATGTGCAAACCATGACAAAAAACATTCCATTCTCTGGACTACATCCAGTTAATCTGCAGGAGGTTGAGAACAAACCCAGAAGACATCAATTAAATCATACTTGTATTTCTTTTTGTGACTTGAGTTATTTGAACACATGTTATGTTGCCAGTTCCCACTAAAGCTCTAATAATTTTAGTCTCACACATTCATTTTCGCACACTACGTTACATCTACCGTAAGTATTGATAATAAGTCCGACTGCAGCAAAACTTTGAGATATTTACTTATGGAAATAATACTGTAGTTCTGTTTTACGGAGCATGCACCAACTAAATAATATGAAAAAATTAAGATAACAGTATACAAGACAGACTAAATCAATGTTTCAACCCTAAGGTCTTTATCAAGAAACAATACGGGGGAAACAGAGAGCAGAAGAAAAAAATTATAGTAATATACTAAATGGACTAGACTGCAGATATTTAACAACAGAAAACATACAGGCCAACATTTTGTTATATCTAACATCTTTTTTTGGCATTCATTCTAAAACTCCTGCTGGATCTCTCGTGAAGCAGGATCATGGCCGGTCCTACTTTATTGCCAGCAGGATGTAGTCTAGAGAATGGAAATGTTTTGTGTCCCCATTTTATTTGTGGAATGACCTGACTAACTGTCTTTAGTGGATCTAACATCTAAAATTAACAGTTTAGTACTATGATGTCTATATTACGACTTATATCTTCTATAGTTTGATCTACTATGAGATTACCTGTATATATCTACACTTCTAATTTATTTACCTGTATTTGGATCAATAGTAAATTTGCCTTGTTCATTTCCTGCAGCTAGAGAATAGGTGATGTCAGCATTAATTCCAATATCCAGACTTGTAGCTTTGATCTTTCTCACCACTTCTCCAATCTGAATAGATTCTTGCAGAGTAGCCTTATAGCTAGATTGTTCAAATTCTGGTGGGTTATCATTGACATCTAACACCACAATCCTTATGGTAGCCTCTGAGGAGAGGTCAGGTGTAACCTGTACAAATAAAATTGAATATCAAAATATATTCTCGGTATATACTAAAGTAACATAAATTATTAGTTAGTTGGCTAGTTCCTGTTAGGTCAAATTGGCACATGTTGAGAACCTCAAAGCAAGTTGCTGTAGTTCTTGTGCATTGCTTATACCCAATATTGATCTTTCTATGTTGATTGTTCTGTGTAGAGTTTATTGTGGTTGAACCACTATTCTGTTACCCTCTGCATTCCACATGAAAGTTTGTTTAAGAAGTCTGTCTTCATAAGTACATGGCGGATGCATTTCAAATGTTTTCTTTGTCTTGTCTTAGCCACTTGTACCGTGAAACGTTGCGGGAAGCAGAAGTCCTCCTTTTACTAAAATTTGACATTAATTCTTGGTTTGTTTCATCCCTCAGTGAATAATGGTTTTAAAATCTATTTTCTGTTCAATATTCTTCAAAAGCACTTATTTCAAAGGTTATTTGTTTGTTTTTCGTTCGCTCCATTGTAACCATCACGGATATCCGTGCGATTTCCGCTGGGAGCGTGATTACGTTGTGCCACCGTTATGCGCCTTGTAGGCCTAGCACATCCGATTTCGGCATGCCTTGACAATTCGGGTGGGCTACCCTTAGCCTGTGACAGCTTCTATATATGTCTCCAGGCACGCGTAGTGGAGACTCTTCGCCCAGACGATTTTTTGCTATCGTCTGACTCGAACGAGGTGTTCCACTGTCTATGAACTTGCCTCGTGTAATTGGACGTGCTGTGCCTGTGCCCATTGGGTACTGAACCGTTTCTCATCAGTGAGCCTGGTTCCTTAAGGGGAAGAACTCAACAGAGGAGTTTGACCCTGGCTCTTTCGCCCTCTTAGCCGAGGTGTCATTCACCGACATCGTGTACCCCTTGTCCAAGTTCGAGTCTCACACCACGCGTTTGAGAGCAAGGCGTTCTCGAGCTGAGCGTCCTTGTCCCAATAGCGCCTGAGCCCATCAGGTACTGAACCCTTTCTCTCTTCAAGTGTATTTCCGGTGTAGGAAAACCTGACAGTAGAGTTGGGCCAGGGCTAAATCGTTGTCCCTTTTGTGCCTGAGCGCATCGAGTACGGAACCCTTTCTCTTCGCGAGCATATTTCCGGTTTAGGAAGGCTCGACATTAGAGTTGGGTTAGGTCTTCTTGCTTTACCAAACGCCAATGGATGGGTCTGGGTCTCTGCCTGTAAGGAACACAGGTAACTAGAAGCTTGACTCGAGCTGACGGAGCTTGTAGTTCCCCTTTCCTAGGGACTTTTCACTTTCTATTTGCAGTTCGCGCTGCCCTCTAGCGCTGTTCTGCCCTTTCATTGTTTCATTGTACTCTGTATGAAATATATTTGTCTCTCGCCATGCATCTATCTTTACGTGCATTTTACATTGGCCGCCCCTCAAATGTTCGGACTGGACTGACTTGCTTCACTGTATGTCGACAGTGTCGCTATATGTGGTGATGCTGGTGGTGTCAGAGATATTGTCTGTCTCTTGTGCAGTCAAATCTCTTTCCATCTGCTACCTCCACATTCTCGGACACGATCCCCAAATGATTTGGCCAGAATCAGCTCGAGCTGCTGTATTTCTGTTTCCAGGGTGCACCGCGTGGAGGTACATTTGGGATCTTGGTTATCTGCTAACCCTGGGTCCGCCTAGAGCAATGCGTTCCCTTTGTACCCCTCAAAGGTTATTAATTTAGTGTCTATTTCTTGTGTGGATTTCTAGATTTTTGCCTCCGTATGTCAATACAGGTAGTTTGTACACAATTAACAGTCTAAGTTTTGTAAGTTTGTTAAATTATTGTGAGCACCTTATTTTTAAAGCTTGTTAAATGTCTTTCTGCTTCTAAAGATATCCGGGTTGATCTTTTTAATAATAATAAGACCCATAATCCATCAGGGTCGTAGGAATGCAACATTGGAAACAGCAAAAAAAGCCCTCCACAGACCACCATCCTCAGCCATTTGGAGGAGTGTAGAAAAATGGTCATGCCCAGACCATTCCTTGATGTTATCAATCCACCCTCAATGTTCTTTGCAAAATCATTTTTGAAAGTAAGTCGTGTCTCGCTGCATGTCCAAACCAAACAAGTTTAATATAATAATATATAAGGGGTAAATACTAAATAAAGTAAACAGGTTACTATGAATACCTAACTATTGATATAAAAACATCCTCTGATATTTTGTCAGACAACCCCTGATATTTTGGTTATTTATAATATTTAAGGGCAATCAAAAGTAACAGTATGTGTCATGTGATGTATTCCTTCCAGAACGTTGTCTTCCCAATGAACTCTCTGAACCTCTCTCTGTCTTGGGGGATGTGGCTTGCATTTTCTAGCGATGTATTCATGTTATCTTTAATGTCGTCATTAATCCATTGGAAATTTCTAGGCACAATATTCCCTTAGGTTAACAGTATATATTCTCTTTATTCTCATGAAACATAGAACTGCAACTATTCATTACCACCCATGTGTTGCTGTGGTCCACAAGGAAAGTAAAGAATAACAATACTGTAACTTGCCATGAATGTCATGGCAGGTTACAGTATTCTTTGTGGTGTGATTTTTTTTTAAAGTTTCAAAGGCTGTTTTACTATCACCCTGCGACATGTTGTTAATAGAATCCCATTGTGCATTGATCCAGTTTTCTTTAGCTTTTTTTTCATTTTAGTTCTAATAGTTTTGTTCAAGACACTAAAGTCCAAGCTGCCAATGGATTATGCTTTTTTTCCTTATGATCAAACATGTCAAAGCCTGAAAACCAACAATACCTTAGAGCAAAAGCAAAGATAAGACAGAAGATAGATTGATAAATTTATACTTATCTAGATAAGTATCTAGACATTTGATGGAGGGTGTTTCTCTAATCAAGTCTGGGTCATTCCGTCGATCGTTGGATTAATCAACTAACATTGTAAAGTCCAGACCGATTTGTGTAACAGAAGTCAGTTCATTCAAATTCTTTTTTCATTCAATCCTGCGTTATTCCGGTGCTATCATATGGATGTGAGAGCTGGAAAAGCTCTTTATCTTCAGAAAAGAAATTATTGAGATTCGAGAACAAATGTCTTCGTAGGATAACTAACACCCATTGGAGTGAATTCAAATTGAATGATAAAATCAGAGAAGAGACACATCAAAATTTCATCACAGGTGTTATAAGAAAACGCCATTGGTCCTATATCGGGCATGTCCTACGCGCAGACACCAACAAAATACACCACCAATCTCTTGGATGGATACCTACCAGATGTTATCAGAAAACACCATTGGTCCTACATCGGGCATGTCCTACGCGCAGACACCAACAGAATACACCACCAATCTCTTGAATGGATACCTACAGGCAAAAGAGCAAGGGGTAGACCAAAAGAAACACTCAGAAGAACAATACTTAGAGAAAGTAAAACAACCAATATTCATACTATTCAAGAACTGCACAGAATAGCTTTGAACAGACAGAATTGGAGAGATCTGACCTCTGCCCTATGCGCAAACTTCAGCGCAAAAGGAAAATGAATGAATGAATTAGCTTGTTAATAGAAGCAATATAATCTTATCCTTAGCCTTATTAACTTTGAACAGACTGTGTGAACATCATATCAAGATGGGTATGTCTAAACAAGATGAATATAACAGTTGCCAAAGGAGACTTGTAAATCATAGTGGGCATGATTGGTTGTTCCACTGTGAAATGTATCATGTGGAGGAGATCAGAGCATTTAATGGATCAATCGCTATATATGCAGTTTGAATGATCTATCATCTTTTTCTTCTGTGTTCATTCCCATTTTTCAGCAGAATAAAAAAACTCAACTTTTTTGGAGTTACTTTTATAAAAGATATTCGTTGATAGACAACATTCAACCTTATCAACTGTGTCCAACTCGAAATTAACTTTTCATGGTCACCTGAATTGTACTCACCTCATGTTTCATGAGGTCATGAAAGAGGTCACGGTCAAAATAACATTTTTGGCAATAACTCGTGACAGGTCCATGAGAATCCCAAGAAACTTACTGAACACAAAACTCTCTGACCATATTATTGAATGCCTATAAAAGATTGACTGTTCTTGAATAAATTCAGTTGAAAATTCAATGCACAAGTATGGCTCATCTCCGTACAGAACAAATGATACATCATCACTGGATGCTTACAGATTGGACAATCACAAAGTTTAGTGGCCAGACAATTTAATGTGGTTAGAAGTACAATTAGCCGTCTTTGGAGGTGATTTCAACAAACTGGCTCAGGGGCAGACTGGCTCACAACTTCTGTCAAAGACCATTTCGTATGGCTGCATCACCTCAGGAATCAATTTGTATCTGTATCCTCCACAGTTCAGTCAGTGCTAGAAGCTCATCAAATTTCAGATGAAATGGTCAGGAACCTGCTGCATGACACTGGTCTTTAGGCCAGAAGACCCTACAGAGATCCTGTTCTTATGAACCGGCATTGCCAGAAATGAATGTAGTGGGCATTCAGCATCATGAATGGACCATTGGGAATGCCTGGAGATTGGTTTGATTTAGTTTAAGTCTGAAAGTTTATTCATGCTAAGGTTGAAACATTAATTCTGTAAAATAAAATTTTTGTACACGTTTGAAATAATGTTGTATTTCTTTTTTTAAACAGTACAGTTCAGAGAATGGAGTGCATTGTGTCATGGTTTACAGCTTAGCTGTAGTATCTGCACCTTTGACCTGACACATCTGACTTCAACACAGTGTCTAATGTCACTTTGACCCTATATGGGATGGGACAGCCAAATCTACCACAAAATCTCCTTAGTCGCCTCATACAACATTAATGGAAGGTAAACAGTGCTGTTATTCTCTACTTTCAGGCTCCAGCAATACTTCTAAAGAAAACTAATTGTTGCATTTACAATGTAAGCTCAGATATGCTTACAGGATTGTATGAAATAACTTTCAGATTGTGGTTAAATAATTTATAGCTAATTACACACATTTTTAATAGTCTTAGAGATACATGAGGATTGAATGTAATAACTGTCAGATTAATTTTATACATAATTATGCATATTTTCCTGGCAGTTTCGGATACTTACAAGATTGTATGCAATAACTGTCAGGTTATAGTCAGTATTTCTCTCCCTGTCTAAAGTAGCCACTAAACTTATGATACCAGTCTCTGGATCAAGATTGAACACATTGCTGGAGTTGGGAGCAAGGCGGTACATTATCTGACTGTTGATATCTGTGGACATCAAACATGGGTATCAAAATTATATAAATAACTTTAAAAAATAACAATAAAACCAAGAACTTCTTATCGTGAGATATGTTCCTTTCAACCAAATCTAATTTGTTTATATCAGAGCCTAGGCCATTAGAAAATGAAGGTCGTGGCTCATATAATTCTGCCAGTCAATAGAGAGAGCAAAACCGCGGGCATCACTATGACAATTCATGCTAATTTTTGTCCCTGGACATGCGGGCGTGGAGGTCAACGAACAAGCCGACCAATTAGCTAGCCTCGCCACCACAACAGATGATCAACCTATGAACCGAGAAAACATATTCATTTCTCTTCGTGAATCCTCACGATCAGAGGATTTTGAGATGATTGAGCATGAGTCAATATCAAGAATGCACGAATTTGGAGTGAGGATGGGCGTGACCCATAGAGAACCCCTGACAAATATTTCAAAAAGAGCAGTGAACCAACATAGAACCAGTACCATCAGCTGTTATACCATGAGAGATTTACTGAAACGGAGATCTGAGCACCTACGGATGAGTCTGGTGTGTGAAGAGAATAATCAACAGACCTAATACCTAATAATTCTGCCATCATGACCTCCGAGATTGATATAACTAGCAATATTGATAGGTATTTTTTGTGTGTGCCTGATGAATGAGATGGGCATCTTTTATGTACATAATTTGGCTACTTTATGCTATAGAAAGTAGCTACATCCTATAATAGAAAAAGGCTACATTATGCCATAGAAAGTGACTGTAAAGGAACTACACTATGTCATAGAAACTTGCTAAACCAAGTCATAGAAAATGGCTGCACAGTATGCAGAAAATCAAAGTGACTACAATGGTCTGCTGAACTCTGATGTACTGGGCTGAAAGGTACAGATACCTCTGTCAGGCTGTAAACTAAAGCATAGGACATTTTGTTGCAGACTAAACACTACCCAATGACAGGAGTCTGAGAACAAAATTAAGAAGTCTCCATTCAAATATTCTAAGACATTTGATATCAAATTTCCTATTAATGATGATGAAGTAATCTCTTCAGTTGTAAGCAGGTAGCTCTTGACCATCATAGCCAAATTAAGAAGTCTCCATTCAAATATTCTAAGACATTTGATATCAAATTTCCTATTAATGATGATGAAGTAATCTCTTCAGTTGTAAGCAGGTAGCTCTTGACCACCATAGCCTTTTTGACAATAACACAGGTCCTCCTCAGTTTAGTACCTTAGGTGACACTCAAACTCGTTTAAGGTTTGTTTCAAAAGTATGATTGTGTGAGAGGGGGATGTGTGGATGTATGTTTAGTCCTCGAAGGAAAGGATGTGTGGATGTATGTTTAGTCCTCGAAGGAAAGGATCCCTGTGCAACAATATTCCCGGATCATCAGGCCAACCAGTTCATGATTCTTTTAGCAGATCTGTTGACTTTCTACAGTGATGACACACCTAGCATTCTCCACCACTTAGAAGTCTTCCACAAAATGTCAAAGGTGCCATGTCTGCATCTCCTCGTCATCCATGGAGATCAACTGAAAGAATACAAAAGTACCAAATCGAGACAAGACGTGCAGTAACAATGATGAATTATTTTCATGTGAAAAGTTGTCAGCCTATTTTCCAACCGTTTCACTCACCTCCTATGGCATGCATGGAATGAAGACAGAAGCCCTATTCTTTGCACACTTTACTAGAAGTCCAGACCCCAGTTACCACATGGTTGAATTACCTGAATTACCTGATAGGAAATGAATTTCACAAGATGAACCTTACCTGTATCAGCATCTTGAGCTACTATCCGAGTCAGCAAAGTATGGATCTTTGCATCCTCCTGGATGCTGTAGGACTCGCGAAGACTTCCTGGTCCAAACACAGGTGGGTTGTCATTAACATCATTCAAGTATACCCACACAGACATTGTGCAGCTCAGTCCACCACCATCTTGTGCTGCTGCAGTTAGCCTGAAAACTGGTCTGGTTTCTCTGTCCAGTTGCTTATCTGTTTTAATAATTCCTGCAAGGAATTTATTATGTTAAATTTATGACAATGTTTAAAATCCTGACCAATAATAAGTAGGACTGCAGTAAAACTGTATAGCCAATAAGGTACTTACACATAACACAAGGGTGTTAGTTTTACTGTTCACAAACAGACCATCAGACTAACGGGCACATAAAAATAACTAAACACAATAGACTAAATCAATGTTTGAACCATACAGTCTTTCCAAGATGAATATAGACAAACAGAGAACAGATGATACAGATGATAACAGTAAAATCATAAAGACTAGACTGCTGACATGTATGTGTCATCGTTACCTTGGATTTCTCTGTTGCTAAATGTCTGCAGTCTAGTCTGTGATTTTACTATTACCGGTATATTTTTAATTTTCGTCTGTTCTCTGTTTATTGAAAATATTGATGTAATCTGTTTAGTATAATGTTATCTATATTTTTTGTGTCCGTTGGTCTGATTTTCTGTTTGTGAACAGCAAAACTAATTACCTTGTGTTGTGTGTAAGTACCTTTCAGGCCTAGCAACACTTAATTTTTGGACTGTTAATGACTCTTTAAACTAAAGCAACTTGCAAAAATAATGTCTGATTTTATTGTCCATCTCTGGCAGGACTAGATATCTGGATATATTAACTTATGATCAAGGGTCACTGATAATTTTCTGTACCTCTTCCATAGAGACTCAAACTTCACTAGACATTCAAATTTCACTACAGGCTCAAATTTCACTAGACAGTAAAATTTCACTACAGACTCAACTTCACTAGACATTCAAATTTCACTACAGGCTCAAACTTCACTAGACCGTAAAATTTCACTACAGACTCAACTTCACTAGACATTCAAATTTCACTACAGGCTCAAACTTCACTAGACAGTAAAATTTCACTACAGACTCAACTTCACTAGACATTCAAATTTCACTACAGGCTCAAACTTCACTAGACAGTAAAATTTCACTACAGACTCAACTTCACTAGACATTCAAATTTCACTACAGACTCAAATTCATTACATTAACAATGTGGGTTCATTATAAAGCTGATCGACCTTGTGTTTTACGTACTATTATTATACAGTTTTACACCAGTCTCACTTATTATTGACATTTATAATGAGAGGTTAAATCTCAGCAGATGACTTTCAGATAACACCCACTCTTTCACTACGGACTGTCTTTTGATCGATCCTACGTTACCATTACAAATTACGAACTATTGATAAAATGACGCAGATATATTTTGTTTTATTTAATCATTTTCTATATTTATGTCAACATAAGAATGGTTCTGATCAAAAGTGGAATGTGTTTACATTGCTTCTGGCATGATTTTATTATATCAATTTTGAAAGTTATTGATACGTTTTGAATATGTAAGTTATGTGACACCATTTTTCCTTATATATTCTATATATATTTTCGAGTATGCATATATTTAGTAAAGTATATTTTTTATTTACTTTGGCTGCATTAATTATTGAAATTCAACCTGGTAATAACTGAAAAAAATTTCCCTAGGCAGATTTATGCATAGAAAACTGAAGAAACCTACACATTGCACATAGAAAACTCTGGAGAAACCTACACATTGCACAAAGAAAATTGGAGAAACCTACACGTTGCACATAGAAAACTCTAAAGGAACCATATTGCACACAAAAACTCTGAAGAAACCTACACATTGCACATAGAAAACTCTAAAGAAACCTACACATTGCACATAGACAGCAAAAACTTTAAGTGATTAAAATTTCTGATATTGAAACACAACAGAGAAAAAAAACATACTTCCCCCAAACACTTAAAAACTTTACTGGAATTTGTGACTGACCTGAATTTTTATCGATAAGAAAATAATCGGAAGCATCTCCCAGTAGACTGTACTCTAATCTTGCATTTATTGTTCCACTTTCATCAGCATCGGTGGCTTGGACTTGTGTCACCTGTGTTCCTGTCACCACATCCTCACTTAGATCAACTTTATACAGAGCCTGTTAGATAGCAAAATAGAAAGATTTTAGCACGTTAAACACAAGAACAGGACACAAATCACTCACCTGTACATGGAACAAGCTAAACATTTACCTGAATTTTAAACAAATTAATTACCTGCTGTACATGAAACAAGCTAGATACTTATTTAGATATGAAACAAATGACACCCACTGTACAGGATGCAAGAAAAACACTTTACCTGAATTAAGAAAGATCCTGCACCTGTACATGGAACAAGCTAAACACAAACAGATATAAATCACTCACCTGTATATGAAAGAAATCCCTCACATGGTCTAAAACTAAGTAAAACACTCACCTGGACATAGGACAGACTAATCACTCACCTGTGTACAGATAGGAGTATTGTCATTGTCATCCAGAACATTAATAGTGACAGTTGTGTATGTGACAAAAGCACCATCTGTAGCCGCTACCAGTAGTGTATACTCTCCCTGAGTCTCTCTGTCCAATGCTTTGTTTACTAGTACCTGTCCTGTATTGTAAACCTGTTGATAGAAATATTGTAAGCAACTTTCTCATGTGTTGTTTGTTCACTCTCAATTATCTAAAATGAATTTGTATGTGATTTGAGTCTGAGAATATGAATTTGTTGTATTACAATTTAAATTGTGTTCTTTAGACCTAGCACATCCATTTTCAGCATGCCTTTTAAATTATTTGGCTTAGGGTTGTGTCTTATAGTAATCTAAACAAATCATTTTAACTACCGCTGTATTCTTTTTGTTTTGTAGTAATCTAAACAAATCATTTTAAATGTTCTTTTAATCTATAGACCTAACACATCCATTTTCAGCATGACTTTATTTGCATCCATTTTCAGCATCCCTTTTATTTGGCTTAGGGTTATGTCTTCTGAAAATCTAAATGGATCATTTTAACTGGTCTTTGATTTGGAAAATAATAATTGTTAAATCCTGCTGAAAAAATAGCAGGCTTTAGTCCTGCTGCAAGAGAGATCTAGTAGGCTATTGTCCTGCTATAAGAGATCTAGTAGGCTATTGTCCTGCTATAAGAGATCTAGTAGGCTATTGTCCTGCTATAAGAGATCTAGTAGGCTATTGTCCTGTTTGTTTGTTGGTTTTGCGTTCGCTCCATTGTAACCATCGCAGATATCCATACGATTTCCGCCGGGAGCGTGATTACGTTGTGCCACCGTTATGCACCTTGTAGGCCTAGCACATCCGATTTCTGCATGCCTTGACAATTCGGGTTGGCTACCCTTAGCCTGTGACAGCCTCTATATCTGTCTCCAGGCAAACGTAGTGGCGACTCTTCGCCCAGACGATTTTTGCTCTCATCTGACTCGCACGAAGTGTTCCACTGTCTATGAACTTGCCTCGTGTAATTGGACGTGATGTGCCTGTGCCCATTGAGTACTGAACCGTTTCTCATCCATGAGCCTGGTTCCTTAAGGGGAAGAACTCAACAGAGGAGTTTGACCCTGGCTCTTTCGCCCTCTTAGCCGAGGTGTCATTCACCGACATCGTGTACCCCTTGTCCAAGTTCGAGTCTCACACCACGCGTTTGAGAGCAAGGCGTTCTCGAACTGAGCGTCCTTGTCCAAATAGCGCCTGAGCCCATCAGGTACTGAACCCTTTCTCTCTTCAAGTGTATTTCCGGTATAGGAAAACCTGACAGTAGAGTTGGGCCAGGGCTAAATCGTTGTCCCTTTTGTGCCTGAGCCCATCGGGTACGGAACCCTTTCTCTTCGCGAGCATATTTCCGGTTTAGGAAGGCTCGACATTAGAATTGGATTAGGTCTTCTTGCTTTACCAAACGCCAATGGATGGGTCTGGGTCTCTGCCTGTAAGGAACACAGGTAACTAGAAGCTCGACTCGAGCTGACGGAGCTTGTAGTTCCCCTTTCCTAGGGACTTTTCACTTTCTATTTGCAGTTCGTTCTGCCCTCTAGTGCTGTTCTGCCCTTTCATTGTTTCATTGTACTCGGTATGAAATCTATTTATCTCTCGCCGTGCATCTACCTTTACGTGCATTTTACATTGGCTGCCCCTCCAATGTTCGGACTGGACTGACTAGCTTCACTGTATGTCGACAGTGTCGCTATATGTGGTGATGCTGGTGGTGTCGGAGATATTGTCTGTCTCTTGTGCAGTCAAATCTCTTTCCATCTGCTATCTCCACATTCTCGGACACGATCCCCAAATGATTTGGCCAGAATCAGCTCAAGCTGCTGTATTTCTGTTTCCAGGGTGCACCGCGTGGAGGTACATTTGGGATCTTGGTTATCTGCTAACCCTGGGTCCGCCTAGAGCAATGCGTTCCCTTTGCACCCCGGCTATTGTCCTGTAAAAGGAGTGATTTAGTAGACTATTGTCCTGCTACAAGAAAGATCCAGTGGGAGTTTGAGATTTAATACTGAAATTAAGATAACTATTTTGATAGCAAAACACGTCTCATGTTGAAATCAATTTCTATTTTATTTGAAAAAAACTTACCTCAAACTGTCCCAGGCGATCTCCTTTGGTTATGTAGTAAGTTACCATGGAATTACTGCCAGTGTCTGCATCCTTGCTGACAAGTTTCACCAATACAGTTCCAGGAAGAGCACCCTCATTGACAGCTGTGGAATAGCTCTCCTGCTCAAACCTTGGAGGGTTATCATTGCAATCAGTGATTGTGAAGATGACGCTTGTCGTAGATGTCAGTGGGGCACCTTCCCCTGATTTCCGAGCAGTGTTAAATGGAACATCTGACACTACAACAGTCAAATTGTACTGGTCTTGTTTCTCTCTGTCTAAGTTGGTCAGTAAGACTATCCAACCTGTTTCTGCATTTATTGAGAAAATATGGGCCAACTCTGTCATGTCAGGACCAAATGAGAACCTCAGTGGTTTAACTTCATGGTCAAGATCACTAGCCTGCAGTTTAATGATGGAATGTTCTGGTTCAGTGTTCTCTGGAAGTGTAGCTGTGTACGGCATACAAGAAAACACTGGCATGTTGTCATTCACATCTCTAACCTATAGAAATACAATGATAAACTCAAACATTTTCCACCTGCACAGGCACAATACAATAGTCAAAAAAAGAGCAAAAGAAGACAAGAAAATCTAGTATGAAACTTAATTAAAATTAGGTATGAAATTTAATTAAAATCAAGTATTTTAATACTTTTATTATACTGTTCGAAGTTGATCACAATGTTCTTTGTGTTGTACTGTTTTACAAGTAAGGTGCATTGTCATGATGCATAATCCAGCTGTTTGTTCTCCAATTTTCTGGTCATTTGCTTCTGATTTCATCTCTTAAATGATGGAGGATATCAAGGAGGATATCAATGTACATTTCCTTCTTAACCACTCAGACTTCAGGAATGTCTATCATTGTCATGATAGACAATAACCCTGGGAATATTTTTTTTAAACTAGCATTGTTTTTCCTTTGTTCTTGTACAAACAAAATTTCTGCATCCAGGAGATGCAGAAGATTTACATTCAGAGGACAGTTTGTCTGATGATTCTACAAAAAACCACCAAGTCTCTTGTGATTATGTTGTTGAGAAAATTAAAATTGCTATCTTGATCAACTATAGTGATTAAGTCTCCTGCCAGGGTAAAATGTCATTTCTTTCTGTTAGTGAGATAACACTTTGGAAAATGTGTTCGAAAACATGGTTCATGTGCAGTTCATTGTAGAACTTCCAACTGATATTCCATATTCTGAGGCTATTTTCTCAACACTAAGTCTTCTGTCAGCATGAAAAATTTTCCAAATATGCTCAATATTGATCAAAGTTGATGGTCATCCACTCATGCATCACCTTCAACACTGGTACGACCTTCATAGAAATACTTGTTTCACACAAATACTTGCGATTCTTCATTGCAAATCTTATTAGTTAGTGTCTCTGAAGATGACTTCTCAATCAAAACACAGAATCTGACATTTGCACACTATTTAATGAAGCATATTTTCAGCTCTGACGATGCCACTAGCATAACACAAATAAACATCTGTATCATCTCTTCGAGAGTATATGTGAAGATCACTCTGCTATATACTTTCATCAAGGTCATTACCAACTTCTAAACATATAATCTCCATAACATCATCTTTCATTTAAACACTGGTTGACTATTTCAAGAACTTTGTGAAGCTACCTTATATGTCACTTTTGTTCTCTTCTCTCACTTGTCCAACCTTTGCTTCAATCTCCTGCAGTCTTGACAATGAATTTGATAAAGCTCTTTTAGTTAAAACATGAACATTGTAGCTGTCCTTATAATACTATAACATTTTACCTTTTTTTATATATTACTTCTTCTTCGTTATCACTCTCCAGCCAGTCAGATGTTGAAATGGATTTAATCAATGAACTGTACTGTGGTCACTAGCCCTGAGACAGAGCCGTAGAGCTTGTCTATCAGATTGGCACCTCACAGTCCCCATGGTCAAAACACTGTCACAGCACACTAGACATCAACAGTTGGCCTGGACATCTGTTTCCAAAGCCTAAGTCTGTAAGATTTTGGGCATGTCCCCAGCAAAGCCCAACATATTTACTGAGAACATCTGCATTTAGAGAAGACACAGCTACAGAGAAGAGAATTTTGCAAGTGGCAGTACATTTGTGATATTGAAATATGGAAAACATGACGAATGCAGTTTTCATGTTTGAGAACTAGTCTGAAGTCATCTTTCACAAACACATGGCTGGAAGCAAATTCATTCCAGGTCAAAGAAAATTGTGTAGGAACTCAAAATCTGATGAATTGTTCACAATGTCAGTGAATAAAACCTTGACCAAAAAGGCAAACCAACCTAGTCCAATTCTACTGTTAAACATTTCCTATATTAGAACCAGTCTCTCATATCATAATGAAATCGACAGGTGAGTGACTTAGACATTAATGACACTGGTAAATGACACACACCTGAATATTTATTTCCATGTAATCTACCAAAGAAGGTGATGTCATTGTTGTCTCAGCCCTCACAAATAGAGTGTATGATGAAATAGTTTCTCTGTCCAAACGTCGCATCAGTCTTACTTGACCAGTTCCATCCACACTGAATACTGTCGGCTCACCTTCACCACTAGCACACCCAGGCACAATGGTATAGGTCAAGGCTGATGAGTGAATGGCTTTCACTGTGGCAATGACAGTCCCAACCTATAAATATCACAAATTATTAAATTAAAACAATGCTGTAAAATCTAAGAAAGATTGTGACTGAAAAGATAGTTCATTATGAATATAATTCAACTTGAATAAGAATGTGCACCAAAGACGGATGTATCGGACCAATGGCACAAATAATAAGGCAACACAACATATTTCCATTCTCTGGGCTACATCCTGCAGGAAATTTAGTTGGACCATTGTCATGCTACAAAATAATTCCAGCAGAAGTTTGAGAATGAATGATGAAGAAGAAGAAGATAAAGAAACAAAGCCACTAAAAGACAGTACAGCAGAATTATATCATTCAACTTTAGTGACAGTATTTAATATGTATAACTTGATAAAGAAAATATCTTGAATAAATTCAATAGGATAATAATCTTACCAATCAGTTAATAACTTACCTGCTCATTTTCATCCACAAATAATAATCTATTGGATTCAATAAACAATGGAGGGCTGTCATTTTTTCCCATGACATAGATATCAACAGGTACATGATTCTCTAGGGCAGGCTCCCCTTGATCACCAGCTCTTACAAAGAATTGGAACACTTGATTTTCTGATGAAGGAATATGCAGATGTATTATATTTGACTTTATGTAGAATGTTGTAAAGTTGAAAAGACTTTCTGATGAAGGAATATGTAGATGTATTATATTTTGACTTTATGTGGAAGGTTGTAAAGTTGAAAAGACTTTCTGATGAAGGAATATGTAGATGTATTATATTTGACTTTATGTGGAAGGTTGTATGGTTTAAAAGGTAGGGAGGATTCACTTCATTGTCATCATTATCATCAGGTGCTATGCTGACTGGCGTAGGTGATCATGGCTCTCTACAGCTCTCTATCTCCAGCATTATGTATCAAGATCGCTGTTGTTTCTCTGCCATGCCAGGTTGTCAAACTGTCTAATATTTTCTCACATTGTTGCCCTCTGTCTCTGTTGCTTTCAATCTTGCCTGTTGTGACTATGTTCTCCAAACCTTTTTGTCTCATGAAATGGCAAAAACATGAAGATTGTCTTTTTCTTAAATTACTGATTAATTTCCATTTCGCATTTGACTCTTTCACCACCTCCACATTAGTTTTTATAGCAGCCAATGGTATTCTCAGCATTCTTCTGTAGAACCACATCTCTATTGCCTCTAATTTCCCACTTTCCTGTTTGTTTATTGTCCAAGACTCCCATTCATATGTTAGTATAGGAGTTATATAGCATTGAAGAACTCTCTTCCTCACCTCTAATGACAAGGTCATATTACACAATCAAGACATTTGTATTACAAAAACACATTTGTAATCAAGATGTCACATGTTGGACTTGAACCCAAGAGCTCTTGAGCATAAGGTGGATGACTAAACAACTATGCCACATAGATCACATATGTTGCTGTTGATAGGAATTTCCTGTGCTTATCATTGCTGAGAGAAATTTGTTACACTTCACTGGGCAGTGAGCGAAATTTACTATACTTCACTAGACAGTGAGTGAAGTTTGTTATACATTTCTGGGCAGTGATGACAGTTTATTATACTTCTCTATTCACACTATACAAATATACTCAATGCTTAGAGAAAATAACTGATGAATTATTTATACAAACAATAAATTATAAATTATAATACAAAAAATATTTAGGATCAAAGATGAAATAAAATAAATGGGAGAAACAGAGTGCTAGAGTAGGGATTGAGAATGTGATGCCATAAGACAAGCCTTCTGAACCTGGAGCTCATGAGTACCTTTATGCTCTCACTTGGTGCTAAGGACATGATCACAATTATATGTGAGTGGTGATCACCATCTGAAAAGGTTGAGAACCCCTGCTGTAAGATATTAAAACAAGAGATATAATGATTCTCAAATGCATGCAAAGTTCTATCATCAGAGAAGCATTGAACTAATATCTAAAATAGAATCAATTCTGTTATTGAATTACCTGCTTCATCGAGTGATGCCTTTGTTGTTATAACGCCTGAGTAAGCATTGACATCAAAGAGTTTGCTGATCACAGGATCTTGCCCAGAATGCAATGTGTAGAGAAGTTTAGCATTGTTACCTTCATCCTTGTCTTCAGCTTTGATCTGGTCACAGAGAATGAATTACATATTTACCTCAGACTCAACACTTTTTTACAAGCTTGTATACCTGTCTGATTTGTTAATTTTATTCCTGCATATCTTTTGTAATGAGAATATTGGTCTGCACACCTTTAGTAAGGCTCTGTGGCAATGTGATAAAGGGCATGTCTGTGATAGCCAAGGTACCGGGTTTGAATGCTGGGTGGAAATATTACATCCTGAATAGAACATGCTACCAAAAAATACCTTTACAATCAAAGCATTTTTGCAAATATAATCATATAATTTTGATCAAACATTGTTTTGGGCAATTTAAAAAATATATGGATTTCAAAACAAATGCATAAATATGATAAAATCATTCTATAAAAACTCACACTGCTGCATTAGAACAGAAAACGGTAATTCTGACTAGTTCCCTGTGATTACTGGTGTTAAACAAGGCTGCCCTATGTCACCATTGCTATTAAATATCGTAATTGATTGGGTAATGAGAAAAAGCACAACCAATGTAAATTTTGGAATTGAATGGATAAACAAAACATTACTAGAAGACCTCCACTTTGCCAACGATCTTGCATTATTGACTGACAACCATCAAGATGCACAAACAAAAAACTGATAGATTAAAATTCCTCGCAGGACAAAGGGGCCTTTAAATCAATCCATCAAAAACAAAAATTATGGACTTCACCAGTTCACCTAACGCAATTAATTTAAATGGACAGCCACTTAAAAAGGTACACAAATTTTCCTATCAAGAAAATTAACACTCGACGGCGATGTCATGGCAGAAATTATAACTCGTATTGCATTAGCATCAAGTGCCTTTAATAAACTATCTAATATCTGGAGGTCAAAGTGTATTAGCACACTCACGAAAATGCACTTATTTAATTCCTGCATCATTCAATGCTGTCATATGGATGTGAAAAAGTTCTTCTTTATCTTCAGGAAAGAAACTATTCTTCTTCTTCTTTCTGTCCTCTTGTACCTTTCGGTATTGAGGGAGTGTATGGTCTTTTGCACTTCTATTTGCCTTTTCCACTGTTATATTTCTGAATGTCTCTAATATACTATCTATCCGCTTTTTACGAGGGCGTCCAATAGGTCGACTGTTTTTGTATCGAAAATTCCAAAGAAACTATTGAGTTTCGTAAACAAATGCCTTTGTAGGACAACTAACAGCCACTGGAGTGAGTTCAAATCAAATTAAAAAATCAGAGAAGAGACACATCAAAACTATATCACAGATGTTATTAGAAAATGCAGTTGGTCCTACATCGGACATGTCCTACGCTCAGACAATAACAGAATACACCACCAATCTCTTGCATGGATACCAACAGGCAGAAGAGCCAGGGGTAGACCAAAGGAAACACTCAGAAGTACGATACTTAGAGAAATTAAAACAAACAATATTCATACTATTCAAGAACTGCACAGAATAGCTTTGAACAGACAGAATTGGAGAGATCTGACCTCTGCCCTACTCTGCCCTATGTGCTAACTTCAGCATTAAAGAAAAATGAATGAATAAATATCATTTAGTAATCATGTACGGCAGTAAAGATCTCACAGTACTAGGGTTAATGTATTTATAAGTTGGTATCTCGTCATAAATTTTCTGTCACATAAACTACAAGTACTCACCCTTGCTACAATAGATCTCACAGTACTAAGACCAGTCTATTTTCTGATGGTTTGCAGATATCCACTGTACCACCACCTTTTTATTCAGAAATTTGTTGTTGTTGGTGTTTTGTTATTTTAATTATGCGCCAGTCTAAAGAAACTTCAAGTCCATGGAAAAGAATTATAGTCCTAATATGGAAACTCAAAAGTTGATCTCTATTTGTGGTCAACTAATGTTGAGAATTTTAAATGTTTAGATAATATAACGCCATAGTTACACAATGAACAATACAAAAACATAATATCACAGAAATGCATCCTTCCTTTTTAGGACAGTAGGAATAAGTAAACTATTCATTTCTCAAAATATTTCATATGACAGGATATAGTTTTTTGAGAAAAATTCCCTATTAACAAAGTTGTACTGTGAATGGGATCACAGCAAATTAAAATAATACATTTTTGTATATACCATCGCCCGTGTGTTGCCGGGCCCGAAAGGGGAGCAAAGAATAGCAACACTGTTAACTTCCTTCCATGTCGTAAGAGGCGACTAAGGAGGTTATAGGATGGAGTTGGCTGATTCATTCCATATAGGGTCAGTGACCCAAAGCCATGCTGAAGTCGGATGTGTCAGGCCAAAAGGTGCAGATATCGCAGCAATGCTGTAAACCATGACACAAACGCATTCAGTTCTCCGGACTACATACTGCTAATCTTCAGGAGGTTGTGAACAAACGCAGAAGTATATACCGTACACCAACATTTTTTCTAGTAAAAAAATGCTTGACTAGGATTAACACATTTATGAGTTGGTATCTCACAGAAAAACTCCATCAGATTACTTATATAAATTTTCAGCACATTGACTACATGTACTCACCCTTGCTACAAGAGATCCTACAGAAACATTGCTAGCTATGTTGGCTCTATACTCTTCCATTAGAAACTGAGGCACATTATCATTTTCATCACGGACTCGAACAACCACTGTAGCGAATCCCATTTTTCCCCCATTGTCTGTTGCCGTAATAGTAAAGCTGTACATGTTCTGGTCTTCTCTGTCCAGAACTTGTTTGAGTATGATCTCTCCTGTAACATTTAGAATATCACAAAATTTATTAATCATTAGGTATCTCTCCTGTAATATTCATTAAAACACATGTCATTGGTGATGCGTTCGCTTCCTCTTTGGTGTTCAAGGGACTCTACTTGGGACTGTAGTTAAGCTGTTCGCTTTGTGCTCAAGATGTCAGAGGTTTGAATTGAGATTGCATCATCTTTTTTATAAGTGATGTTCGTAGGGTTCATTATGGGAAGATGTGTCCACATTCCAACTTTTTACAATTATGTGTAATTTTCATACTGCCATCATGACTCGAAGATTAAAAAGTCGCAACTTCTGCTGCAGATGAATCAAAAGTGTGTAGTGTGCAGATCATTGGATGTGGCGGTTTATGCATCTTTAGTGAAATTTTGTTTCAGTAAATAATATATGGTTTGTTTCGTTTAAAATGAGGACACATCTACCCATAATATACCATTTTCAGAGATCCCTGGGGATTATTGCTTAAAGCTATGGAGTATGTGCTATGAGTGGTATTCTCAACAAATGGCATGTCACTTCGTTATGAGGGATGGAGTACATATGGGATAATGTCAGTGCAATGAAGTTAATCATTTATGCTTCTGAGCCTTTTTTGATGTACAAACTTCTGCCAGATGGTAGAATATAATCCAAAGACTGAAATGTATTGTATCATAGTTTACAGCTTAGCTGTGACATCTGCGTCTTTTGGTCAAACACATCTGACGTGAGCATGAAATAAGAACTAAAATAAAAAATAATGTCATTTTAATTTTATGAAAACAAAATTTATTTATACTTATCGTAAGGTTCTTGTGACCGGATTATCAGAATAACTGCCTCCATTATTTTTTTATGGTTAAAAATTCTTATGTAACCAAAATTGACTAACATCTGTGGTTAAAAGAAGCTAACCTTATCATAAGAGGTACGTTTTATTTAGCAAAAATGAAAAAAAAATAAACAAATAAGTTCAAGATTTATATTATTTGAACAAAAATACTACTATGTTCATAATAATAATAATAAGACCCATAACCCGTCAGGGTCGTAGGGATGCCACACTGGGTACATAAGCACAAATTTCCCTTTAAGCATCTCTGTTACTGGTCATTCAGAGAAGAGTAGAAAAATCATGCCCAGACCTTTCCTTGATGTTATCAATCAATAATTTTCTCTTTCTCCATCTTCTCCTTTCACCTTTGACTGTTCCATGCAAAATAATTTTAGAGAGAGAGTTATGCCTCGTTACATGTCCAAATCAAATAAGTTTATACTGTTTCACTATTGTCAAAAGTGGTTCTTGATAACCTGCAAGTTTGTTTATTTGCTGCTGGACAAATATATTTGTCTTGCATTCTATATAACTAATTCTCAACATATGTCTGTAGCACTAGTTTTCAAAAGGAAACCACTTTTTCATGCGAAAAAGATAGCCTTAATGTTCAGCAGTACTTACATATGTAAACAACTCTTCTAAAAATAGAATATATGAAGAGCAAGTTAAGAACCCAGATGACCGATGCACATTTAAATGACATTATGTATCTGACTTCATTCAGCTTGTGTCCTAATATTGAAAGATGCCACAAAAAGCATCAAGTTGACATTAATTTCTACGATCAAGTTATTATAAATTATACTACTTCACCACATACATCTCAAGTAAGTAAAATATACAATTTTACTTGTTTATTATGGATTGTGTTACCTTACATAAATATAAAAGCTAATATGTTATTAAGCATTCAGATTAACTCTTTTTAAGCTTTTTTATTCATCCAGCCCATGATCAACTGTACATTTCTACATCCAGCTCTCGGACCAAATAAGGTTGTTGAACCCTGATCTAGAGACAGATCTTTACTCAAACTTGCTAATACAGATATAATTTTCCTGCGTGTCTTGTGTCTGAATGTAAAAACTGTTATGCTGAGGGAGTTCATGGAAGAATTAAAATATAAGACAAACCAAAAACAACTGCTATCCTGCAGAAAGAAGATCGATTGCTATAGAAATTGTCCTAAACAAATGAAAGCTAAATAAAGATCTTCCAAAAATCTTGCATCTTCTGTTGATCATAATATAGTTTATTTGATGTTGAGCCTTGTTATATAGGCTTCTCTATGTACATAGTCATCTTGGATGTTGATAGAACCATGTATTTCCTTTTATCATTTTATTACTACTGGCCCATTCCACTAATATCTCACTTCTTTCATTTCTGATACCTAAGCCAAATCTATCAGTGACATCAATATCTTGCTCCTGCCCTACCTTTTCATTCAAAATCTCCCATTACAATGTTTACCTTGTGATGTTTACACTGTCTTATAGCTGTGCTTAATCTTTGTAGAATCACCTTATGTCTTCATTTGAAGTTTCTGATGTTGGTGCTTACACTTGAAAATTAATGTTAATGATCTGACTCTCTAATTTAATTAGTGGAACTTTACGATATATCCAAGAAACCCTTTACAGATCGTTCTCTCTTCTTGTCTAAAATTATGCCTACTTCATTTTTATTTTGGTCTCCTTCCAAGAATATTATTTTGAAATCTTTCAATACTAAACTACCTGCTCCCCAACCATCTTATCTCACATACTGGTAACCTAATGATGTTGATCTCCATTCTCCTCATTTTCTGTTCAATGTTTTCTAATTTACCTAAATCTGTCAGGGTTCTCATATTCCATGTTGTGACCTTGATGGGATTCTTACATACAATGACCTGAATTAGGTCTGTGTCATCTTGAAAAATGATACTCTAAGAATGGTAAGCAGTGGTTTCCCACTTGCCTTCTGCAGGTTTGTTTGCATTTGCCTTGACCCTAACATAACCTAATCTACAAGGCAGTAGCAGTTTGATTTTAGAGTATACTTCTCTTAAATGAGGTGCGCCCTCCTAAGCTAACAAATTATTATCTTAGATCTATCCAGCAATCACAGCAAATAATAAACAAATTGCTCGCCATTCTTCAAAACTAGTGTGTCACGTGCACAGCCTAGGTTAGAGTAAAGAAAGATGCCTGGCAGATAAAAAAACATTGAAAACTGAATTGACAAAAAAAACAACTTGTAAAAGGTCTGATGTAAGGTATTTCCTATGGCAGCAACCTGCCGCCGGGGATGAAGATAACTCTTCATGTACTAAGTGGGGTGCAAAGGGAACGCATTGCTCTTGGCGGACCCAGGGTTAGCAGATAACCAAGATCCCAAAAGTGCCTCCTTGTGGCGCACCCTGGTAACAGAAATACAGCGGCTAATGCTGATTCTGGCTAAACCTTTTGGGGATCGTGTCCGTGAATTTGGAGGTAACAGATGGAATGAGATTTGACTGCAAAAAGACAGTTAATAACTCCAACACCACTGTGCCAACACATGCAGCAACACTGTCGACACACAGTGAAGCTAGATAGTCTGGTAGAAGCATTGGAGGGCGGCCAATGTAGTCGGTGCGAAGCAGGCAGATGTCCCAATAAAAATAAAAGCACAATGAGTACACTGAGAAGGATGCACAGCGCTGGAGGGCAGCGTCATGTGTAAAAAGCATGGAAGACGGTTCGATGAAATTGGAACTAAAGCATTGTTTGCTAGAGACAAGCTTCTAGTTACCAGTTATCCCAGCCTGGGCCCAACTCTACTGTTGAGTCTTTCCTATACCGGAGGCGTGCTCACGGAGAGAAAAGGTTCAGTACCCGATGAGCACAGGCATAGCAGTCCAAGGTGACAAGCACTGTTCAGCTCTAGAACAAAGCACAAGTACCTAACATCCCTAAATATGTGTACAGATTCAGACCTGGACGAGGGGCTCACGAAGTTGGTGAATAACGCTTCGGCTAAGAAGACGAACGAGCCCGAGCCCAACTCTTCTGTCAAGTTCTTCCTAAACCGGAACCAGGCTTGAGGACGAGAAAAGGTTTAGTACCTGATGAGCACGGGCACAATACGTCTAATTACACGAGGCATGTTCACTGACTGCGGAACGCGTCGTGCAGGACAGACATGAAAGACAGATCGTCTCTGCATAGAGTCAGTACACATTCACTGTCTGGCGACAGATAGGAAGGCTGTCACAGGCTAGGGTAGCCCACCCGAATTTTCAAGGCATGCCAAAATCGGATGTGGTAGGTCTACAAGGCGCATAACGGTGGCACAACGTAATCACGCTCCCGGCGGAAATCGCACGGATATCCGTGCTGGTTACAATGGAGCGAACGCAAAACAAACAAACATGTACTAAGCAATAGTAACTATTAGGTGTGGTGGCCAGTTCCCTTCCTTGATGTGTTTACCTTCCGTAACTCATGCATCAGGTATCCATTTTACAGCTGAGTTGACAAGAGGGGTGGTCATGTCAGGCAAGAAATCACAACCGGTATTTTTAACTGCCGGGAGATAGTTTCAAACCTGGCATGTTGCAACCCGGTGTTAATAAGCAAGCTCACTATCAAAATACATTACCACAGTCCTCAAAAAATCTGAACACCTTCAAGTTTACTTTTATTGAAAATAAAAGAGAAATTTGACGTAATTTTCATTACTTCTCACCTGAATCAGCATCAATGCTGAACATCTTTGCCATCTCATCATTCATAATGGAGTATGTCAACATTCCATAATTTCCTCTGTCTTCATCCACTGCTGAAACTGTAATAATGCTCGTGTCTGCTCCCTGTAGCTCAGAAACAACAGCGTTATACACATCTTTGCTAAAGACTGGTGTGTTGTGATTGATGTTTCTGACATCCACAGACACCCTTGCAAAAGTGGTGTAGACACCATCGCTAGCTGACACATTCAGAGTATAGGCAGCTCCTAGAACTGGCTGCCGTTGCTCTGACAATGAGATGATGCCAGAGCTGGAATCAATGCTGAATGTAAACTTCTCATTCCCATCCACAATACTGTAGAAAATATTGTCTGCATTAATTTCATCCAGGTCATGAGCCACAACTTTGAAAACCAGCTGGCCTCTATGAGCTGCATCACTAATATAGCAGCTGTAGGATGGTTTAGTGAAGACAGGTGGGTTGTCGTTGAGATCAAGTACCTGAAATAGTATACATAGTTCAGCAATATACACATTATTATAAAAGATTAGTAGTTAGATAACAAAAGAATAGTAATTTGATAACGACATATTAGTTAGATAACAAAAGATTAGTAATTAGATAATAAAATATTAGTAGTTAGATAATAAAATATTAGTAGTTAGATAAAAGATTAGTAGTTAGATAATAAAATATTAGTAGTTAGATAATAAAAGATTAGTAGTTAGATAACAAAAGATTAGTAGTTAGATAACAAAAAACTATAAAAGACAGTGAGTTTTATTCAGGAGACAGAATTACAGATATAGACATGTTTCAAGTGAACGAAAGAAGAAGAAGATAACAAAAGATTAGTAGTTAGATAACAAAAGATTAGTAGTTAGATAATAAAAGATTAATTCATTCATTCATTTTCCTTTTGCGCTGAAGTTAGCGTATAGGGCAGAGGTCAGATCTCTCCAATTCTGTCTGTTCAAAGCTATTCTGTGCAGTTCTTGAATAGTATGGATATTGATTATTTTACTTTCTCTAAGTATTGTTCTTCTGTTTCTTTTGGTCTACCCCTGGCTAAAAAATATAAGTAGTTAGATAACAAAAGATTAGTAGTTAGATAACAAAAGATTTGTAGTTAGATAACAAAAGATTAGTAGTTAGATAATAAAAGATTTGTAGTTTAAAAAAACAGATTACTTAGAAAACAACAAATAAGTAGTTAAATAACAACAAATTAGTAGTTTGATTGGTTATTGGTTATGAGACAACATTATTGCACTCTGGATAAACCCAAAGACCCTCAGTCTTCCCTAGAAATATTGAGGAGTATGCATACTGATACTGGTACTCATGGCTTGTTGGTTAAACAAACTTTTCATTCTGCTCCTTAGATGCTCTATTCTACTCATGTTGCACACAATATCAAATTTTCCCAATCAGATTCTAGATGTGTTAGTGACCACATCGACTTGCTTGCTTGCCAAGCAACCTCAGATGTTAAAACACACCCAAGTTGGATTTGTCAGGTCATTGGCAATGATGAAATGGTAACAACATATTTCTATTCTCTGGACTACATCCTGCTGGAAATCTAGTAAGACCATTGTCCTGCAACAAGAGAGATCCAGCAGGACGTTGAGAATGAACATTGAAAAAGAAGAAATATGTGAGAATAAGTGAAGCACAAGTAGATAAATCACTAAATATGATTCATATTCTGTGTGTGCATCAGATGAGTAATTACTAGTGATTTTCTGATCTGATGGTGATACACTCTAGGCATCCCAATAGGAATTCCATCTCTTTTAACAGATGATAAAGAGTATGTCTGTTGATAGTTCCCTTTCCCCATTCATTGTATATCGTCCTTATCCTATCTCTTAATCAATTGTCTCTACTTTCTTCTCTAATAATTCTAAATCATTCATTCCACATATTAAAAAAACACTTTCATTCACTACTGGGTCCTAATTTTTCTTTTTGTTTTTGTTTTATTCACTTAATGTGCTTATACATGAAGTTTTTCCACTTCTATGTAGAGATGTATATGTAGAGAAATTTAAATATCCTTTTTCTTCACTGTCAACTTTTTTATGGCTATACTCTTGAATCCTGTCTGTCAACTGTCCTGATGCCTATACCCTTAAATTCAGTCTGTCAGTTGCCCTGATGCCTATACTCTTGAATCCAGTCTGTCAACTGGAGTGATGCCTATACCCTTAAATTCAGTCTGTCAGTTGCCCTGATGCCTATACTCTTGAATCCAGTCTGTCAACTGGAGTGATGCCTATACACTTGATTCCAGCATGTCAACTGTCCTGAAAATTCTACTCTTGAATCCAGTCTGTCAACTCTCTCATCAACCTGAACTCCAGCATGACCAGGGTGAAATATCCACATGTCCCTGCAGGTATGAAACACCAATGAACTACATCCACTCATGGCAAAGCCATCTATTCTGAATTGTGCAGATGATGAATAGAGAGTCCAAATACTAATGACCCTGATTACCACCTTTAACATATATCTGTAGCACATGTTGACACATAGGTTTTCTTCTGCTCTGGTATTAATATTGCAGTGGTCTAGAGCAGCTCAAAGTGGACCATGTTAGATATGTGGGAGAGCCCCAGAAAACATTTTGAAATTGTGGGGTCACAGACCCATCCTAGGGAAATCAAAAACTACATGACAGAAAATTAACTTCTTGAACAATAAACAACAAGAAACATAGCAATAAAGCTTAAAAAGACTTGGTAACTTGTACAGAGAGCGCCAATGGCTTTTTTGACCTTTTTTTCATGCATAAATAAAAATTTAAAAATCTAAAACCAAAAGGAGGCCAAGACCATGTGCCAAAAAACGGTTGAGAACCACTGGTCTAGAGAACTCTTCTGTGCACAAATTCTCCATTGTTGGTCAAAAAGTGATTTCCTGTCAGTGATTTAGGCTGAATCAACACCAAGAAAAGAAAATAGAGGTAATGTCATTGATGCTGAAGTCTACAATAGAATCTCAAATCGACTTGAACTTAGCAGATTGCGTGACAATGTGTGGAAATGTTAAGCATTAGCCTCACCAAAAATTAAAAGTCTATTGTGCCATTGTGCACTACCTTGCTATAAGCTTGTGAGGCCTGGACCAGTGTACAGCAGACATGCCAGTGTTATTATAGACATGCTGTATCCACAAACTTCTCAGGATAAAATGGCAAGTTAAAGTACCTGATTTTGAAGTCCTCACTAGAGAAAACATCCATACAATGCTGAAGTGGCCCCAACTGAGATGGGCAGGTCACTTTGTGCATTTACCTGACAAATACATCCCAAAACAGCTGATGTATGGTGAGCTCCTCAAGGGAAAACGACTGACCAGTGGACAGAAGAAATGCTTCAAGGACTCTCTCAAAGTGTCTCTAAAGAGCTTCAACATCAATGTCACATCCTGAAAATCTGTAGCTCAGAATTGCTCAGTGAGATGCAGCAACACCAGCAAAGGTGCTTACATTGCAGAGAAGCATCAAATCTCAAAGACACTGAGAAAACATGCAGCCTGAAAAGACAGAACAACAAACACACAGATGCCCAATTCGATTATACATGTCCCAAATGTAGCAGATAATTTTAAGCCTAGATTAAACTTTTCGGTCATCCCTGTACACACCAGAAAGATGTAAAAACACAAATCTGAAATTTATAATCATCACCTGTGATGAACGATCATTACATTAACCACCGAATTAGTACTTCAACCACTATGATACCAATACAATGTATCTTCTTCTTCTTCAGTGTTCATTCTCAAACTCCCGCTGGATCTCTTTTAGCAGGATCATTGTCCTACTAGATTTCCAGCAGGATGTAATCCAGAGAATGGAAATGTGTTGAGTTGCCATTTTATTTGCACCAATGACCCAACACATCTGTCTTCAGTGGAAATCAATGTATCTAAGAAAGAAGATTTTATAATAAATTGACAAACCTTGACATGAACCTTGGCAGTAGAGCTTAACACTGGAACCCCATTATCTCTAGCCACAACCAAGAAACAAAATAATTTCTGCTTTTCATAATCTAACTCCTTCCTGAGAGTGATCTCCCCTGTCTGAGTGTTGACTATGAAATTTTCATGATCTTTGTTTCCAGGAGTTATTGGAGCAAGGTCATAATGGATGAGGGCATTTGCACCACTGTCAGCATCTGTAGCGTTGACAACCACAATTCTTGTGCCAACTGGAGATGACTCTGAGAGTGTGTGAGAGTAATCAAGAGGGCTGAAGATTGGTGGGTTGTCATTGACATCCTGCGAGAGAAAAAAAGGAAACAACAATAGCAAATAAAACACAAATTAAGAATGCAAAATGAAACTGTAAAAACAGCATGATTTTTCACTGTAATCTTTCACACAAGCATTGCATCAACCTGTGTCATATGTACATCTTCAGTAAAGGGGGAGGGGGGAGGGTTATCTAAAACAAATTATTTAAAACAGGTAATTTGCCCATTTTCATATGTAATTCTTTCACTTTCAGGAGTTTTTTTATAACTCTATTTGGGAGAGGGAAATCATTGGGGGAGGATGTAGATGTTTTACCAACCTCTTGGCTAAGTTCCTAGTACTAAACACCATGTTCTGATTTCCTGGGGAGCTGAGGGGTGTTTGAACCATCCCAAACACCCTAATCTACGCACTTGGCACCTACTAAACATACTTTACAAGCACAATGAAATACAGACTACTGGTACTAAATTGTTTAAGAGGTATTAAGATATATATACCCATTAACCTGTAAGGTTTTTTTCCCCTACACAGCAACCTTTTCCTCAATGCGGAAAAGTGTGACCATTACATAATTGATGTAACTTTACTATCAGTGTTTTATGCTATTACGTTGAGTGAGTTGTCATTGACATCCTGATCAAAGTGTTATAGATCATGTCAATGACAGCCCAAATGTTTGTTTGTTTTGCGTTCGCTCCATTGTAACCATCACGGATATCCGTGAGATTTCCGCCGGGAGCGTGATTACGTTGTGCCACCATTATGAGCCTTGTAGGCCTAGCACATCCGATTTCGGCATGCCTTGACAATTCGGGTGGGCTACCCTTAGCCTGTGACAGCCTCCATATCTGTCTCCAGGCACACGTAGTGGCGACTCTTTGCCCAGACGATTTTTGCTCTCGTCTGACTCACACGAGGTGTTCCACTGTCTATGAACTTGTCTCGTGTAATTGGACGTGCTGTGCCTGTGCCCACTGGGTACTGAGCCGTTTTCTCATCCGTGAGCCTGGTTCCTTACGGGGAAGAACTCAACAGAGGAGTTGGACCCTGGCTCTTTCGCCCTCTTAGCCGAGGTGTCATTCATCGACATCGTGTACCCCTTGTCCAAGTTCGAGTCTCACACCACGCGTTTGAGAGCAACACGTTCTCGAGCAAGGCGTTCTCGGGTTGAGCGTCCTTGCCCCAATAGCGCCTGAGCCCATCAGGTACTGAACCCTTTCTCTCTTCAAGTGTATTTCCGGTGTAGGAAAACCTGACAGTAGAGTTGGACCAGAACTACCATAGTTGTCCCTTTCTTGCCTAAGCCCATCCGGTACAGAACCCTTTCTCTTCGCGAGCATATTTCCGGTTTAGGAAGGCTCGACATTAGAGTTGAATTAGGTCTTCTTGCTATACCAGATGCCAATGAATGGGTCTGGGTCTCTGCCTGTAAGAAACACAGGTAACTAGATGCTCGTCTCGAGCTGACGGAGCTTGTAGTTCCCCTTTCCTAGAGACTTTTCACTTTCTATTTGCAGTTCGCGCTGCCCTCTAGCGCTGTTCTGCCCTTTCATTGTTTCATTGTACTCGGTATGAAATCTATTTGTCTCTCGCCATGCATCTACCTTTACGTGCATTTTACATTGGCCGACTCTCCAATGTTCAGACTGGACTGACTAGCTTCACTGTATGTCGACAGTGTCGCTATATGTGGTGATGCTGGTGGTGTCGGAGATATTGTCTGTCTCTTGTGCAGTCAAATCTCTTTCCATCTGCTACCTCCACCTTCTCGGACACAATCCCAAATGATTTGGCCAGAATCAGCTCGAGCTGCTGTATTTCTGTTTCCAGGGTGCACCGCGTGAAGGTACATTTGGGATCTTGGTTATCTGCTAACCCTGGGTCCGCCTAGAGCAATGCGTTCCCTTTGCACCCCACAGCCAAAATAATTGAGATGTCTGGTAAATGTGAAGTATGATAAATCAAAGAAATATTCAATATAATCTTATATGATTTTATACAACTGGCTGAAGCAGTCAAAGAGAGGAGAAAGGCCAGAAGGAAGGCTGAGAAACCCCTACCACCTTAAACAAAACAGAATACAACAGATGGAAAGAGAAAGTAAGATACATCACAAAGGAAAACAAACAAAAGAACTGAAGAGAAAAATGTATCAAACTAAATCTAAAAAGAGAAGGAAATAAATCCTGGAGACTCTTGCATAATCTTGAGTGAAATATACAAAGACCAATCCAACATCCATAGTATGTGGTTGTGGAAATGAAATAAAAGCACCCATCAAGAAAGTAGATATTTCCACAATTTCTATGAAAAAGTTAACAAGTCCCAGCAAAGGAAGAAATTAGACAAAATACTTACAAAAAGAACACCTAACACAGATCAGAACAATATTTTTGCATTCAATGACCTATTCAGCATACAAGAACTGTATGTGGCAATACAAAAACTTGCTAGAATCAAAGCTCCAGGACAAGATCAAATTAAAAATGAAATGATATGTAAGCTAGGACCAGAAGCAAAAGTAATATTCCTATGGTTTATAAATAGGGCATGGAAGGAGGGACACTACACATTGTACAGTGGGTAGTTCATGGCATCACTATTTGAGCACTGATAATCTCTTGCTGTTTATTTTATTTCTCAATCAATTGTCCAGAGGTAATGTCATTAGATGTCACTTTGTGGTTAAATATGCAACCTACATATTTTATTTATTTTTGGTATATTTTTTCCAGTCATATTTTGCATTCTGGTATTCCCCCCCCCTCCCCATGTCTCAATGGTACAGTCCGAATATCCCATGATGCAACTTTTCAGTTTTAAATGTGTGCTTTCTAGATTTTAAAAAAAATCAGAAACAATATTAAATTCTCAGAAATTCAATCTGAAATTCTGCTGCAAAATAAATTTAGAACAATGAAGAACAACAAATATCACACAGTTAATACCTCAACGTTGACACTGATGGTTGACTCTGCATAACTTCCTGTAAAGATATCACTGGCTCTAACAGACAGCTGATATGATTTTGTAGTCTCATAATCCAGAAGGCGAGCCACTGATAGGTAACCTGCAAGACGAGGGGGGAAAACTGTGTCATGTCCTGTCACACAAAACGGTGGTATTCAGTACTTTCTTATGATTAATCTTTTAGCTATCTATACTTCTGCATTCATTCTGTTATAATCACATAGATTTCCTTTTGTCTTTAAACATACTAATATCTTGGACACATAATCACAAATGATAGTAGATGTGAAGCAGATGTATAAAAGAGAATAATAATAGCTAAAAGTACTTTCAATTACATATTTTTGCATGGTTGCAACGCCATTAGTTTTTTTGCTATGATTTTGTTTAAGAGAAAACTATCTTCTAGTTTTAATGTTTTACAGTTTTTAACATTTCTCGACTCCATCTTTAATTTCTATGACATTCTAAATATTCTTCTGCAACTTCTCATTCTGAAAGAAGCAATCCTCTTTGTCACTGTTTTATTAAGAATCTGAGTCACAAACTACTGTTTGGAATATACTTGATTGAATCAGATATAATTTAGCTTTGATACTGGGGGTTGCCAGGATTCCATACTTATAAATTACATAAGGAATCATATTTTTAATTCTTATATCTGACATGAAAGTATTAATACTTTTAATTCCTATATCTGACAAGAAAGTGCATACTTTTAACTCCTATATCTGACATGAAAGTGTTCTTTCTATATGTTTAATTCCTATATCCACCATTAAAGGACCATATATTTTTAATTCCTACATCTAACATGAAAGGACTCCATACTTTTAACTACGACATCTGACATGAAAGGCTCCATACTTTTAATTCATATATCTGACATGAAAGAACTCAATGCTTTTAATTCCTACATCTGATATGAAAGGACTCCATACTTTTAATTCCTAGATCTGACATGAAAGGACTCCATATTTTTAATTCCTACATCTGACATGAAAGTATCACCTGCTAAAAGTTTAGCATACACTTCTGCGTAAACTAATTAATAATTCTTTAATCAGATCTGTTGACACATCTGCAGTTATGCATTGATGATAAATTTGTCATTTCCCACCACCTAGGAGTCTGTCACAGAAAGGAAAAGGTGCAATGTCTGCTGCCCTGCATGTCTTCAACATCCATGGAGATTGATTGAAGACAAAAGTAAGAAATTGAGACAAGACATGCATTTAACCCATGGTAGCATCAAAAGGACAAACAAAAAACATTTATAACTGTAAAGATACATGTTGTTGGAGGCATTTTCATAGAAAGAAAAACCTGGCTATATAGCCATATCATCTACTAGAGGATTACTGTCACATGATGGTAGGTCTGATGATGTTCTTCCTTCACAAGCAAAGATGAGCACAGCATTGAGAAAGGTCAAATTAAGATTTTGTTCATAGTCCTTAGATTTAATCTGGGCTCTAAAAAAACTTGTTGCAGTGTGAGCAGGAATGTAGTAGGTCTTGAGATTAAGAAAAACAGCTGGATCTTCCTTTTATTTTTGTCTCTTTCAACTCACCTACAGTGTTCTACTCTGTTCAAAAATCTGAATATCCATTCTATTCTAACTAAGCATGATAGTCAAGAGTTTGAATTAATCAGACCTTGGATATGTCTGGTAGGTCACTGGTAAAGACCCACATATCTAACTCATGTGGATATGGTCACTACAAATAATAATAAATTTGTATGAAATCGTCAAATGCAGAACTTTCTTTTCTGTGACTTTTATGAAATTATATATTTTTAGAATATTTTCAATCCGTAGTTGGATTAACTCTGTGGATTTGAAAGGATAAAGTATTTTGGACATACTAGAAGACATGAAGGCCTTACTTGAGGGTAAAGTAAAGGAAGGCAAGCAAGAGGAAGAAGTGGGAGAGAAACATCACAAGATCGACAAGTTAATTCTAGCAGAGTGCACCACCAAGACAAGAGACAGGGCATGTTAGAGGTCCGTTGCAGCAAACATTTCTTGTGGAGATGTTGATGATGATGAACAGAAGGCAACAAAATTTATCTTATTATTTCTCTGTATTTCAATTACCAAAATTGTGCTATTTTTCTTCTTCTGCATTCATTCTCAAACTCCTACATATTCGAAGGATGTAGTACAGAGAATGAAATGCGTTGTATCATGGTTTACAGCTTGGTTATGATCTTTTGGCATGATGCATCTGACTTCAGCATGGCTTCTGGGTCACTTGACCGTTTATGAGATGGGATATTGAAATTCCCCCCTCCCTCCACAACATCCTTTACATAAGGTGACCTCTTATGACGTACTTGGCACGTAACAATATTGCTGCCCAAAGCCAGCCTTTTGGATACTGGCAACACAATGGCAGAGCTATTGTGATGCTGCAAAATTCACTCTTGGCTCTGCATCATTATCTTCCTTTCCATTGTTTAAATCACTCCATGATACCAGCTCTACAGATCTACACCTTGCATGAGACCTTATTTAGTTGCCATGCAGTCTTTTAGTGATTGGTATTTGGTATTTTTATTATCCTCTTTGTACACCAGAAATGTCCATTGGTGCTAGATCTCCTCTTCAGTAAATATTTCAAGGTATATGACTGATGGTTTTGTGATGGTTCAGTGCTCCTTTTAAAATGTTAGGTCTTCTCTATGGGCCACGTCTATCCTCAATCCCAATTCACACATTCTTGATACTGACTCATGCCCATGTATCTAAAATTCCTCAAAATACCGGACTCCAGAAAAGCATTGAGTATGTCTGCTCAATCGATAGGCTGACCATCTGTTATGCTAGTGAGACTGGCTAATTTTTCAGCTCATTCACTTTCCTCCAGACCCGCATATCTGGAGACAAAGATGAGTGATTTTCCAAGTGATGCAAACTTTTTAGCTCTCTCCAATGGCTCCACCCATCACCTATGAAAATCACCAGTTTTTACTTTCTGAATCATATTCATTCACTCAGTATGCACACATGGAAATCAATCAATCAATCAAGTGTCATGCTAAGGGGCATAAACAATCATGCTTCTCCACAACTTTCTGTCTCTTGTGTTGTTAATAAGTTCAGTTGGTGACTTATTTTTGTGCCACAGTGACAATCCATCCATAAATTTCTTTCTTTGTCTTTCTCTGTCTCTTCTCCCCTTGAAATTTCCGATGGTTACTAAATGTTTAAGTTTTACGTTTCTCATCCCATGCCCTAAAAATCTTGATTGTCTGTTTCTAATTTTCGCTATAATTTGTAGTTTTACCCCAGCATCTCTGAGAACTACTACATTAGTTTTCTTGGCTGCCCATGGAATTTTCATCATTCTTCTTAAAAACCATATCTCTCTTCATTCTTCATAAAAATAAGCTGGAGTTGCCTCCAGTTTATTTTGGGAACTTTTGTTTACTGTCCATGCTTCACTTCCATAAAGAAGGATTGGCTCAATATAACATCCAAGAACTCAAACTCCTGTATGCATTGATATTACTCCATTGCATAGAATGTTTCTAATTTTTTTTTAAATATTGATTTGGTCTGTGCTATCCTGTTACACATGGGAATAGACTTGTGATTTCAGTCAGTTTAGTGCATGCATTATGGCAAACACTTCCATCACTAGACTGTTTGTTATTGCAACGAGATGATCCACTGGCTTTGTGAACTGTTTCACACGTTATATGGTAATAAAGGTCCATGTGATACATCTAGTGATAATTTATACACAGATCAATTTCACATAACATTGCTGTAAAGACCATGCATAGCCTTTTTTTAGAATGCATCTGTGACATTTATTCCCCTAATATTATGCTCAAGAAATTCGAACTATAGAAACTATCTATTTTTTTTCATAATTTCATTTTATTCTGGTGTAAACTTTACATACTAGGTCATAAACTATAAGTTATTAGATGTAGGTCTATATTTAATTTGAAGAATGGAGTAAGTCAACAGTTGCTGATGTAGTTAATTTAGTAGAGGAGTTAACACATACAAACATCGTCATCATCAACAAGTGCCATATCTGCAACAAAGGTTGGCTGCAACAACCTCCGTCTCTTGCTTTGGTAGTGCACTATTTTAGACTGTATCCTGTCAATCTCTTGATGGTTTTCTCCTACTTGTGTCTCTGCCTATCTCTTGCTCACTTCCTCTCTACTTTACCCTAAAATAAGGTCTTCAACAAGATGTCATGTCTTTTAATATGTATAAAATACTTTATTTATTCTATCTTTATTTCCTTTAATAGTTGTTTTTTTCATATGAAGTGTTGTCAAAACCTCTGTGTTCATTTCCTTCTCTTTCCATGAAGTTCTTCCTATTCTTCTATTTCAATCAATAAACTCAAAGCCTGTCAGGGTCGTAGAGGTACCACATTGAATGCTTCAGCACACAGAGTCCTCCAGAGATTCTATGCTCAACGATGCAGAGGTGGAAAAATGGTTTATGTATTCACATCTCAAACTTTCTCTTCTAGTTGTGTGTTCATTGTCCATGTTTCTGAGCCATACATTAATATCGAAAAGATGCAGCATTTTATAATTCTCATTTTTAGTTTGCAATTTGTTTCTATGTTAAGATTTTCCTTGTGTCATTGAAAGCACTTTTATTAACCATTCCTATTCTCCTTTTAACTACTGTTTCACATCTACCATCATTTATGATTATGTTTCAGAGATATTGGTAATGATCTACTTGTAACCATGTATTTTTATGTTTAGCACACACCTGTTACTTTGCAATTTTACAGATTATCATGGGTTTTTTGTGTGTTTTTGATGTTTGTATCTAGTCCATACTCTTTACTTTGATTTGTTGACTTGATCTATTAATCATCTTGGTTTCTGTTCATTTTCTGTTAAAAGGACAATATCATCTGCACATCACAGATTATTATTTTCTCACTGGTCAGGAATGTGCTAAAAGTAGCAGAATAGTAGTGTTAGCAAACTGGTAAATATCTGCAGTAATTGTAGGAAAGGAGTTCAGTCGGCAAACTGATAAATATCTGGAATAAATTTAGTGGAGGAGTTGAATTGACAAACTAGTAAATATCTGCAGTAAATTTATCAGTAATCATGTTAGAAAACTTATAAATATCTGCAGTAAATTTAGCGGAGGAATTGAGTTAGTAAACTGATAAATATCTGCAGTAAATTTAGCGGAGGAATTGAGTTAGTAAACTGGTAAATATCTGTAGTAAATTTACCCATAAAATATAGATTGTAAACAAGATCAATGGTAAATTTAGGAGAGATGTCCATGTAACAAACAGGAGAGGTGACCATGCTAGATGCAATCATGCTACAGACAACCAGGCTACACTAAACAATACGTCAATGAAGACAATATAGAGCAGGGCAGCCATGTGACAACATTGTTTGTGTCAGTCATGCTAGATCAACTAGAATCAAATTCATGCAGACATAATATATTTTTCTACTGGTGGTCCTTTAACAATAAACATCACAAAGGAACTAGGCCAGCATATCTATTTCTTAATGTTGGAACAACTTTCTTCCAGTGTTCATTCTCAAATTTTCACTGAATCTTTCTTGCAGCAGAACAATTAGATTTCCAGCAGGATTTGGTCAAAATAATGGAAATGCTTTGTGTCACCATTTTTATTCATACCAATGACCCGATATTTCTGACTTCAGTAGAAATGATAGAATAACTAAATATCATAGAAAATGGAATACCCATAAATATATTCATATTACCTCCAAATAATATAGACTATAATATTAAGAGTGGTAAGTTTACAAAGATCATCTCAGACGGCCAAAGTGCCATGTTCAACATAAAACTGATTGTGTGAATTTCAGTGTTCAAAATTGGGGTTATGAATTATGCCCAGCATCTTATATTGAAACTGAGAATTGAATAGATCATTTAAAGCACATAGGCCTATTACTTATCAGATTCAGCTTCTAAAATCCTACTGAGGAATTATATCTATTATTTTTAATGTGAATTGAGAACTACTTACCGGGTATTAGTGGCTATCTCAATAGACTGCAGTATACTATAAGCATAACCATAGGAGCTCCAACTCTTTCAGCATATAGTATACTGATAACTCCCATAGCTTGTTGATTGTATATTTTTCTAGTCCTACCCATCAATTGTCTCTCTCTACCCTCTCCTTGAGAAATTCCAAACTCTGTCAATCTTTCAATAACAGTCTCATGCACTATAATGTCCTCATCCAATAGAGATCAAATAGGGTATTTAAAAATTGATTTAAAATTATTCACCAAAGATGGATGTGTCAGGCTAGTGGAGCAAATAAAGCGGGGACACAATGCATTTCCATTCTCTGGACTACATCCTGCATCTAGTAGGACCATTGTTCTTCTACGAGAGAAATTTAGTGGGAGTTTGAGAATGAATGCTGAAGAAGATTTAAAACTAAATCCAGTATCTAATATGAGTGTTAAGAATAAGATGCAGCCTCTAAAATGAGGATTATTGACAACTTCCAGCATCTAAAATGAGGATTATTGACTACTTCCAGCATCTAAAATGAGGATTATTGACAACTTCCAGCATCTAAAATGAGGATTATTGACTACTTCCAGCATCTAAAATGAGGATTATTGACAACTTCCAGCATCTAAAATGAGGATTATTGACAACTTCCAGCATCTAAAATGAGGATTATTGACAACTTCCAGCATCTAAAATGAGGATTATTGACAACTTCCAGCATCTAAAATGAGGATTATAAACAACTTCCAGTATCTTAAATTGAGATTAAAGATTTTATAATAGATTCTCATTAATTATTTGTGATTTATTGATCATACATGATTTTTTAAACCAACCTCATACTCTTTATTTGATTCTGCATTTCTACAGATGCATTTACTGCATTTGGTTGTTATATTGCAATCAAACATTTTATAGCCGAATCTCCTCAGCTGGTGGCCAAGGTGTTCCCAAAGACAAGTAGTAATTGAAGCCAGCAAACTTCTTCTTCTTCTTCTTCTTCTTTCGTTCACTTGAAACATGTCTATATCTGTAATTCTGTCTCCTTAATAAAACTCACTGTCTTTTGTAGTTCATACAGTGTCCCATAGAGCTTTGATTCCAGTGTTGTTTCCTCTGGCCAATATGTCTGCCTCAGCGTTTCATGCTCAGAACAATCTTGAAGTATATGTTTGGCACTCTGTGCTGCCTGTCCACATGTACACATGGCCGTGTTGCCAATCTTGAACTTTGTATACATGTGACTGCGGAGTCGGTTGTGTCCTGTTCTGAGACGTAGAATTATAACTTGTTCTGATCTGTTCATATTGTGATAGTCATCTTGTGTTGGTGTTTGTGGCTTTCTTATTGACTTTATCATCTGTTTTTTCTGATGGTAGGTGATTGGTATATCTGGTTGGTCTTCGGCAGCACCTTCCTTAGCCAGTTGGTCTGCTTTTTCATTTCCTGGTATTCCACAGTGAGAGGGTATCCACTGCATGGTTACCCTATACTGGTAAGACAATTCGCTAAGTAGTTTTTTTAAGTCTGTTAGTTTTCCAGACTGGAGAGCTTGAAGCACTGACCTTGCATCTGTCAGGAATACCACAGGCTGTAGGTCAGAGTTGGAGTTCAGCAGTTTTTTAGCTGCTACACTAATTGCCTGGATTTCTGCATCATAATTATTGCAGAATTTTCCTGTCGGTGTTCTGATTGTATCTCTAGGCTTGTGTGGATATTCTGTATATACACCTGCACCTCCATTCCTCACAGCATTCTGTGCTGACCCATCTGTGTACACTCTGACCCATATATCTTGTGGATATTCCTCATCCAGGAAACTGAGGGTGACTGTCATTCGCTGCACACTGTTCTGTTCGTCCTCGCTTAGTATTCCTTTCACATGGGTCTGAATGTATATTGGCATTCCATGGCTTTCACTCCACGGGGTTTGCTCTGGTACAGACCTTAAGGGGCTGTCAACTTCAGGTAGGTCTGTAAGTTGTCTACGGAGTCGTTTAGCTTGATGGATAAAGCTGCTCCTTTTCAGTCGTCCCATTGCTAGATTTTGGAATCTTTCCTTCATTGGATGACTTGGCATACACTGAAACTTTTCTGCTTGAATTAGTACTTTTGTGTCTCTGCGTTCGCCAAGTGTTTGCATTCTTCCCATTTTCTGCATCTCTGCTATGGGTGTTGATTTCATTGCTCCCAACATTATTCTAAGTGCCTGGTTTTGCACTTTATCTAGATCTTGCAATGTGGTGTTTGATGCAGGACACCACGCAGCTGAACCGTATTCCAGGTGTGGTCTTATGCCTTGCTGGTAAACTTTACTGAGTATATTTCCACTGGCTCCCCATGTGGTTCCACTTAGTTTTCTCAGGATAGCTAGCTTCCTCCTGGCTTTTGTTGTTGCTTTGTTTATGTGCTGCTTCCATGTCAGCTTATCATCAAAAGTAACTCCGAGGTATGTGGGTTGTTTGTCTTCTTTCAAGAGCTCTCCATCTATCTTGATTTGACCAGCTTTTTGTTTTGGTGAGAGGGTAAAGAGTGTAGTGCTGCACTTATCTGTGTTAATGCTGACGCACCATCTATTAGCCCATAAGGTTAGGGCATCGATAGCTCTTTGTATTTGTTTACTGGCCACTGTTGCATGCTCTTCCGTGCACCAGATCACCAGGTCGTCAGCATACATTGCCACTTTGATCCCGTGTGGTAGTTCAGCAACTAGGTCATTGATGTAAACCAAGAAAAGTGTGGGTGACAGGACTCCTCCCTGGGGGACTCCATGACGCAGTAGAACTTTCTTGCTCTTGCGCCCATCTAATTGTACCCTGGCTCTTCTATTATGCAGGTATGCTTTTACCCATTTCTACATTCTTGAGCTAACCCTGCAATTTCGCAATTTCTTTAGGAGCCCTTCTTTCCAGACCTTATCAAATGCTTTCCTGAGGTCTATCCATGCTGCTAGTACCAGTTTCTTTTCTTGGAAGGCATCCTCAATCTCTTGGGAGAGGTAGGTTGCCTGATCTTCAGTAGAGTAGCACTGTCTGAAACCTGCTTGCTGTGATACCAGAAGGTTTTCACTTTCAAGGTACCACTGCATCCTAAGATTGATAATGCGTTCCATTGTTTTACATAGACAGCTTGTGAGGCTGATGGGCCTGTAGTTGGAGACTGTGTTGCCATCTTTTCCTGATTTGAGGAGTGGTATCATTATTGCTTCTCTCCACGCCTGTGGTACATTACCTGTGGACCAGCTTGTGTTAAAGATCTGCAGTAGCTTTGCTCTTGCTGCACTTCCCAGGTTTCTAATCATTTCATTGGACACTCCATCAGCTCCAGGGGACTTTTTCATTTTCAATTTGGATATTGCATGCTCCAGTTCTCTCATTGTGATTGGTGCCTCCATGACTTCAGGTATAGGTTCACCTTGTCCAATGTTTTGCTGGTTCTCTCGAACCTCCTGTTGTTTGTCTGGGCTGACTTTGACGTTATTGTCTTCTGCAAAGGAATCTGCAAAGTAATCAGCTGCATGTTTACCTGTTAAAATGTTTCTATCTTTATTAAGTGTGATCCTGGTATTTCTCCCTGTACCTTCATCATTTAGTTGTTTTACAAGTTTCCATAATTTCCTAGTATCTCTTTCTAGGTTCAGCGACTCTGTTTTTTCTTTCCAGCTGCTCCGTCTGGCTTGTAACTTGGCTCTTTGAAATTTAGCCTTTGTTTGCTGATATTTGTTGTGATGTTCTTGGCTAGGTCTGTTCTCAGCCTGCTGTCTAGATGTTTCCATCTCATTTTGCAGCTTTTCCAGTTCATCATTCCAGTAGGGTTTGTAGTTTTTGCGTGCCCCCCTGGGTATGGTTTTACTAGCAGCATGTAGTATACATCTATTAAATTCACTCACTGCTCTATTGATGTCTTTGTCCAAGTTCATGTCCTTAGCTAGAACACTGGTTAAATGCTGGTACATTTTCCAGTCTGCCCTTTTATAGTTCCACCTAGTGAGCGTGCTGCTGTCCGTGGTAAATTCATTGTGGATTTCCAGAAATACTGGTCTGTGGTCACTACCTCCAAGCTGCTTTCCAACAACACGTGTGATGTTCCATTCCAAGCCTGGTGAGTGGAATGCTAGGTCTGGTGTAGAGGTGGTGTGCCATGCTCTCGAGTAGAAGGTTGGCGAGTCTGCTGGCTGGTTAATAAGGATGAGATTATTTTCATCCTGCCAGCTCTCAAGTTCCTCACCTCTCTTGTCGATATGATCGTAGCCCCAGCTCTGAGAGTGGCTGTTGAAGTCACCACACACCATAAGTCTCTCTTTGTCTGGAATTGTGTCTAGTGCCAATGGTTTATCATTTGGGCAGTAGTAGTTCAGGAGATGGAATTCTGCACTGTCTGTTTTTAGGTGGAGCATCTGGTATTCTGCCCCTTCCATATATACTTCAAGCTGACATGCGCTGATATTGTTTTTAACAAGTGTCAGAATTCCACCCTTTCGCCTGTCCTTTCGGTCAGATCGGTAGCACTGGTAGCCTCTGATTTTGAAGGCTATGTCGCTGCTGAGGTGTGTTTCTTGGATACAGCATATGTTAACACTGAGGACATTTTCAAGTTCCAATTTTTTGCTGTATCCATCTCTTTTACTGTTGACACCCTCAGCATTCCAGTGCATTATTTTTATTGGTCGTTTGTTTGTTTGGCCAGTAGCTCTATTCCCTTGCCTCCTGGCTCCTCGGGGCAATTGAGAAGGACTTCCAGTAACTGAGGTTGGGCCCTTTCGAGGTATAGGGCCCGGCACCGTCCCTGCCTGAACGTCCGCCACAGGGCAGGCACCATAACTATTTATAGATGTAGACATGTTTCCATTGTGTTTTGTGCGTGGCATCCTGATTATCTGTGCGCCTTTTGGCTGGATGCCTCCGTCTTCAGCACTCTGCTTACTAGGGCAGGACTATGGTCCTGCTCGAGTGGGACTGCCCGACCAGTCTTAGTTTCCAGCCCCTGATGGCTGAACTAAGCCCCATCACCTCTGCACGGTGCTGGTCTCGATGGAGGCCAGCAAACTAAAAATAAGCTACCGATATATTATTTAATTAATGCCAGATAATTAATAACTAAGTACCTATGGACATGTTGGGTGTGCAAAGAGGATAATCAACATACCTAATTAATGTTTCCTACATAGATTTTTTAATCTTGTTGTATATTTTCATACCCATACCCTATAATCTGATAATATGTGCACTCATTGTAAAGGCGATCAACATTGTGATCACCTAAGTACTATTATATTACATTTTTATAGCAGTCTCAGTGATTAATTATCTCTTGTCATAAAAATTGTTGGTCCTTTTCACAGACACCAGTTTCAGAATTGTACAATGGAATAGTAAATAACGTCAATGTGTTGCTGGAGCCCCGAAAGGAGAGCAAAGAATAGTAAATAAAATGTTGACACCAGCACTATTAAACAATAAAGAAATGTTTTTCTTTCTAGGTAAAAAGGTAATGGTAGGTCCCATGGCAGCAACCTGCCATCAGAGATGAAAATAACTCTTCATGTATTTAAGCCACAACAACTATTAGGTGGGGTAGAAAGTTCCTTTCCTTACTGTCTTTACCTCTGCTTACTCATTCCTTTCTAGGACAAACTCACAAAAGCTTTTCAAGAACCAATTATGAATACAATTATATGTGTATAATGTTGTCCAAGTGTTTCCAGGACCCAAGGGGAGCAAAGAATAATGACACTGCTTTCCATGCATGTCATAAGAATCAACTAAGGCTGCTATGGGTTGTAGTTGGCTGTCTTATGCCATATATAGTCAGTGACTCAGAATCCATGTTGAAGTTGGATGTGTCAGGCTAATATCAGTATCACAGCAAAGCTGTAAACTATAACATAATGCATTGATTCACTGGACTAGATGCTGCTAATTTGCATGAGTTTGAGAACATACATAAAAGAAGAATAAGAATATATACCGGTAATTACAATAATAAACATAAAAAGTACGTGGATACGGCAGCATATCTTGGAAACATAATTACAAATTATGGGTAGATTTGAAATTGAGGTTCATAATAGAATAGGAATAGCTAAAAGCACTGTAACTGGCATGAGGAAACTACTAATATCCAAACAAAAAGAAAAGGAATGGCTAAAAGCACTTTAACTAACATGACAAAACCATTAGCATTCAAACAGATCATTTTTAAAAAAGCCTGTTATTTTTCTTCTGCATTCATTCTCTTACTTCTGCTGGTTAGCAGCATAAAGTCCAGAGAATGGGATGTGTTATGTTATGGTTTACAGTTCGGTTGCGATATCTGTAATTTTTGGCCTAATAAATCTAACTTCAGCATGGCTTTAGGTAACTTTAACCTACTGGGTGAGACAGCAAACTCAACCCCGAAACCTCCTATCACCTCTTAAGACATGCATAGAAACTCACAGTATGAGTTACAACTACAGGTCATCAACAAACACTGCAAAAGTCCCAAGTGCTCAGATCCCCATCTCAGTAAATCCATCAGAGTGGTAGCAGCCAACATTTCAAGTTCAATGCTGATTTATCAGTCTTTTCATATATCTATTTTGTTTCTATTTATGGGTTGTTCCAATCTATGCACTGATCTCACAACAGTGTTGAGAGGGACCATGATTCACATTTTTTGAAATTCTTCTGTGTGGATGAGGTTCCTTAAACATTAACTACAGTATGTCAGAATTGATCCAGTGATGTACCTATTAACACCGTGGCCATGCTCGCTAGTGTATTGGCTCATTCATTGCCTTCAACACCCACATGTTCTGGCATGATTGTAAAAGAAATCTTTCTGATCAGAGATCATGTCAATAACTCCACTGAAGGTCACAATATTACTATTCTCTTTCCTGCTTGGCAACACATATGTGACAAACACACTAAAAATGTTGATTCAAGTACAGTTCAGAAATATGAATAATGAAGAAACTACTAGAAGACAGAATTAACTACACTGGGTTTTGAACAATGGCCTCTAGTGCACAAATTCAATCCACTACAAGTTTATTTCACTAAGCTTATACAGTGGAATTCCATTATAACATCTTGGACGGACTGACAAAATATGTATGTACCAACAAATTAGAATAAATATAATTTGAGATTTTAAAAAGTGTTGTTATGTAGGGGAATTTGTTACACAAGAATGTGCTATGGTGGTATTCCACTGTAAACAGTTATGACAAAAAAGTCAGGAGATGGACTTTACTTCTAGATATCATTGAGATTCATGCATTGAGAACATTTTCTAGAAGCAAATTAGTGGCGCAAAGTAGAAGAGTTGTCTTTTAATTGAAATGAAAACATATCTGAAGTTCTATTAGTGGAGTTAATCAGTGAGTAGGGAATTAAAGCATCTCCTGGTGAGGTATGTTCTTTCAACCATGGACACATTTACCTAGGTTATATTTGAGCATATAAACATTAAAAATAAACATAGGAGGATGAAGGTCAGTTAATCTCTTCATTCAACTTCTACAGTGTAATTAGTGGAGTTCTATTCCATAAAAGCCTTTTCTTAAATAACAAGAAGTCAGAAGTGATGGTTATTTGTTAGAAACAAAATCACAAAGCATGCAAGATTCAATGTGAGTGACTCAATACTCAAACAGGTCCACCAATTTAAATATTTAGGAACAACAATGACATCAGATGGAAGAAGTTCTACAGAAATAAAAGAAACTTAATAGGGCAGGCATAGACAGCATTCATAAAAATGAATACTGTGTAATATGTCCTTGTCAATAGAGGTGAGGAAGGGAGTTCTTCAGAGCTACATAACACTGATTCCAATATATGAACGTGAGTCTTGGACATTAAATAAAAAAGATAATAGAAAATTAGAGGTAGAAGAGATGTGGTTCTATGGAAAAATGCTGAGAATATGATGGACAGCTGCAAAAACTAATTAGGAGATGCTGAAATAATCAATTAGGAGGCAGGGAATATTTAATAATATCAGAAAGAGACAATCTTTATTTTTGGACATATGAGACAGGTGAGGTCTGGAGAACATAGTTACAACAAGTAAGATAGAAAGCAAGAGAGATTGAGGATGACGGAATTGGAAACAAATTATATAGTCTGTTATTGTGGCATAGCATATAATCAACAATAATCCTCATAGAAGATATTATAAATGGAACATGGTGGAGGTGCATGATTTCCTACAGCAGTCATCGTTGTACCTGATGAAATTCCAATTTATGACCACATATACTAGATACTCAAAACAAGAGATTAAAACAATTAATCATAATAACAGCAATACACCAGGTTTGTGTTAGTCTTTGGTCAGGCGGTAACAACATTCATCACATTGCTTTATTAAATGAATGTTTTTAAGTTAAAGTCACCTACTTCTAGCATGTGGATTGTAGATACAGGATTCAAGCTACTCTAACTATGTATAACACAGTATCTTTGACAAACTACAGCCTGCGGGCTGGACCTGGCCCGATTGCCAAAACTACAAGGCCACCAGTCATTTAAAAAAATCGTGACTGCTGATTGCTCCTAAAAAATAATATAAGTGCTTATTTCGAGGAAGTTCGCAAACCACACTACTTAATAAATTGTATCAATTTTTCAGCAACTAAATATATGCTACATATGTAAATGCTCAAACATTTTTTTTTATTGTTATGAATATTTAATGATATTAATACAGTTCTAGAACTAGATAATTTTGCTCCCTCCAATTACAGTTAACAATTTTTATTACTAGTCCTTTCCGTAAACCAACACACATTCTGAGTTTAATGTTACCTTCATGTACATTAGGGGTCGCAACCCAGGATCTCATTTTTAAAAAAATACCAGTATACCTGACTAAAAATGGATGCTTCAAAATATTGTCGGATTTATGAAAACCAGGATTTTTAATTTTTTGGTATTTCATTTTCCAAAAATATAATAGATTTTGAATTTAGGAGGCAGAGAATATTTAATAATATCAGAAAGAGATCATCTTTATTTTTGGACATATGAAATTTAAATGGCTATTGGTCCTTGCATGTCCTGTTTGAAACTGAAAGATAAGGGATTGGTTTCTCCTGCAGAGTTTGTTTATATTGTCATTTTTCTTTGGCAGTGTCATTTCCCTTAATACATTTTGGCCAATCAGCCCATTTTCCCATCTGTTCAGCAAGATTTCCCTGGTGTTTTTTCTCAGAATTTGTATTGTTCCCATACTGTAAGGTCTTTGCTTTTGCTGTTTTGATGTGCCTCTTTTTGCAAGACTATCCGCTACTTCATTCCCTACTATATCACTATGTTCAGGGATCCATTGCATGATCCCACTGACTGGATATGCAGAGATAAGACTGTGTGCTCCTCTTGCTATGTGGATAACATCTTGATTTTCATATGGGGTATGTTTACTTCCAAAACTAACAGAGTCTGTAAAAATGACTATGTCTGATGGTTTTTGTTCCATGAGATCACACTATTGGTAGTATTAACTCAATGGCTGTCTTGATGGCATGAATCTCTGCTTCATAATTTGACAAATTTTCACAAGTCACAGAACTCGCAGGCAAATCCATTAGACTATCATATATGGATGCCATATCCTGCAAAATAGGTGGCCTTGAAAGCCGATCTATCAGTGTAGGCCTTGATTGCTGATGATGGGTAGCTGATTATAGTTTCTAGGGCACATGTACTCAGGATTGTTGGTAGTGTTCCCATATTGGCTGTTTTATCTAATAGGTTTGTTTGGATAATTGATTGGTGCAAGTTCTCTTTGGGGTGGGGTCGTCCTGAGGTATTTCTTTTCTCTCTCTCTCTCATGGTAGATAGTGTTTGTCATCTTCCTCTTTGGGTATATCCAGTAGAGACAGTTGTTTTAGTCTTTTTTGTTTGTTTCCAAGTTTCAATAAGTATTTTATTTTGATGATCATTCTTTTGTCTCTTGTACCTTTCTACAGCTTCCGTCAGGGCTCTTTTCTGTCTCATATCCAGCAGTTCTACATTCGCATCTATTTCACAAACTGCTGTGGGTGTTGATTGCATCCCTCCACAGAATAGTCTCAGAGCTTGGTTCTGCACCCGATTCAGGGATGAGTAGTAGTATTGCTCACAATGTTCTGGAGAGGAAGGCTATAATCCATTACTGATCTCGCATAGCCAAGATACAGTTGGCAGAGAGTCTGTTTGTCTGCCCCCCAGTTTGTACTAGCTAGTCTCTTAATGAGGTTTAGGCGTTTACTTGATTTTTCTCTGAGATTTTCTATGTGGTGTTTTAGTGTTAGTTGTCTGTCTAGTTTTACTCCAAGGTAAACAGGGGTTTCTTCCTTTGTTAATATTTCCCCACTCATTTTGATGTTGACAGATCTTTTGGCTGTTTTGTGACTTTGTGAGCAAATATTGTAAGCAGTTTTCTGTGTATTGGTTTTTAGTTTCCACAATTCACAATATACTGAGATTTCAAGGAGAGCTCTGTTGATCTTTGCTTTTGCCAAGATGGGATATTTGTCAGTGGTCCAGATGGCAAGGTCGCCAGCAAACAATGCTTTTGACAAACTGAAATATTTTGCATTTAATAATCAATTAAAAAAAGGAAGATTGTGCAGTTTAGAGGGGAGTCTTAAGGCAGTCCCTCCACCAGCGATCTTTTCCGGGATAGTGTACTGGCACAGCTGGTGGCTATGGTTCTGTTTGTCAGGAAGGCCTGTATCCATTTAAAAATCTTCCCACCTATTCCCATTCTGTTCATCTTCAGCAAGAGTCCCTTTCTCCAAACTTTGTCATGTGCTTGCTCAAGGTCAATTAACACTATAATGTGCTTTTTCCATCTTGGAAACCATCCAACACAATTTGTGTGAATCTGAAGAGAGGATCATCTGTGCAACATTTGCGCCTGAAGCCTGCCTGGTTATTATCTAGACAATCATGGTCTTCCAACCCCCAGTATAGTCTGTTGTTAATCATTCTCTCTACCAGCTTGCCTATGCATGATGTGAGGGATATAGGCGTATAACTTTGTTGTGTTCCTGCCAGTTTTCCTTTCTTAAGAATGGGGATGATGGTTGCTGTGAGCCATGCTGATGGCAAATGTCCCTCATTCCATATTCTATTAATAAACCATAGGAGTATTACTTTTGCCTTTGGTAGCAGCTTACATATCATTTCATTTCTAATTTGATCTGGTCCTGGATTTTTTATTCTAGCACATTTCTGTAATGCCATGTTCAGTTCTTGTATGCTGAATAGGACATTGAATGCAGAAATACTGTTCTGATCTTTGTTAGCTGTTGACTTTTTTACTAAGTATTTTGTCTAATTTCTTCCTTTGCTTGTTAACATTTGTTGTAATTTTACAATCTCATTATTTAAATTTGACCGAATATTAAGAAAAACACAAATTATTTTAATATTTGAATATTAAAACTATTTCAATTAAAAGGTTAAGAATATAATTTTTGTTTGTTTGATTAAAGTCTGAATTTATACATTTATATTTTTATGTTACTGTTAAAAGATTATTAAACATCAAAATGTGTTTATTTTATTTTTTCTGAATGTTTTTATTTCATTGATAAATCATCTCTAATCTCGATGAAAGCTTCTCTACATATAAAAAATTTCAGGATCCAGGTACTCGTAAACATCACTATCCAAAATAAACATTTTGGTAAAAGAGTCTGTTATTGTGGCCCTAAATTAAATATAACAAAATTAGACTAGAACTGGCAAACAAAATAAAAAGCATATTCTTCAATGGTTACCTGCCCAGTGTGGTATCACTGGAGATGAGAGAGCTGATGCCCTCACAAAAGCAGGAAGCAAAATGGAACAATTCAGCTATCCTCTGCTATACAGTGAGATCAAAACACTAATCCACAACCATTAGACATCACAGTAGAAGAAAGATATGGATATTGACCAGAAACTAGACCTCATACACCAACTTCATTGACAACCACAGCCCATCATCTTTCGACTTTGAACTGGCAAATGCAGTGCACACTACAGGGCCACCTGTACTGGATCAGGGTAGTCCACACAAATGAATGTCCATGCCAAACAAGCATACAGATGCCTGAACACATACTCTAAGACTGTCCAGAATACAAAGAACTGCAAGGCAAGACATGACTACACTGGACTGAACTGATGCAAAAATTGTAGGGCACCAGCTCTGACCTGGAGAGGAATGGTAGCTTCATCCTGGCAACTGGTCTGAAGTTCTAGCAAGACCAAAATAATCTTGAACACAGATGATGTAAGAAGATAACAATAGATAACGTGTAATTAAACTTTCAGGTTAGCTTTTTTTCTTCTCACTCTCGGACCATAGAAGGTTGCTGTCCCCTGATTTAAATTAATACAAGAAACAATGTACTCGGAAATGGTAAGTAAATATGTAGAGGAAAAAACATATAACAAGGGTTGAATAGCAGTTTTCCATTGAATAACACACAGGATCGATGTTCCCACCAAAAGCTCTTTATTACGATAAGGACTAAGAAACAAAGAATGGAACCATAAAATCAAACAGAGACTACATGCAACAGCAATTTGATACAGTATACAGGTCTGGAAAACAAATAGAGATGAAGAGAGACAAGAATTATAGAAATGTGATTACATGACGAGAAAGTACAGTAGGGCACACAAAGAAAATGCAAAATTGAAAACAAAAGTATTAAATTTGTTAAAAACAACAGTTTTTTGCAGTCTTATGATCCCTTTATTTTTACTCAGAATAAAAACACATATAATACTCCATAGATTACAGTAAACTTTTTGACATAGGTACTAAAACAATATAAATAAAACATGTTCTTTACATTAAACAATGATTAAACAAGAATTTGTAGTGTCATAAAATAACAAAACTGAAAAAGTGTTTTGGTTCAAGAAAACACCAATTGAAAATTGGGAAACGGAGCTTCAGAAGAAGTAACAGGTCTGACAACATAAATAGTTGAATGCTTGAAGATATACTTACATGGATCATGTGACGCCATGTCTAAGAACAGTCAGTGTGCAAGTAAGTAAAAGAATATTGTAGGATACCTTTACCAGAATTTTTAATGGTTATTAGAACTGATGGCAGACTCATAACTACATAGTATTTTGCTGCAAATGTTAAAGGTCATGTACACTGATTAATTTGACTGTTCGCCACTCATGTTACCTCAGTCTGAATCCAATGCCATCTGAGTCTGGACACTAAAGTGAAGGTCTAACATGCAGTCATTCTGTCCTTGATGCTGTATGCAGCTGAATCCTGAACTGTCTATGCTAGGCACACAAGCTCCATTCTATTCTCATTTGAAACCTGATAAAGCTTCTTGGTGTGTGATGACAGATCACATTCCTACATGGAGATCCTCAAAAATCTAAGATGAACAGTATCTAGACCTTGTTGGTCAGTCTCAAATTTATTGAGCCGGTCACATCGTCCACTCTCCAGAAATGTGTCTTTCAGAAACTGTTCTATGGTGACTATGGGTAAAAGCATTTATGTAGAGGCAAGAAAATACATTTCAAATACTACTTGAAGATATCTCTCCAGCACTGTAGCATTGATCAAATACTACTTGAAGATATCTCTTAAGTACTGCAGCATTGATCAAATACTACTTGAAGATATCTCTCCAGCACTGCAGCAATGATCAAATACTACTTGAAGATATCTCTTAAGTACTGCAGCATTGATCAAATACTACTTGAAGATATCTCTCCAGCACTGCAGCATTGATCAAACACTACTTGAAGATATCTCTCCAGCACTGCAGCATTGATCAAATACTACTTGAAGATATCTCTCCAGCACTGCAGCATTGATCAAATACTACTTGAAGATATCTCTCAAGCACTGCAGCATTGATCAAATACTACTTGAAGATATCTCTCAAGCACTGCAGCATTTATCAAATACTACTTGAAGATATCTCTCCAGCACTGCAGCATTGATCAAATACTACTTGAATATATATCTCCAGCACTGCAGCAATGATCAAATACTACTTGAAGATATCTCTCCAGTACTGCAACATTGATCAAATACTACTTGATATCTTTCAAGCACTACAGCATTGATCAAATATTACTTGAAGATATCTCTCCAGCACTGCAGCATTGATCAAATACTACTTGAAGATATCTCTCCAGCACTGCAGCATTGATCAAATACTACTTGAAGATATCTCTCCAGCACTGCAGCATTGATCAAATACTACTTGAAGATATCTCTCCAGCACTGCAGCAATGATCAAATACTACTTGAAGATATCTCTCAATCACTGCAGCATTTATCAAATACTACTTGAAGATATCTTTCAAGCACTGCAGCATTGATCAAATACTACTTGAAGATATCTCTCCAGCACTGCAGCATTGATCAAATACTACTTGAAGATATCTCTCCAGCACTGCAGCAATGATCAAATACTACTTGAAGATATCTCTCCAGCACTGCAGCATTGATCAAATACTACTTGAAGATATCTCTCAAGCACTGCAGCATTGATCAAATACTACTTGAAGATATCTCTCCAGCACTGCAGTAATGATCAAATACTACTTGAAGATATCTCTCAAGCACTGCAGCATTTATCAAATACTACTTGAAGATATCTCTCAAGCACTGCAGCATTTATCAAATACTACTTGAAGATATCTCTCAAGCACTGCAGCATTTATCAAATACTACTTGAAGATATCTCTCAAGCACTGCAGCATTGATCAAATACTACTTGAAGATATCTCTCAAGCACTGCAGCATTGATCAAATACTACTTGAAGATATCTCTTAAGCACTGCAGCATTGACAGCTCAACGTTGCATAGTGTGGGTATTAAAAGCTGTGAACAGAAAAATGACACAGCAAGCAGTTCAAAAGAGAAAAAAACAAAGAGGGAAATCAAATTGCTTTTTCTTATCTCAATACTTTTTTCATTTTTGTTCATACTGCAATAGGTTTTTCTGAATTCAAACCCAGTCATTTGAGGATACACAAACACCAAACAAAACTTCCTCATCAATGCCATACTCATCTTCTCTTGCAAAGGAGGAACACCATTATCATCATCTCATTTATTCTTATAGGTCACTTATGAAGTAATCTGCCACTGTTCTATTCTAACCAGCCACATGAATTATGTTGCCATTTTTCTTCTAATCTAACTGGCCACATGAATTATGTTGCCACTTTTCTTCTATTCTAACTGGTCACTTATGAAATATTCTGCCACTTTTCTTCTATTCTTACAAATCACTTTCAACTTGTGGCAAATCCCCATACTCTCAGTCTACCTACTTCATCTAGCATCATAATATCATCAAACAAATGGTACCTGTGTGACTTCAGTCAGTACACATCACTTGTCTACATCTAATGTTACCATCAAACAAATGGTACCTGTGTGACTTCAGTCAGTACACATTACTTGTCTACATCTAATGTTACCATCAAACAAGTGGTACCTGTGTGACTTCAGTCAGTACACATCACTTGTCTACACCTAATGTTACCATCAAACAAATGGTACCTGTGTGACTTCAGTCAGTACACATCACTTGTCTACATCTAATGTTACCATCAAGCCCATAGACAAAGAGTTGTACTATTGTTATATAGTTTTACATCAGTCTCAAGTACTATTACTAGACAAGGAGTGGGGGGAAAGAGAAAAACTGTAGAATTCAATCCCTCTTCCCTTTAGGAAAACAGAACATAGCATGTAATACTGGGTAACTTGAAAAATTACATTTTTTAACAACACACTCCCCCTCATTACCCTAACAGCAACAGACCTATCAAAAGATCATTAAAAATCCTGCTAAATCAAAGTGACTGTTATTTCTTTTTCTTACAAAAATCTTTACTAAAGTTGTACCTATAGCCCTGTGTAAAAGAAACATAATAGATATAGGAAGAGATTGATAAATCAACATCGAACTGGAACTGTGAACTGCTATATCATGATGGATTTATTGAAAAGGTGATCAGAGCAGCTATAGATATGTCCAGTGAGTGCTGATGATAATTCATACTCATAATTTTGTTGATATTTCATCCACATTTCTAGTTTATATAATAAATATACTGCCATCTGAAACATTTGCATAAATATGATCATCCTATATTCCCAAAGCATATAATATAAAACCCATAACCCACTAGGGTCATATGGGAACAAAGTCATTGTAGGCATCAACACAAAACATCAATATAAATTTACTTATAAAATTATAAGCTCAATTTCAAATTAAATAATGACTTACCAGTATTAAAGTCCAGAGAAAATTCTCCAAATGTATCTCCTCTAGTGATTGAGTAAATCAGTTTCTGTCCATGAGGAGAGATGGCTATGATAGGTATGACTGGTGTGAACGAAGCAACATTCTCAGGAATGTTGGCATCATAAACTGACTGCTCAAAAAGTGGGCTAGAACTATCTACGATATGGACGTGGACAGCAGCTACAGCAGTAAGAGGAGGTGAGCCTGTGGAATAGATGTATAGTTGCATGAATTCAAAAGACTATGTGAAAATCGATGGAGAAAGCTACTGTCGTTTATGGACAGCAAATATAGTAATAATAATAATAATATTAATAAAACCCATAACACATCAGGGTCATAGGGGTGTCACATTGAGACATTTGATGCAGAAAGATCCCCTTGCATCTCTATCCTCTACCATTCTGATGAGTTTGGAAACTTCACATCTGTACAGTCCTTGAGATTATCCAGCCATGTCTTCTAATATTGTCTTCTTTCGCTCTCCACTGTACATTGAAGGACATCTTTTGTTTTACATAAACTATTATTTTGCCAGTTTACATATAGATCTAGATGTTTATTGCTATGTCTGAATGTCAGAAACTGCACTCTGTTTAGTTTTTGCTAAACTATGTGCAGTTAAATAAACATTGAGCATGAAAATGAAAAAAGAAGCTATGACTGCGGCACTTGGTTGGCGACTGAAATATCAAAATTGGCTCATGTTACTAAAGAACTTGGTTGTCCAAAGTATTACATGGACATACTGCCCTGGTCATGCAGGAATCAGAGAAAATGAAAGAGCTGACACATTGGAACATACCATACAAGACTACAGAGTCATGACTATCTATTGAAACATGTTGAGGTCACTACAGAAAAGTAATTATATTTCCTACTTTGAGGGAGGACTGAGGACAAGTGAAGACAAGACCTCACCTCCCTTAAAATATATATTCCAGTAAGTTCTTCAACAAGGTTTCATGCTTTTTCAGAGTTACATTTCCTTTAACAGTACTTTTCAAAACTAGAATTTAAGGCAAAAAGGAACAAACCCCACCTCGCCTTAATGAGTAAAAACATGAAAAGCGGGTTACGCCCCTAACTGGTTTTCCCCGCCACCATAAAAAAGGGCACCCTGTAATTAAAAATCCAACCAAAACGAGAAATTAGCTTTTTCAGGGTTAAATCCCTTCCTTACCTAAGACATATCTATGGCCCTTGTACTTCTATTAATATCTAGTATCTACAGATCATGTTTGTCATGTCCTCTTCATAATAGATTGGATAGCAGTAAAACTGTATGTCAATATTGCTAGAAAAATTCTGAGTAATTCAGGCCACAGTAATCAAGCCTGTATTTTATGCATGCTATAATTTTCTAGAAAATGTTTACATTCAAAAGGTTACTGTTGCTTTCTGAACAGTTTGAATGCCAACTACCTGTATGTAACATTAAACTATGTACTTCACTAACTCTCGAACACAGAGTTGGTATAACTAAGGTGTTGTTGAAGTTCTTCCTTCGCAAACTATAATGAGCATGGCATTAAAATAAACAAATTAGGTTTGGTATTTGTGAGCCCTAAGAGAATTGAGAAGTTCAATCTGGGCTCTGAAAAACATGTTGGACTGTGAGCATGGATGAAGTAGGTCTTCTTCTTCCTGTTAGTTTTCAAACTCCTGCAAATTAACAGGATATAGTCTGTAGAATGGAATAAATTGTGTCAAAGTTTATAGCTTAGATGTGATAACTGCAATTTTTGGCAATACATCTGATTTCAGCATGGCTTCAGGGTCATTTAGACTTTATAAGGAATAAGATAGCTAACTCCTCCAAACCTCCTCGGTCATCTCTTATGACACAAATGGAAGGTTAACAGTGTTGCTATTCTTTGCTTCCATTTTGGCCCTGGCAGCACACAAGTGAAGTAGGTCTTAAAATACCACAGGTAAATGATTAAAACACCCATAGGTTGTGTAGGTTGTGAAGTACAAAGACTAAATTGTTTACCTTTATCCTGAGCAATAACCTTGAGTACCACTTCTGTGTTGTGGTCTCTCTCCTCTAATCGTTTAACCACAATTTCTCGTGTGTATGGGTTGATACCAAATGTGCCTCCATATGTATCAACAAGTGAGTATTTTATCTCAGCATTTTCACCAATGTCAGGATCACTTGCCAGAACCTGTATTATATAGACATACAACTAACAGGCAAAAGCAAAAATTGTTGATAGATATATCTACGCTGATAATGAATGGTGTATGTATTTACAGTGATAGTGAATGGTGCATGTATCTACATTTATAATGAATGGTACATGTATCTACATTTATAATGAATGGTGCATGTATCTACATTTATATTGAATGGTGCATTTATCATTAAATGGTGCATGTATCATTGAATGGTGCATGTATCTTTGAATGGTGCATGTATCTTTGAATGGTGCATGTATCTACATTTATAGTGAATGGTGCATGTATCTACATTGAGTGAATGGTGCATATAACTACACTGATAAGGAATGATTCATGTATATAAATTTTAGTGAATGGTGCATTTACTTACATTGATAGTGAATGGTGCATGTATCTACATTTATATTGAATGGTGCATTTATCATTGAATGGTGCATGTATCATTTAATGGTGCATGTATCATTGAATGGTGCATGTATCATTGAATGGTGCATGTATCTTTGAATGGTGCATGTATCATTGAATGGTGCATGTATCTTTGAATGGTGCATGTATCTTTGAATGGTGCATGTATCTACATTTATAGTGAATGGTGCATGTATCATTGAATGGTGCATGTATCATTGAATGGTGCATGTATCTACATTTATAGTGAATGGTGCATGTATCTACATTTATAGTGAATGGTGCATGTGTCTACATTTATATTGAATGGTGCATTTATCATTGAATGGTGCATGTATCATTGAATGGTGCATGTATAATTGAATGGTGCATGTATCTTTGAATGGTGCATGTATCATTGAATGGTGCATGTATCTTTGAATGGTGCATGTATCTTTGAATGGTGCATGTATCTACATTTATAGAGTGAATGGTGCATGTATCATTGAATGGTGCATGTATCATTGAATGGTGCATGTATCTACATTTATAGTGAATGGTGCATGTATCTACATCTATAGTGAATGGTGCATGTATCTTTGAATGGTGCATGTATCTACATCTATATTGAATGGTGCATGTATCTACATTTATAGTGAATGGTGCATGTATCTTTGAATGGTGCATGTATCATTGAATGGTGCATGTATCTACATCTATAGTGAATGGTGCATGTATCATTGAATGGTGCATGTATCTACATTTATAGTGAATGGTGCATGTATCATTGAATGGTGCATGTATCTTTGAATGGTGCATGTATCTACATTTATAGTGAATGGTGCATGTATCTACATCTATGGTGAATGGTGCATGTATCTACATATATAGTGAATGGTGCATGTATCTACATATATAGTGAATGGTGCATGTATCTACATCTATAGTGAATGGTGCATGTATCTATATATATAGTGAATGGTGCATGTATCTACATCTATAGTGAATGGTGCATGTATCTAAATCTATAGTGAATGGTGCATGTATCTACATCTATAGTGAATGGTGCATCTATCTACATCTATAGTGAATGGTGCATATATCTTTGAATGGTGCATGTATCTACATCTATAGTGAATGGTGCATGTATCTACATCTATAGTTGATGGTGCAAGTATCTATAATGAATGGGGCATGTATCTACATTTTTATGAATTGTGCATTTATCTACATCTATAGTGAATGGTGCATGTATCTACATTTATAGTGAATGAGGGCATGTATCTACATTTATAGTGGATGGTGCATGTATCTACATATATAGTGAATGGTGCATGTATCTACATCTATAGTGAATGGTGCATGTATCTACATCTATAGTTGATGGTGCATGTATCTACATCTATAGTGAATGGTGCATGTATCTACATTTATAGTGGATGGTGCATGTATCTACATTTATAGTGAATTGTGCATTTATCTACATATATAGTGAATGGTGCATGTATCTACATTTCTTAGTGGATGGTGCATGTATCTATAATGAATGGGGCATGTATCTATATTGAAGTGAATGGTGCATGAATCTACATTGATAGTGAATGGTGCATGTATTTATATTGAAGTGAATGGTGCATGTATCTCTGGTGAATGAGGTGATTGGTGCATGAATTCCAGCCACAGACACAGAAGAAGAAATACACTCTATATCCCCCAAGTTGTCTAACTTGTTAGGTCATAAGCATACAGCAGTATACGGTGCATACAGCAGAAACTGGAACTCTCAAGTTTGAGCAATGTGATTCTACAATGTGTAATTCTTGCATGTTGTTGAGACCCATATTCAAACCTCCTTTGATTGTTTGTACAGCGAGGAGTCTTTCTTGATTGTTTTATACAGGTTTTTACAGACAGCGATGTTGATTTTTTAAATATGTGTGACCACCCTTAGTAATGGGAGATAAGTATGTTTTCAATTGCTGGTCAGTAAAGTGTTATGTCATGTGCATTGTACTCAAGAGGTCATGGGTCTGATTGTAAATTGTGATGCCTTGTATTTATACAGAGATCCTTGGGGACTATTGCCTGAAGATATGAAGTTACATGTTATGAGTCTTTCTCTCAACAGCTCATGTGTAGCTTCATTGAGAAGGGCAGAGTGCACATGGAAAAACCTAAGTACAGCAAAGTCAATCCTCTACATCTTTTCAGTGTTTATTATACCAGATTGAAGTAATTCTTTGAAGTAAATTTACTTTGTCAGTTTGTCTGCTTATTCTATCGGTAAATAAATCTGTTAAAAATTACCCAATCCATCTCACAACTAGAATAACTTGTCTTCCTATTCTGTCAGCCCATAATTCTATCCCAAAATAACTCAGTTAGTCATACTCACAACTTGAATAACTTCCCCTTCCTTTGCATTTCCAGGAACTGTGCAGTGGTAAGGAAGCTGGAGAAACACTGGAGGGTTGTCATTCTCATCTAACACACTAACATGGACAACTACATGGGCCGACAACTCTCTTCTGCTAGTATCTTCAACCTTAGTGAATATAACAGTACAAGAATTAAGGACCTCAGTTATATGATAACTAGTGTGAAAAATACATTACAATAAGTACTCAGTTTTAGAAATTACAAAGTATCTGAACAATTTATGGACAATGAAATGATGAGGATGAAGTAATTTCTTCACTTATGAGCAGATGGATCATGACACATGATGATGATGATGAAATAATTTCCTTAGCTGTGAGCCAATAACTCTCGCCACATGATGATGATGACGCTGTCAGCCAGTATCTCATAACAGCCATATCCTTTCTGACATGAGCATAAGTCCTCCTTAGCAACGGAGGTGACACCCAAATTCATGTTATAATAATAATAATAAAGATCCCATTTATAAGCCTGATGGAGCAGCTGGAAATAAAAAACAGAATCGTTGAACCTTCAAAGAGACACTAGGAAATTATGGAAACTGGTAAAACAACTAAATTATGATGGTACAGAGAGAAATACAAGGAAATTTTATAAAGATAGAAACATTTTAACATGTAAATATGCAACTGACACCTTTGCTGAAGACAACAACATCAAAGTTAGCCCAAATAAACAACAGTAGGTTCTAAAGAATCAGCAAAACATTGGACAAGGTGAACCTATACCTGAAGTCATGGAGGCACCAATCACAATGAGAGAACTGGAGCATGCAATATCCAAAATGAAAATGAAAAGTCCCCTGGAGCTGATGGAGTGTCCAATGAAATGATTAAAAATCTGAGAACTGCAACAAGAGCAAAGCTACTGCAGATATTCAACACAAGTTGGACCACAGGTAATGTTCTGCAGGCATGGAGGGAAGCAATAATGATACCACTCTTTAAATTAGAAAAAGATGGCAACTCAGTCTCCAATTACAGGCCCATCAGCCTCACAAGCTGTCTATGCAAAACAATGGAATGCATTATCAATCTTATGATGCAGTGGTACCTTGAAAGTGAAAACCTTTTGGTATTGCAGCAATCAGGCTTCAGTGCTACTCTACAGAAGATCAGGCAACCTACCTCTCTCAAGAGATTGAGGACACCTTCCAAGATAAGAAACTGGTACTAGCAGCATGAATAGACCTCAGGAAATCATTTGACAAGGTTTGGAAAGAAGGACTCTTAAAGAAATTGTGAAATTGAAGGGTTAACTCAAGAATGTACAAATGGGTAAAAGCATATCTGCATAATAGAAGATCCTGGATACAATTGGATGGTTGCAAGAGCAAGAAAGTAAGTCCCACTTAGTCATGGAGTATCCCAGGGAGGAGTCCTGTTACCCCCACACTTTTCTTGGTTTACATCAATGATGTAGTTTCCAAACTATCACATGGGATCAAAGTGGCAATGTATGCTGACGATCTTGTGCACAGGACATGTGACAGTGGCCACTAAACAAATACACAGAGCTATTGATGACTTAACCCTATGGGCAAATATATGGTGTGTCAGCATTAACACAGATAAGTCCAGCATTACACTCTTCACCTCATCAAAACAAAAAGCCGGTGTTAGATAGATGGAGAGCTTCTGAAAGAAGACAAACAACCCACATACCTCAGAGTTACTTTTGATGATAAGCTGACATGGAAGCAACACATAAACACAGCAACAGCAAATGCCAGGAGGATGCTAGCTATCTTGAGAAAACTAAGTGAAACCACATGGTGAGCCAATGGGAATATACTCCGTAAAATTTACCATCACGGCATATGACCACACCTGGAATATGACTCAGCTGTTTTCCTTTGACAATCCAGGCGTAGGATGACCACTGTAGATAGATTTTATCTACCTGTGACTTTCTAGCTACTCTCCGCTGTTGAGCTGCTGCATTTCTCCTATTTAGCAAAAAAATGTGGCCCTTTTAACTGCAGAGATTCATGGATGTAAAATGACATGCACTAGGATTTGGAATTAAGTGAGGTAGAGTTGTAAAAGGTTTTTATATCCAGTTCAGGATATAGTGATCAAAGGAGGTCAGAGGAAAGTATGGATTGATAATATTAGAAACTGGACAGGATTAAGATTCTCCACACTCAAACAAAGAACTGATAACAGAGAAACATGGCAAAATTTATGAATTGATGTTTCTAAGTGACACCACATGATCCTGAAGGGTTAAGGGTTTCATGATGATGACGATGATAGTTATCAACCCAGCATTGTAGTGTTCTTTCAAGCAATATTTATATTTAGTGTCTGCTCAGTGATAGGGTGGTTGGTGTATCTTTCAAGCAATATTTATATTTAGTGTCTGCTCAGTGATAGGGTGGTTGGTGGATCTTTCAAGCAATATTTATATTTAGTGTCTGCTCAGTGATAGGGTGGTTGGTGGATCTTTCAATCAATATTTATATTTAGAGTCTGCTCAGTGATAGGGTGGTTGGTGGATCTTTCAAGCAATATTTATATTTAGTGTCTGCTCAGTGATAGGGTGGTTGGTGGATCTTTCAAGCAATATTTATATTTAGTGTCTGCTCAATGATAGGGTGGTTGGTGTATCTTTCAAGCAATATTTATATTTAGAGTCTGCTCAGTGATAGGGTGGTTGGTGGATCTTTCAAGCAATATTTATATTTAGTGTCGGCTCAGTGATAGGGTGGTTGGTGTATCTTTCAAGCAATATTTATATTTAGTGTCTGCTCAATGATAGGGTGGTTGGTGGATCTTTGAAGCAATATTTATTTTTAGTGTCTGCTCTTGGTAGGGTGGTTGGTGGATCTTTCAAGCAATATTTATATTTAGTGTCGGCTCTTAGTAGGGTGGTTGGTGGATCTTTCAAGCAATATTTATATTTAGTGTCGGCTCAGTGGTAGGGTGGTTGGTGGATCTTTCAAGCAATATTTATATTTAGTGTCTGCTCAGTGATAGGGTGGTTGGTGGATCTTTCAAGCAATATTTATATTTAGTGTCGGCTCAGTGATAGGGTGGTTGGTGGATCTTTCAAGCAATATTTATATTTAGTGTCGGCTCAGTGATAGGGTGGTTGGTGTATCTTTCAAGCAATATTTATATTTACTGTCTGCTCAATGATAGGGTGGTTGGTGGATCTTTCAAGCAATATTTATATTTAGTGTCGGCTCAGTGGTAGGGTGGTTGGTGGATCTTTCAAGCAATATTTATATTTAGTGTCGGCTCAGTGGTAGGGTGGTTGGTGGATCTTTCAAGCAATATTTATATTTAGTGTCAGCTCAGTGGTAGGGTGGTTGGTGGATCTTTCAAGCAATATTTATATTTAGTGTCAGCTCAGTAGTAGGGTGGTTGGTGGATCTTTCAAGCAATATTTATATTTAGTGTCGACTCTTGGTAGGGTGGTTGGTGGATCTTTCAAGCAATATTTATATTTAGTGTCTGCTCAGTGACAGGGTGGTTGGTGTATTTTTCTCATAAAAACAACTCTGCATAACTTCCTTGTGGTTAAAAAACTGTGTTCATATTGTACTGGTGATATGATTGGATGTATTAGTGGTGCCTAACATCCAACAATAGTTGAATAGCAATATACTGTACAGAATAAAGGATGATTATAGCGGACCACCAACATCTTCTGTCTCTTGCTTTGGGGGTGCACTCTGTTAGACTGTAACCTGTCCATCTTGTGATGTTTCTCTTCCATGTGTATCTTTGCCTAACTCGTGCTCACCTACTTTCAAGTAAGGTCTTAACAAAGTGCCACATATTTTAATATGTCCAAAATACTTTATTTTTGGTACATGGCTGGCAGATGTGACCAAATCACACCATAACAGTCCAACTTTTAAAACTTTTACTGATATGCACAGAGCTATGTAATCTCTGTTATAATTTGTGCCTTCTTCCATGTTGTCACAGAAATACCAACTAACCCCACCCATGAAATCATCCTCCCTCCCAAACCACTACATATCCTACTCCACAATAGTTGAACTCTAACACCACTTCAAACATCTGCCCCTCCCACCCCACAAAAACTAAAATAAGCTATATCCCTTCCATGCTATATTTGTCAACTTCATGCCAACAAAGGGACCTAATAAATGTAATGTTTATACTAACACTGATTATATTCTCCTATAGAGTTTCGTACAATACAGCTGGTTTAATTTTTTACGAGCTTATGATTTTGTTCTGCTAAAACTTGGTCACATTTCCCAGACATGAACCTTATTTTCTTTATTTGTTCTTTTGTCATAAGAACTGTTGTCAGAACCTCTTTGTTTATTTTCTTATCCTTCCTTGAAGTTTGCATTTTCATCTATTTATCTACACCTCAGAAGCATCAATTCTGTTTTCTAGTTGCTTGTTAATTATTCATGTTTCTGAGCCGTTTTTTTACTGTAGGATAGATGCAGCTTTTTTATACTATTCCTGTTTGTTTGTGATTTTTTTAGATGCCAATATTTAGCTTTCCTCATGTCATTGAAAGCACATTTAGCCATTCATATTCTCTTTTGTTTGTGCATGAGGCTGAATGACTATAACTCCAATCTCATAACCGTGAAGTCTCTGAAGTGTTGGATACAAACCACAGATGAGACAGGATTTTATCTTTTAAAGTTACAATAAAAAATCTACCCTGTGCACACCATGGCAACTGCTATGGCAAAGTAGCCTTTATTTCCACTGCCAATAAGAAGCTTTTATGCCCTCCATAACATGAAAATGTGTAGTAACAAAAGTTTTAAAAGTATTCTCATTGTAACTTTTTAGTTAACTTTTTAACACGAATGTATCTGTAAATGGTGTACATGCCCTCAAGATTTTATCATTTAACTAATGTAAATAATAATAAATGCAAATGATAAGAAATATAAATGGAAAAAAATCTAAAGACATTTTCTACAATGAGGTCCGCCCATTTTATTTCTGTTATTATATATAGTCCAGGAAAATAGTTATAATTACTCAATATAATTATGAGCAAAAGCTTGCTAAGATGCAAACATTTACCTTGACAACCACAATGTAGCTGTCCCTGGTCTCTCTGTCAAACTCAAGACCAGCTGTAGAGAGCACACCAGAGGTAACACCAATTGTAAACAGGTCTCTATTGTTGAGCAAGGTGAAAGTCATGTGACTGTCTAAGTCAAGGCCAGCTGGTTGAATGATTGTCAGTTGAGTTACAGTGGCTGTATTTTCTGTAACACTGGCAGTGTACCTATATGTGGACACCAATGATTGACACAAATAAATCATCTAATTTTTATGCTTGATTATTACAGGTTTTTTAAACTATAAACATATAGGGCGACCACCATGGTGTAGTGGTGGTAAGTCATTTTTTGAATGGCTTATGGGTTAGAATCAAATTCCTGATGCCTTGTTTGAGGTTGATTTTTTTTTAGATTCCTGGGTATTATCACTTGAGGCACCGGAGTTATGTGCTATGAGTGGTACTCTCAGCAGGCACTGTTGCTTTGTTGAGAGGTACAGGAGTCCATATGGAGAAACCAAAGTAGGCCTACAATGAAATCAATCCTTCACATCTGAAAACTTGAGGCCCACACTGAAGTCAATCCTCTGCAAACCTATTCAATATTTATACAGCCCATAAACTAGGAACAAACTACCAGGTAAGCAAATATCACACTCAAATATCATAATCATCATGTGACATATTCTTTCCATAACATTCTTATGGATTCTCTGAACAATCTGAGATTCTGGGCAAGTTGACCTGCCATAGTTAAGAGGCATGTTTAAACAATCTGATATATCACTATATCATTGTCATCTTGGCACCCTCTTCCCCTGTAACTCTTAGTTAACTCTCAAAGTTAACTCTACCTAATATGTTCAGAATATCCATAATAGAATTTACTAGGCACATTACTCCTATAATTTGCCATTGCTTTCAGGAAGAATTCCATTTCTCAAATAGTACACAAAGAAAACACTCAAATATCACAACCAAATATCACAATAAAATTTATGAAAATTACAAACTTTAGTTTTGTTCTATTTAATTTTATAAGGAATACTATGTGTGTCAATAACTTGGGTTTTAACCAAACTTTAAACAATATTTTACTACAGTTATGTATCAGTATTTCAAACAGCCAGGTGGTATCTGAAGGGCTGCATATTGTTCTTCTGTGAATCTCAGAACTGGATGTCTAATCAAGACCAACAATCTCCTTCACTGGTGCATCTTTTCAGGCAGAGCTTTTTGTGCTTTTCGTGACTTTCCTGACCAACGACATTAGCAATTAGACATGAAATTAGACACTATGTACCTTCTATGCATGTCGTAGATGTGACTAAGTCATGCTAATGTGGCTGGTCCTGGCAGAATATGCAAAGGTTTACATGTGTATCTGGGAATGGAAGGTCAAAATATTGGGGGCCGTGTTGTAATCTGAATAAAAGCATGTGCAAAAACTACTGTCCACCTGGAGTTTGACAATAGAGAATGAACATGGATTCAGTGCAACAGAGGCAACACATCTGGCACTAAAACATAAATCAAGCTACCCATCGCCATGCTTTCTCCACAATGAAGGTTGGCTGACATGGACAAACAAACCCATAGAGAAGAGTGGAGGGGGTTCAAATCCCCCCCCCCCCACACACACACACACACAGGTAATTAGAACATGACTTTCAGTACTAGAAAATTAGCCAAAAGTTGGGTTAAACATGCAGTGCACCCCCTTCCCCAACCATGATTTTCTGCAACAAAAAATGTCATTGGAAATGTAATGGAAAAGAGGGATATGCAATAGAAATGGTCTCATGACCCTTGTTTTTTTTCTTTAGCTAAATTTCTTCCCCCTCCCTCTTTTTTTAAACTATCAACAACCCTGGATACAAAGTTCCCAGGTGAAAAAACAACTTTTACAAACCTTTCTTTGGTAAACTTGAGTGCAGAATCTACTGCCTGCTGCAATGAGATGGCTACTCTCGTCAACGCTGTCAATCTTCCATCTGATGCCTGGACGCTCAGCTCATACCTGTCTTTAGAAAAACTGTCATTATGAACAAAGATGATTCCCTCATCAGCATCCACATGGAACTTCCCATCTTCATTTCCTCCAGAGATGCTGTAGCTCAAAGACTTGTCAAAGACTGTGTCAGGATCAACTGCAAGAACTTGTAAAATAGGCACATCAAAGTAAGTTGGTAGAACAACCAGAGCTTGGTACGTATGCTGTGTGAATTTTGGCGGGCAGTCATTGACATCGGTCACATATATTACTACAATAGCAGGTTCTTGTGATTGAAGTTGAGGGTTGCCCATGTCGCTTACTTGAACAGAAAAATTGAATAACCATTTTGTTTCAAAATCTAAAGCAGCCACACTCTGAATTGCTCCTGTGTTTGGGTCTACTGTGAAGTACTTCTGAGTATCACTGTCTAGAATGTGATAAAAAAGTCTGGCATTATTGTTTGAGTCAATATCTGTTGCTTGAACCACCAATGGAAGTAAGGACATGTCTAATACCATTGATCCTGGTAGAGCAGACTCACTGATGTTTCCCACATACACGGATCGTACGAACATCGGAGCATTGTCGTTGAGATCAACAATATGTATAATAACGTGAACAGATTGTGATGCAGATGCCATGTTTGTAGCAGATACAGTGAGATTAAAGTATTGCATTCTCTCAAAATCAATCGGCATGGTAGTAGAGATCACCCCAGAGTTAGGATTGATGTTGAAGATACTGTCCTCATTTCCAGTAGTGATGACATACACAACTGTAGACAAACTTTCAGCCATGACAGACATAACAACTGTATTTGGTGACAAGTTTTCCTTCAACTCAACAGTGTATTCATCTTGTAAGAATCTGGGTGGAGAATTTGTAGAAACTGTGACATCAACCTTGACTTTTACAGTCCCGGTCAGTATCGGATCTCCGTGGTCAGATGCTGAGATGATCAACTCAAAGTTGGAGCGGATCTGGCGGTCAAGCTCTTTAGCCACTGATAGAATGCCAAGTTGTTGATCAATGGTAAAAGTATTATCTGCATTACCTGAGAAAGAAAAACATTTTGTAAATATTATTTGAAATCTGATTGTAGTAGAGAGAAAATGCTACAAATAATGAGAATATGGTGATGTCAATTAGAACATGGTGATGTCAGTGAGAACATGGTGCTGTCAATGAAAGCGTGGTGATGTCAATGAGAACATGATGATGTCAATGATTGAGCCATGATGTCTTTCTGGGTTTTACTCTTTCTATGTGTGTCCATTTTTAGCTCTTTCATGTGTACATGGAAACTGCTGATTTTACTCGTATATTTTTTTGGACGAATGTGTTCTTGAATGTTGGTCTAAATGTCAATTTTCATGCATTAATGTGTGTTTCTATTGATTAGCGAAACCTTCAGCACCAAGTTTCCATGCCTGTTGGGTATCCAATTTTTACAGTCAATAGGCATACTCTTTCATTATCTCCTGACTACACTTTCTCTACCTCACTAACATTATCTAACTCATTCAATCTCTACCTCACTGGTCACGTCACTAGTTGAATCTTGCCCTCATTAATTTTACCTAACTGATCATGGCACTCACTCAATATCTTCCTCACTAACTATACCTAACTGATCACACCACTCACTCAATCTTCTATTTCTCAAAAACTTTCCCTCACTGATCATGCCACTTAATATTTCCTATAACAAAACAATTGAAAAATCACCTACCAGACACAATAGCGTAGGTCAACTCAGCATTATGACCTTTGTCCTCATCCACAGCCATTGCCAGTACTACAGAGGTCCCCAAAGCTGCTGTTTCATAGACTTGGGCACTGATAACCTCAGACAAGAAACGAGGGGCATGGTCATTATGGTCTAGGACTGTGATCTCCACACGTGCATAGCTACGCTTGGATGGAATGCCTTGATCTCGTACCATGATTGTCAGAAGGTGACGAGATAAATCCTCTCTGTCCAGTGAGCCAGATACTACAATGACACCTGCACATTCAAACATGACAGTCAATAATAAATATGAAACTTTTCACATGACACCATTCTAAAGCTAAGCAGATCACAGAAAACTACAATTCTTTAGGCTCCGCACAGAACACTGTAGACTGCAAACACATCTGCACAAAATGAAGGTTGCCCAAACTGACCAATGTCCATATCAAAAGCATCCCCAGACTCTAGAACAGATTATGCAGAAATAATGATGTGAGAACTAAATAAAATATGGCCCAAGAGACAGATATGAAGGAAAAGCTGTAGGGCAACCGTGAGGACCTCCTGTTGTTGAATTCATGGAAGTGGCCAACCATCCAGTTATAGACTTATGAGCATAACTGATTGCAGAAGAAGAAGAAACTTAAATAATAAGTTTTACAGTTAACAAACTATACCCCCTCCAATTAACAGGATTCTTCAATAGGAATTGCACTAAGCCTAAAGTGGAAGTCTCCTGGGTATAACAGAAACCTCAGAGAAACCACCTCACTGATCATAGGAAATAAGAGCAATTGCACGTTAATTCCTGGGAATAACAAAAACAAAACATAAGAAAGTTAACAAACTGTCCGTCAGTTCCTCTTTTGCCAAGTTTGGCACATAGGGCAGATTTCATAGTTCTCCATGCCTGTCGATCAGTTGCCAAGGATTGCAGGTCTTGTGCATTTATGCCTGTTGATTTTAGTTCATTCATAAATGTTCTTCTGAGCGTTGTTTTTGGTCTTCCCTGTTATCTTTACCAGCCTGGTAATGAAGGCTCATCGAGGAATTCTATCTTCCTTCATTCTAAGTACGTGGCCAATGTATGTCCAGCGGCGTTTTCTGATGATGTTCATCACATATTCTTGTTTTGTCTCCTCTCATAGTATGTCATTTGATTTGAAGTCTTTCCAATTAGTATTTGTGATTTTTCTGAGGCATCTATTCTCGAAGGCAACTAACTTCTTATATTATTTTTCTATACAGTATTGCAGTAGATTTCCAACTTTCACATCCATATGTCAATGACGGAATCACACTTGCATTGAAAAGTCACAGTTTGATGTGTTTACTTGAGATCTGCGATCTTCAGATGTTTGAGAGTTTGTTAAAGGTGTTGGAGGCAAGAGCGATTCAAGTCTTGATTTCTGAGTTGGTATCCCCATCTGCTGTTATCTTGTTTACCAAATATACGAAATTTGAAACGTTGTCTAGTATATTATCATCTAGTTTAATTGATTCTGTCAGGCCGGTACAGTTCATGATTTTCATTTTATGTGTGTTTATTTGAAGGCCTATCTGTTGTGAAAAAAATTTGAGTCTTTCTGTTTATTCTTGGAGATCTTGGTGTGTTGAACTCAGGAGAGCAATATCATCTGCAAAGGTTAGATTTTCCAGGGTCTTGTTGTTTACCCATTTGATTCCTAGCTGTTTTTTATCTGTGCATTTTCTCATCACCCAGTCAATCGCGATGCAGAACAGTACTGGGGACAAAACACATCCTTGTTTTACTCCCGTTGTTACTGGGAACCAGCTGGAAAAGCCACTTTCTGTTCTTACACAGCAAGCCGTATTATAGTAAAAAACTTTTATGATATTGATGTATTTCATCAGGATGCCGTAAGCATAAGAATTTTCCAGAGAGATGGTCTGTGAAGACTGCAAACACATCTGCACAAAATGAAGGCTGTCCAAACTGACCAATGTCCATATCAAAAGCTTTTTGATATATTTGACTGACATCAAATATTATAATTATCTATCTATCTATGTTCCTTCAGCGCCGAACATGGTGCATAGGGCAGAAACCCAAGCTCTCTAGTTCAAGTTATGCCATGTTACTGTGTGTAATTCTTGTATGTTGTTGAGACCCATAGTCAAACCCTCTTTGATGGTTGTTCTGCAATAAATCTCTCTTGGTCTTCCTCTTTTTCTTTTGCCATCTGGTACCCATTCTAAGGCTTGTAATAGCAGTCTGTTTTCATTCATTCCTAGCAGGCCTACATGTTCGATATGTCCATCGTTTCTTCTTATTGTTGTAGAAACATATTGATGTTTGGTGTCTTATCAGATAATGAAACAGATAATTGAATTCATTTGAAAATAAATGTCTTAGAAGATTCTTGAATATTGGTTGGGAACAATTCAAGTGAAACATGCAAGTAAGATAAATTATCTTACTTGCATGTTTGACTTGAATTCTTTCCAACCAATATTCAAGAATCTTCTAAGACATTTATTTTCAAATGAATTCAATTTCTTTTCCAGTGCATTTGTCATTTTCCACTATAATTAGCAGTATAAAATAACAGACTAAATCCCCGTTTCAATTGTAAAATATTTATTTTTAAAATACTACTCAGAGATCAAATACTAACAATAATATTGCAAATAAACTATATTGAAGACATTTAATAGGGGGAAAAAAACAAGGCAATGATGCTCTTCATCAATAATACATATCCTCAGCCCAGTCCATTAGCAGTATTATTTGTTCTCTGTCCTGTATTTATCTTGATATGTTGTTCGTCCATCACAAGTGATGATGACCATTTGTTACATCCACTTTTGAAAATTCAATTTTAGTTATGTCCTTGATTATGAGTTCGTAGATGGCTAATGAGCCCTATTCGAGCTGTAAATGTCCTTGGACAGTTTGGACATGGAATAACGACTGTAGACGGATCTTGGTCTATCCGTGACTTTCTAGCTGCTCTCCGCTGTTGAGCTGCTGCATGTCTCTTCTTTTCACAAGATGATGCGCTCTTTTTTATTTTAGAATGCCATGTAGATCTATTTTGTGCAAGTTCTTCCCATGTATCGTGGTCTATTTCAAAGGCTTTCAGTGAGTCCTTTAACGAGTCCATGTAGCGCTTCCTTTTATCTTGATGTAGTATTTATATGAAGACATTATGTTTGAAATGTCGAATGAGTCTGTTTTTTTTAAGAACGAACACAAGAATTTGAGAACAAACGGAGAAGAAGAAATGATTTACATTATTCTCATTATTGTCATATTATTAATAGTCTCATGGAACTATTATTATTAACAAAAACTAATAAGTATTATTGGTTAATAACTTCCAAGGATAAGTATTATTAGTTGTTATGCAGTACTAAATATTATGTCCTACATTCCTAGGTTAAGGAGAGTTTGAACCTAAGACTACACCTACTAGCCGGGCTACCCCCTCCTACTTTTCCCATTCTACGATCTCTCTGACGAAACTCTCACACTTTACTCTGTGAAATGTACCTATACACGACTATATCATTCTTAACCTCGATTGATAATGTGTCGAAACAGCACCATTCCCAGCCAATGTGCAGGACACATCAAACTCGTAGATTAAAATATAAATGGTAGGGTGGTGTTCATACCTCCCTTAGAGGAATTAGAATATCACCAAAAGGCAAGCACACCTCTTAACGATTCTCGAACAACGGTCAGCGAAAAAAAAACCTAATGAAATCGGAAGGATTTAGTATGAAAATGGGTGAATAACATCTTAGGTAAACCTCCTAACTTCCCTCCCCCCCCAAAATTGAAGAAGTATCTACGACTCTGGGACATCATTCCCAGCCCTTGTGCAAGACATATCAATCCCAAACATTGTACAGGAGTGAACATTCCATGCTTAGACATTACTATTATTTACCGTTCTCGGGATATAATTTCGAGTTCTTACTTTAAGCTTGTCCATGACTTACCATTTTTTGCACCAATTGAGAACTTGTCCATACTGATCGTGGAAGCAGCAGACTCAATGGTGTACAATAAGAGCTTATTTCGATCAGGATCACTAGCGACCACTCTAGTTACTGGACTTCCAACCTCAGCGTTCTCAGAGATATTAGCGTGGTATAGAGTCTGTGAGAACACTGGGTCATTGTCGTTGACGTCAATGATGTTAACAAGAACCTGTAGATGATACCAGCAACCTCATCACAACACAGTGCACTAGAGCATGATAATGACTGGGCCTATAATCTCAAAGTAAACAAAATCAATAGCAGACAAAAAAGAAATGCCTGAACAATGGAGAATTAATGATGCTACTCGCCAAGGCACGCTACTTTCAACCTAAGACTATAATATATTGTGGTTTTATATCAGGACATGTTCGCTTTTATCTTTTTGCCACTGTATGGTGTGTGGGGGGGGGGGAATTTGCTTATAGCGCATGCAATTATTGCGAAAGGATATCTGTTTTTTGGTGAGTGTTTATGTGTTCAAGTGTTGTGTTGTTTTGTCTAACAGTTGGAGCACTAAAAATGAATAGAATTTGTTTTTGCAGAAAAAGTACCCAAAAATTTGTGATTTTGTTGTATTTTATTTCTTCTTCTACAGCGTTCATTCTCAAACTCCCACTAGATTTCTCTTGTAACAGGACAATGTTACAGATTTCCAGTTGAATGTAGTCCAGAGAATGGAAATGCGTTGTGTTAACGTTTAATTTGCGCCAATGTCCCAACACATCCGTCTTCGGCGGGTATCTTATTTTATTTAATATTTTTTTTTAAATTATAACTGAAACAATTTAATTGGTGTATTTATTTATTTATTTTTTAAATTACGTCAATTTTATCAACCCACTATCTCCTCCATATTAACAATAGTCAAACATTTTCAGACACCCCCACCCCCAAATTTGTTGACGTAATTTATGGTGACAGTCAAGTTAGGCTAGGATGCAATGTCTAAAACAGGTATGTCAATGCGGCCCTTTGCAAGCACGTGTGGAAACTTGTGTAATGGTGCCAGTAATTTAATTATTTATTTTTATGAAGTACTGCGTGAACTGACACCGTTTAAAAATGGCTACAGCACCTTCAGCTAAGAATAAAAGGACACTTGATGAAGAAAGGCTAGTATTTCAAGAAAAATTGGAACTACAGTATTTTTGTACAATAGTAAATGGAATGATACAGTGTTTAATATCCAATAACAGCATTGCCACGCAAAAAGAGTACAACTTAAAAAGACATTATGAAACCAACCATCGATCCTGAAATAAATATGAGGGCTTAATGCGTGTATCAAGACTCGAGGAATTGATGGCTATCTTGATACAGCAACAGATATGTTTTACAGAAATAGATCATGCCAATGTCGCTTCCGTTACTGCAAGCTATGAACTCAGCCAAACTGTCGCGATGAGTGGGAAATCTTACAGTGAAGGAGATTTTGTAAAAAATTGCCTTGTAAAAGTGGCTGACATTGTGTGTCCACAGAAAGCACAGTTATTTAAGGGTATTTCGTTAACCAGGAACACTGTTGCTGGACAGATTGATGAAATGGCAGATGATTTGAAACAACAGTTGAAGGCTGCATCATCAAAATTTGAACATTTTTCTATTGCTATTGATGAGACTGTTGACATCCCTGGAATAGCACAACTTGCAGTTTTTATTAGGGCCTGTGACAGTGAATTTAATATTTATGAAGGACTGATTGAACTAATCCCAATGCATGACACTACAGCGAGCGAAGACATCTTTGAAAAAGTCGAGCAGATTCTACATGACTATGATTTTGATTTGAGTAAACTTGTATGTTTATCTACTGACAGTGCTGCGAATATGGTTGGCAGACATAATGGTGTTGCTGCCAAGTTCCGAACAAAAATTGAGAACTCGTATCCAGATTCATCATTTGTACATTTCCACTGCATTATTCATCAGCAAAATTTGTGTTCAAAGACTTTAAAATTGAATCACGTACTTAGTGTGGTCACAAAAACAGTGAACTTTATCAAATGCAATGCTCTCAACCATTGTCAATTCAGTCTGCTGTTAAAAGACACGGATAGTCAGCTCACCAAGGTTCCATTCTACACAGCAGTCCGTTGGTTGTCGTGTCACAAAGTGCTGAAATGATTTTATTTGCTGAGACCAGAAATTACTTTAATTTGGAGATGAAAGGTAAAAACACAGATGAAATAAAATATGGAAGTTTGATCCAGGATCTAGCGTTTACTGTGGACATTACTGCACATTTAAGTGATCTTAATTTGAAATTACAAGGCAAAAACAAACTCACCCTTCAGTTGTACGACGTCATCAAGTGTTTCATTACAATACTAAGCTTATAGAAGACACAGTTGTCGCGTGAAAATTCGGATCATTTTCCTAACTGCAAAAAACTCAAAAACTAGGCAAATGCTGAATCTGTACTTACCTTTGCTAAATATGAGAGTCACCTAGAGTTATTGTAACAAGAGTTCCAGGAAAGATTTAGTGATTTCTCATCTTTTGAATACCATTTTGCATTATTCTCGGCACCATTCAACTTTGATTAGTCAAAGCAGAGGAAAACTTGTACATGGAGCTATTAGAAATGCGGTTTGATTCTACACTCAAAGCAAAGTATCTACAAGTCGAGATACCTGGCTTCTATTCATACCTTCCTGAAAGTTTACAAACTTCAGAACGTTTTCAACTCGGATTATGGCAATGTTTGGTTTCACCTATGTGTGTGAACAGTTATTTTCCTTCATGAAATTAACAAAAACTTCTCAGAGAACAAGGATGACTGATGAACACTTGTCATCCCTGGTGAAGGTCGGAATTGCACATATATTTCAGCCAGATATACGAAAAATTGTCATGCAAAAGAGACATCAAACCTCAGGACAAAACACTGATTAAAGAGTAAAAATAGTAGTTGTAACCTTCGATAACAGTTACCATGTTGTTCCGACAGACCGACGTTGTGCTTGAACTAGTTATGGGCACGGTGTCGGTGGGCGGAACAACAAAGAAACCTCTCGCAATGGCCAGAGTTGTGCCCTGGTGTCGACGTCTATTTCGGCAACATTAGACTCGAAACACAATCGAGTCGAATGGCTGTTGAAACAGAGGGCGGAGCACTTATGGGAATGTCCCACGTGCCGTGAGGCCAGTTTCTAATCACGAATCAAGAAAGAGTCAAAATAATTGAATATTCTTAAATAAATGTTAGATTACAATAGTTATATTTGGCGTTGTGGGGCGTTAGCTAAATAAAGCCGTTGTAGTAGGCGTGCAGATTAATTATATATAATTCAATAAGATTACGGTGTTTCTCAGGTTTGTTGGTGTGGCCCGCCGGTATACTCAAAGTATCTTAGACCCTGGTGCTTTTTGAGTTTGACAAGCCTGGTCTAAAGACAGGGACTTGCTTCCCGTCTACGTTTCCCACTGCTTTTGACAGAAGTCCTGGACAAAGTTTTCCCAATATTTGTTCAATTCTTGTCCTGTGTGCAATAGGGAGCTGCATTTCAAAGCTTTCTTTCTGCGAAATTATTGAATTATTTAGAAATAAGTAAGAATATATTTGTCATATATTCTATATTGCTAATTATTAACAAAAGTATGTAGCATTTATTTTCCGTCTTTCTGTGTATCCCTTTTAGTGTCCATCTTTCACATCCGTATAAAAGTATACTTAGTAATCGCGAGCTGATTAGATTAATATTTACTGTAATACTGATATTACTTTTCAATATCATATTCAACCTTGCTAGTCATCACCATCTCGAGTCTCAGCGTAATCTCATTTCCCGAGTTGCTGTCATGACATGTTTGGGACCCGAGATAATTGAATGTGGCAACTTCTTCAAGTTTATGATCGTTTAACCGGATATTCGTGGGATCTTGTTGGTATCACTGGTCACCAATATCTTGCTGTTATCGGTGCTAATTTCCATGCCATATATCTGACTAACATTTTCCAATTTTGAGGTGAGTTCCTGGAGTCCAGATTCGGAAACGGCCAAGAGATCGATATAATCAGCATAACGCTAGTTACAAAGTGATCTACTGCCAATTTTAAATATAGTAATAATTGAATTATATCCTGTTCAGGAAACTGCTAGTCAACAATTTTTGGATTTTTGCGATATATTTACTAAAACATCTAGTCGTAACGATGATATGTGGATGTTCGAATGTTTGAACCACTAAGGATATTTTAAAACTTAATGTACAAATTCATTGCAATCTATCAAGAATTAGGTTGGAATTTTTTTAAAAACTATTTTAAGAATATGGCTTTAGACCATATTCATGAATGTTTCAACACACACAAATATTGAAGATAAACTAGATACACAAATCATGGAAGTAATGGTAAAACAAAACACGCCTGGTGTTTCCGGAAAGGTCATATAGTCCTCGGGGGAAAGGTTACACGAAACTATGAGTGATGTGAGATTTGTTGATATGGTCTTGCGGAGGGGATGGGGGTACCAGACAAAGAAGCAGCGCGTATGTCCGCACAAGGGAAACGTGGTCTTTATATATATATATATATATATATATATATATATATATATATATATATATATATATATATATATATATATATATATATATATATATATATGGATGTGAAGATGCGAGGAACAAGCGTGGGAAAGGATATGGTTGTAGAGATGAGCATTAAACGAATAAATGATAGCGTGTCCGTGGCTTGTGAGTGAGTCGAGAATGTCTGTGTGTGGGTGCATGTATTCATACATTTATGTGTGTATGATGTTTTCTCCGTATGTGGAAACCTGTGAATTTATTGTCAGGAACACACAGGAGCCCGCAGCAGGAAATGAACAAACACAAAGGCTTCTAAAATACCAACAATACGTATCTACGTGATGTTGACTTTGTATAACAGTGTCCACATTGTACTTTTCCTATCTAGAATGTGACAGCTAATTCCTCCACATAACCTTCTTAATCGCCTCTTACGACATGCAGGGAAGGTAAATAATGTTTCTATGCTTTGACCACCTTTAGGAAGCCGGCAACAATGGTTGAATTATTGAATTATGGTCAAGAATGAAATATTAAAATTGTGCACATAAATATAGAAAAAAATATATATTTAAAAATTGTTGAATAGCAGTTTTACGTAGAATAAACAGAATCGATGTTTCGACTAAAAAGGTCTTTATCAAGATAAGGACAAACAAAATTAAAATTGCAAAATTAACACTTTCGAAATGAGGACATTGTACATTACACTGTTAGATTTTGAGATTTAAAGAGTTTGAAATTACCATCGGTGATAATAACAGAGTGAATGAGAACGGCTAAAGGTTGTGTGTAATCAGCGAGTTACCGGAACTATCAGCATACATACTCTTCATCGTCTAATGCGAGTGATCCAGCATATATTCTATCTCTTCAAAGAAAACGCAAACGCCCCGTGTCCCAAACAAAAGTGTTTTATAATTTGAATGAAATCTTCCAACGATAAATCGTTCAGTACTTGCGGGAACATATGAAGTTGCGCACCGTTTTGGAAGAATCAATACTCATGTGGTGCAGTGCAGAAATGTTCTAACTTATGAAAATATGAATAACGCACCCGGAACAGAATGTATGCTAAACCGGATGTAATAGTCCAAAAGGCGCACATACAATCGTAGAAAATCTTATTTACAAAGATAACGTGATAGTCTACACACATTTGTAAACAATTTCTTGTGAAAGACTTTAACCATCAAATCGTGAAATAATATTGGAAATGAAGAGGATTGGATGAGAGCAGACATGGTCCTGATTGTCTAGGAAATGGGCAGGGCCGGATTTAGACTTGATAAGGCCCTAAGCTATTTGAGAAATGGGGCCCTTTATACGTGCAGATATTATATGTCAGTGCCAAATACGATTTTCAGATATGATTTTTTGGGGTGCACTCAAGAAGGTGGGGCCCTAATCTATAGCTTGTGTAACTTATACGTGAATCCTGCACTGGAAATTGGGATGGATTGGGCGTACTCTGGAGAAGACAGAAAACTCTATTCCAAGACAGATATTAGGCATTAGAAGACTAGAAAGAAATAGAGAAACTTGGAAAAGAGATTATGAAAGTTCTCAGTGATATTGGCTCACATAGAATTACAAAAGGGAGAGATCGAAGATCAGTGCAAGTTGGAGACATGCACATTGTCGGAGATATTGGCTCAGAATAAATGTATCAGAAGTAACAGATCGAAGGACATGGAAGATTTTTTTAAACAATTCACCCATGCAAGTTCTCTTATGAAGACCAGGGGCTTGATTTATTGCCTTTATTTGTGATAATTTATATTAAAAAGCAAACAATCATATATGTGGTTATACTAAGGTAAAGGTATGTCCTATGATAATCACTAAAATGTAGTGCTGCTAGTAGAACTGAATGAAAATAATACTCACGTGCAAGACAGGTAATACCGTTCTATTGGATAACGACTGACACACTATCACTGTCAGATGCCTACGTGAATTAATATATAAAACAAAACACAGAATATAATCATACAAATGACAATACACAGGACATAATCGACGTTTCGAACCAAAAGGCCTTTGTCAAGATACGCACATAACATAAAAAGATAAAAATATAACGAGTAGAAATGACTACACCACAATGGCCGTGTCCGAGTGAAATATTGTTGTAAGATACCGGAACGATACGGACAGGAAGTACAGAAAGACGATAATATAGGTGGAACCAGAAGAACAAAAAAGATGACGTAATGACGGCACAAAAAGAATAAAGACAAAGACCAATCCGACCGAAAACTAGGCAAAAGAGTGGTCGAAATTGAGTCCAAAAGGCTTGAGGGTGCCCAACTCAAAAATGAGACAGTTTTCTAGGGCGTACCTAGATATATCATCGGTGGTGCAGAATCTGATGGCAGTGACCTGAATATCAAGGACACCACGGTGGCCATCACCGTGGAAGTGATTGGCCACAGGAGTGGGTGTTCTGTGTTTTTGGCATACAGGTGGTTAAAGAAGCGGTCCTCAATCTTAATCTAGTTTCACTGAAATATTGCTTAACACGGCGTTTACATATGATCACGTAAATAACATTACGGAATTCACATGTAAAGGACTCATCGACGGAGAAAGTGGCCGTGGGAAATGAGATGGAGCGCATATGAACCACAAAAGGACGTATAGCAACAACCGCGTGAGCAACGAACGGTGCCGAAATGGTCAGGAGCAGAAGACCTGATGTGGCTGTGGGCCAAGATGTACTTCAGATTTTTGTCGCGCCTATAGGCCATCAGAGGTAAATTGTGGAAAGCGGCACGAGTGTCAGGATCAGACTGGAGAAGAGAATAATGTTTAACCAGAATGCGACGGACAGTCGAGTTATGGGGATGGAAGGTAAGAACAAGTTTAACTATATCAGAGGAGGAGGAACCCTGGGAATTAGTCAAGATATCAAGGCGAGATAGCTGGCGTACACGGAGCCAAGCCGATGAAAGAATGCTGTCGTGTATAAAACTAGAAAGTCGTCGTCATCGCTACATAAGCGACGAAGAACCTGTGAGTAGGGTAGAGAGTTGCGACAGGCGGGAGGATGAGAAGATGTGTAGAGCAGAAAACCATGTGCATCAGTAGGTTTATAGTAGACGGATGTGCTGAGTTAGGGGGGCGGGTGAATAGTCACAATGATGAGGTAGTGGACATGTTGATGTGAATTTAATAACGGGGTTGAAATTATTGATGAAGTTAATGAAGCGAGACAATTCAGTTTATGTCATGTTAGTAATACCGATCCCATCATCAATGGTAGAAGCCTGCCGTCCCATGGTAGAAGTCTGCCGTCGGGAATCAAGATAACACTCCATGTGCTAAGCCGCAGAAACTACTAGGTTGGGGGGGGTGGTAGTTCTTTCCTTGCTGCATCCATCTTCCCATCTCATGCGTCAGATGCCAATTTACAGCTGGGTCGACTGCAGGAACGGTCGTGTCTGGTAATAAATCCCAACAATGATTTTGTTTGTCTGGACATGGTTTCAAGCCTGGCACGTTGTAACTCAGTGACAGTAAGTAAGTCCACTATTAACTATGCTACCGTGTTCCTCCGTACCAAGAATGAACGTAAACAGAATTTAAAAACCGCCATCTACTCGTCGCGTGATATGTTGTGTTCTTAATACATTAGAGTAACCAAAAGTCCCCTTTTTCTGGGACTGTTCCCTTTTTGGTGCTCATTGTCCCATTGAAACACAAAGGGGACGCTAAATTGTACTTTTTACCATTTCAGTCCCGTTTTGTCCCCTTATTTAAAGTGTGACCTGACCGCAGCATGCTAGCAGGTCTTGAAGCTTTGAGCGTTATAAATTTTTTTTCAATTGTATCTGATGTCATATCGAATATTAGTACAAAATGGGAGACTACCATCTATGTTATATAAAACATATTTCCCGACAGTTACCAGTGTTTACAGAATGTTTACATAATACTCTTCTGAACTCAATAAAGTTTTAGGCGCTAAGTCTTGCATGATGCCGAAAAGAAAGTGCAGTTTCAGTAGAAACATCAAAGAGGAATATCCCTTCTTGAAAAAAGACGCCACACTAAGCAAGGTGCAATGTGTGTCATTCCGTGTTTTCCATTGACAATGGAGGTCGTTATAATGTAAAACAGCACTTGAAGATGCAAAAACACAAAATGACAGTCACTGTTAGCAGTTCAAGCCACGGTGTTGCATCAATTTTTACAAGAGATGAGACACGGCAGTTAACTGATGAACATAGCCCACAAAGTAGTATTCTAGTATATATTCACATATTCTAGTAGCCCACAAAGTAGTATTCTAGTATATATCCACATATTCTAGTAGCCCACAAAGTAGTATTCTAGTATATATTCACATATTCTAGTAGCCCACAAAGTAGTATTCTAGTATATATCCACATATTCTAGTAGCCCACAAAGTAGTATTCTAGTATATATTCACATATTCTAGTAGCCCACAAAGTAGTATTCTAGTATATATTCACATATTCTAGTAGCCCACAAAGTAGTATTCTAGTATATATCCACATATTCTAGTAGCCCACAAAGTAGTATTCTAGTATATATTCACATATTCTAGTAGCCCACAAAGTAGTATTCTAGTATATATCCACATATTCTAGTAGCCCACAAAGTAGTATTCTAGTATATATTCACATATTCTAGTAGCCCACAAAGTAGTATTCTAGTATATATTCACATATTCTAGTAGCCCACAAAGTAGTATTCTAGTATATATTCACATATTCTAGTAGCCCACAAAGTGGTATTCTAGTATATATGCACATATTCTAGTAGCCCACAAAGTAGTATTCTAGTATATATTCACATATTCTAGTAGCCCACAAAGTAGTATTCTAGTATATATGCACATATTCTAGTAGCCTACAAAGTAGTATTCTAGTATATATTCACATATTCTAGTATCCCACAAAGTAGTATTATAGTATATATTCACATATTCTAGTAGCCCAAAAGTAGTATTCTAGTATATATTCACATATTCTAGTAGCCCACAAAGTAGTATTCTAGTATATATTCACATATTCTAGTAGCCCAAAAGTAGTATTCTAGTATATATGCACATATTCTAGTAGCCCACAAAGTGGTATTCTAGTATATATGCACATATTCTAGTACCCACAAAGTGGTATTCTAGTATATATGCACATATTCTAGTAGCCCACAACGTGGTATTCTAGTATATATTCACATATTTTAGTAGCCCACAAAGCTCTGTTTGCATTTCATGCAGTGAAACATAACCTTTGCATGAGATCAATGGTTTGTACATCTGCAATACTTAAAAATGTATTTGAAAAGAAATTTACATGTGGGCGAACGAAGTGCAAATCAATTCTAGTAAATGTCCTAGCACCTTTTGTAATGCTAGAAATAGACATAGAATTGAAATAAGCTAAATACATTTCAGTTATGGTGGACACATCAAACCATAGGGATTTGATGTTGATACCGGTCCTTGTTAGGTATTTTATTCCGGATAAAAGCAATTGAATCAAGGTGACTGAGTTTCAAAACATATCTGGGGAAACAGCAGAACTGCTCGCAGATCACATCTGGAACAATTGGCAGAACATCGATTGACAGAAAAGATTTATTGCCTATTCTGGTGATAACTGTAACACACTGCGGTGAATATAAAAGAGCGAGTTCATTACAATACATTTTGATCGAAATATCAAATTTAACAGAAATGTTGCTGTGTTTCCAATGATTAACAAAGCATTACTATTGTGTCTGAAATTTTTGCCTGTTGAATCATAGTTTTACTGCTATTTTCAAATTAACCCATTATCAAAATTTTGAAAACCCTATACCAAAAATTCGGATCTGTAAACTGATGAGTCGGATTGAAAGCCACACGATTGCAACTTAATTAGAAACTAACATATCGCTTTTTCAACCCACACCACAACAAAATTTTATTTCTGCCAGCCTTCCTCCCTACTTAAGAACTCGAATATTCTATCTACCATAAGAAAACGAGGGTAAGAACACAATTTGTAAGAGAAGAAACTCTGAGATGTTAAGTTGTATTCCAGACACCTAAAATTGAAGGCTGCCTGCAAAACTAATTTGACAGGTGGGTTTGTTAGGAAATACTTTATAAGCAGTACTCTTAAAGTTCATGACGTGTGGTGTTGGTTATCATGTTTGTACACATGCTTCTATTGCGTGTGCTGTCAGTCATTCCAGATACCAATATTCTCCCTTGCTACAATGCTAGATCATCAAGCATCTTCTCTCTTGATCTTCCCCTATCCTCCGTGCTCTTAAACTTGCCTGTTGTAACGCTGTATTCTATATTTCCTCTTCTCGTTATGTGCCCTGAACACTGCGGTCTGTCTTCTCATGCGAGTTAGCGGTTCTCTATTTGAACTAACTTCTTTCCTGATATCTTCATTACACAGTTTTATCTGTCCATGTCTTCTCAATACAGTGGAATCCCTCTATATCAATCAATCAATAAACCCATAACCCTTCAGGGTCGTAGGGGTACCACATTGGATGCTTCAGCACACAGAGTCCTCCAGCGAATTATATCCTCAGCGATGCGGATGAGTGTGGAAATATCTTGCCCTGTCCATTCCTTGATGTTGTCTGTCCATGTCTTTATTTGTCCTCCTCTGCTTCTTCCACCCACGACAGTTACCTGCAGTATTGTTTTGACAAGGAATCGTGCCTGCATACATGTCCGAACCATGCTAGTTTATATCGTTACGTCATCACGACAATATGGCGTTGTGTTTTCATTCTGTGAAGCAGGGATCTATGTTATGTATTATATTCAGTGAATTAGTGTGCAGTGGAAAATAATGTCAATGTTCGGGATATCTTGAAGATTACTTCGTTAACGGATTAAAAGATAACAACATAGTGAATGTATTATCAAGTTTAGAAGTCTTTATGTGGATGCGTACGAAGTAAGGTTGTGACCTAGTGAAATGGTAGCATTGCGCTCAGCGCGAAGTTCAAATGTGATGTAGTGTCAACATCAGTAAAGTGCAATGGAGATGTTGAGAGAAAACACATCCATGTAACCACATCATAAGGACAGCTGGAGAGGAGATGGGCACCACTAGCTAAACCTTTTGCCCACTGAAATACTACAATCCCTCTATATACACATTTCCATATTTAACCCTTTTAAAAATGTTCAATAGTATTTATTATCTATTGTTTGTACTGTATATAGCGAATGTATGGTATTACATAAATATGTTATCGGCCTATACCGCTTGTTATAATGAGATTCCATTGTATTTTCTATAAAACTACATCTTTACTGCTAAACAATTTTGGGAGTTGCACAAGAGGCATGATAATCCCTTTCATCCTTATACTCATATAAGAGTATCATTGCAGGTATGGTTGCGTATACATTACGGTCGATTATAGACTCTACGGTTTTAATGTTGCATTAAATTATGACAAAATTCCCATTAATTAAACCCATCATCGTAGAACGACATCATGGTCCTCTTCTTCTTCAGCATTCATTCTCAAACTTTCGCTGGATTTCTCTTGTAGCCGGGCAATGGTCCTACTAGATTTTCAGCAGTCTGTAGTCCAGAGAATGTAAATGCGTTGTGTCACCGTTTTATTTTTGCCATTGGCCCGACACATCCTTTATCGGCAGAATCATCGTATTCAAGTAAGAAATCCCTTCTTTAAACGTATTCGAGGTCAGCACTTCAACTTATACGCTATATTTCATTGCGTGACGAGATTGTAGATCCATGTCAAATTGTTCCCAGACAAAGGCATTTCGATCAATATACGCTCGTTATTTAATGTTTTTTCTGCTTTTTTCGCCTTACACAACTCAAGTTAGATAAATTCGTGAACAGCTGCTTGAGACAGATTTAAATATTAAATAGCAGGATAAGAGTGGGAACTAAGAGGTTTGGACGAGAACATGGTAGGATCATGTGACCTAAAAATCATGTATACAAAATGGAGATGGTTTTTTAAAATAAACTCGAGATAAGGGAAGAAAAACGTACTGCAAGACAGTCGTTGACGTGGAATCGACAGAAGAAGATGGATAGGGAATGATGACAACAACATGGATAGCAAAAACGAAGTACTCAGTGGTATTTACATGGGACAGGATACGTAAATATGTGACCTATATTGTCATCAGGGCAGTCAGCTTGAATGATTTAGTTATTCTTTTTTGTTTTGATTATCTTATTCAGAAATTTATCTTCCAGATTAACACCACTGAAATGAAATGTGTGAGACGTATGATTGGAGTTAGCTTGAGAGACAAAATCAGGAATGAAGCACTAAGGAAACAATTAGGGATCAAGCCAACAATAGAATACATACAGAAACAACAAGTTAAATGGTACGGCCACATAACCAGACAGAAAGAGCAAAGTATTATCCAAAAACACTTAACAAACGATACGAAAACAGGAGACCTATTGGACGCCCTCGTAAAAGGTGGATAGATAGTGTATTAGAGACACTCGGAAATATAACAGCAGAGGAGGCAAATAGAAGGGCAAAAGACTGAACACTCACTCTCCCCTCAACACCGAAAGGTACATGAGGACAGAAAGAAGAAGAAGAAGAAGCAAGTTGTCCTACTTCACCCAGCGTTGCCATTATGAATTTCTTAAAATTTAAAAAAAAGCCCCAGTAATATGTCATTGTTTTCACCACAGACATCTAGATTACAAGGTCTAATTACGTCGTCCCAGAAAGGGTTGATTGTTATTAAAAAATTGCCGGGATTTCCTGAACAATATTTACCACTTCCTTCTCGAGAATAGTCATGTGTGCTGATTTCACACAGCGTCCTTTTTTATTAGAATTTCACCATTTTATGACAAATCATTTAGTATTAAAAGTCATTATTCTGATTTCCTAAGAAATGGGTGGGGTATTTTTGAATACTCCAATTCCCCCCTTCCTTATCTACGGCCTTGTATACAAACACCAGTATGATTTAATAAAAACTCTCAGTTAGATTTCCAGAATGACTAACATAATTTACCCAAGTATAATTGTCCCCACCACTCTCCAAAGTAGATAACGCACGATGGAGCTTTCTCCTTTTGGCCGCTACGCTACATTTTAGTTTTGAAAGTGAATTTTCAGATGTCACTGTGCATGTAAGCCAACTTCTTCCTTCTGCTGTTGTTGAAATATGTTAGATTAATTTAATACAGTTAAAAAAAACTTCCTGTGTTCAACAGACGTTCATCACTGGTCTCAATAATTCAATCTTTTTTTTGTTTGTTCTTAACTAGTTTCAGAATTCAAATACTATAAATAGAATTCCTATCCTGTCTTATTGTAAATTAAAAAGTAGTAATTGCTTTCAATATTATGTATGTATATTTTCTGTGTTCAGTGTTACCGAAAGCTATTTCTGACGTCGACCCATGCCGCCAACTGGACAATTCATTGACCCCTGTAGTCTCTCATCGATTCCTAGGGGACGTTTTTGCTCACTTTAAGAAACCCTACTATAGAATGATGATCCTAATGAGTCAACGTGACTATTATTGATATGAGAGGCTCCTTGCCTACAACCATGACCATCTACATTAGTAGACCCAGCACAGAATTAATTAGGCCTTCATTCATTACTATTTTATTTTATTATTGTCCTGCTTGGTTTTGCTTCAGTAAAATGTACTTCTTAAGGCGAGGTACGCTCTTTTCAACCGCGGACGTCAGTCCAAATTGTTTATATCAGAGCTTTTAACAATCAACAATAGTGGAGGTCACGGTTCTGGTAATCCATTTACCACGACGTCCAGAGTTTACTTATTGGTAATTATATTACAATTACTTGAAGTCGCATGCCAAACATAGCCAAAATCACTAAAATAATCAAAAACGTAACGAATGAAGCCCTAGTTAATTCTGTGTTAAAGTCTTCTAGGTACTGTAAAAGATCACGCTACAGCTCTACAACGTCGTCCTCCCATTTCCTAAAACTGGTCTTTATATTTCCATGTACCACTTGTAAGATCTTGGGCGTTTGCGGTCAATAATTTCAGAATATTAAATGTCATAAAGACATCGAAATTCGTGACAGTCTTTGAAAGGTCAGTGTAATTAGAATGTCAAATAAGAGTGAGTTGAAAACACTCTCCCGAACAACAGGTGTGAAGTGAATGTAAAAGTTTATTGGATTATTCCTAGATAATGGATCTGACATTTGCAGCACGTGATGTGACGGACAGGAGATCAAATCCTTCTCTTTATACACTTCTCTTAACGGTGTATCTTTTTCAAGCTTAACTCTTCTGTAATGTGAACATACACAAGACCAATGTTCATCACTTCAGATTCCATATTTAAATAAAGTGAACACACACACGACCAATGTTCATCACTTCCATATTTGATCTGAAATGATCGTACACAAAACACAAATAATTTTAAATATTAATTAAAACAAATGTTTGTTATGAGTAGGTTCGGTGCCATAGAGGTTGTCCGTAAACTACGTCAACAATTAAGACGATAGGGCTTCTGAGAAAAGCTTGACAATTGTTGAAAAAGGGGAAGGGGCAGTTTAACAAACGTTGACGTCAACAATAGTCTTTTTATACACCAATTAAATTGTTTCAATTGTAATGTTTTCTAAAAAGAGTAGCAAAAAAAATTTTCTTACTTTTTATGCTAAAAAGAACTATTTTTTATAAAATTAAGTAGGGGGGTTCAGAATTATTCACAGTGTTGGGGTGAGGGTTGTTAAATATATACAGAAACAAAAAATTGTTGATGTGTTTTATGCCTTAATCTCTCATAAACACAAATCGGTTGAACTTGCAGGTGCTTCATCTTTTTCTCCATCGTTCATTCTTAAACTTCCGCTGTTTCTCTCTTGAACCAGGTCTAAAGTCCTGCTAGAATTATAGTAAGATGTAGTCCAGAGAATGTAAGTGCGTTGTACCGCAATTATATTTGCGCTAATATTCCGACACATCCGTCTTCGACAGAGCTGGTGGTTCGAACTCTAACCCTATACAACATTGCACTGGAAGATACAATTGAGTGGTATTCGTGGTTACTTTCAAATTTAAAAATGTTGAATAGCAATGCCCCGTACATGATACGCGACCAATTAATTATTTAATACATGACTGAAGTGGGTACAGGGTATCCAACAGGGCCGTAGATACGTCTTTAGCAAAGGGTATGGGGTTTAACTAACCTCAGAAAAGGTCATGCGTCTATTTTCGTATGCAATTCCATCTTTCGAACGAGAAATGTGATGACCTTTCTGCGATAAATCGGTTGGTAAGAGATGTGGTTTACACACTTTTTGCTATACTTCTAGTTCTAAACCTCATGTTCTCCTGTGCTATATTGCCAGTCTCCCCCCACCCCCCCCCCCCTATATACGGCTTGGGCTCTAGCATTTGCGATCTGTTGATCAGCACAGCTACACATTAGTGGCTACAAGAAGTGGCTCCAATCGGTATGTCAACAGGAACGGGTTATCTACAACAGTGACATATAGGGGCAAATGTGCTATGCAAACATCAGCGAATGCTAAACTGATAATAATCATAAGACGAAGGCGATGGATGGAGGAAAACGAATAAAGGAGGAGGACGAAGAAAAGGGTGTATAAGATGACGAGAAAAAAGAAGAGAACGGAAAGAGGAGAAGATAATGCTGAAATAATCCCTTTATCTGTAAGCAGGTGGTTCTTGACAGCTCATGACCTTTCTGACAAAAGGACGGGTTCTTCTCAGTTGTGCAACTGAAGTGACAACAGGTCTTTTCTACGATTGTCTCAAAGGCATGGATGTGTAAGGGAGATTTATGGATGTATGTTTAGTTCTCGATGTGTAAGGGAGATTTATGGCTGTATGTTTAGTTCCCGATGTGTAAGGGAGATTTATGGCTGTATGTTTAGTTCTCGATGTGTAAGGGAGATTTATGGCTGTATGTTTAGTTCCCGATGTGTAAGGGAGATTTATGGCTGTATGTTTAGTTCTCGATGTGTAAGGGAGATTTATGGCTGTATGTTTAGTTCCCGATGTGTAAGGAAAATTTATGGATGTATGTTTAGTTCCCGATGTGTAAGGGAGATTTATGGCTGTATGTTTAGTTCCCGACGGAAGGCATTCGAATGTGCCAGTATCCCAGGATTACCACGTCCTGCCAGCAGCAGCACACACACGTATGAGCTAACCATCTCATCATTATTCTGTCAGATTTGTTCACCCGTCTGCAGCGATGGCATATATAGCATCACCATCACCTAGGAGTCTGCCACAAGAGGACAAAGGGGCAATGTTCACTTGCCTACATCTCTTCGTCATCCATGGGGATTATCTGATAGAAGATGCACTTAAGAAATGAGACAAGATGTGACAATCATAATTTTGTTTCCACAGGTGTCAAGTTGTCGGTCTAACCTCAATCTTTCCTACAACATGCTTGCAAAGAAGACGGTGGCCAATTCTTTACACCTGAACTAGAAATCCAGGAACCGGTTGCCACACAGGCGAGGGGAAAAAAAATAAGAAAAAAACAAAAAGACAAATGTATCTGATTAGAAGAGATAATAAAACGGACACATGATCAATTTGATACACATATGAGGCTTACAATCAACTTGATACACATATGAGGTTTACAATCAACTTGATACACATATGAGGCTTACAATCAACTTGATACACATATGAGGCTTACAATCAACTTGATACACATATGAGGCTTACAATCAACTTGATACACATATGAGGCTTACAATCAACTTGATACACATATGAGGCTTACAATCAACTTGATACACATATGAGGCTTACAATCAACTTGATACACATATGAGGCTTACAATCAACTTGATACACATATGAGGCTTACAATCAACTTGATACACATATGAGGCTTACAATCAACTTGATACACATATGAGGCTTACAATCAACTTGATAAACATATGAGGCTTACAATCAACTTGATACACATATGAGGCTTACAATCAACTTGATACACATATGAGGCTTACAATCAACTTGATACACATATGAGGCTTACAATCAACTTGATACACATATGAGGCTTACAATCAACTTGATACACATATGAGGCTTACAATCAACTTGATACACATATGAGGCTTACAATCAACTTGATACACATATGAGGCTTACAATCAACTTGATACACATATGAGGCTTACACCAACTTGATACACATATGAGACTTACAATCGACTTGATACACATATGAGGCTTACCGTTGAAAAGTCAGAGTAGACTCCGTCTGTGACTGCAACAGTCAGGTTGTAGTTAGTTCTAGTCTCCCAGTCTACTAGTCCGGCCAGAAAAATAGAGCCATGATCCGGCTGTATAGTAAATTTTTCGTCTTCGTTACCACCTGGGATTTGGGCAAAGAAACAGGTCAAATTAATGAGCGAAAGAGAACAACGTAGCTAGAACATTCAGAGGGACCACCTACATGACATGTCACGAAAAAAGTAACATGCACTTATTAGTAAAAATGTTAGGTAATTCCCTTACAGTAAATACATTTTCTAGCATGTCCGATACATTAATAATGCTTGGGGGGGGGGGGGTAACCCTTGACAGAGTCACATCTTTTGGCTGATCCGAATTATCCGTTGCTTTTTCATTGACTGGCTATAAAAAATTGACCAATGAAAAGTTAATTAGTCGTGAGATCATCATCATGGCATTCCGGATACGTCCATAGTTATTCCGGTCTCATAATCAGTATGACTTTCAGGATTACTGTTCCAGTTCTGTGTTGCTTGATAACTCTTCTTGTGATTCCTATATGCTGTTCGTTTCTTGCAACACTAAGCTTCCCTCCCAAGTCCTGCCTTCTGGCTCTAGATATTCAAGAATAAATTCATGTCACATCTTCCAAATGGTTCAACTCCATGATCGCATTCAAAAAATCAGCCAAAGTAAATTCAGCTCCTGCTAATCACCGTGGCCACGCTGACAAGTTTGACTGCTCTTTCAGTTCTTCTAACACCCACGTGTTCAGGTACAAAATGAAGGTAACTCTCTTCAACACAGATTTAATTAAAGGACTCCGACCAGTAAAGGCGTAAATAGTCTGATTGAATCTTTCAAGAGAAAGAAACGTTCAATTGAATCAGTCAAGAGTTCTGACGCGGTTATAGGTTACCATACTTGTCTTTTTAATCTAAAGTCGGTCCTGTTTTCTATCTTTGCACTGAAAACTGGTTTAAGGTCGTCACACCCGTTTGACAGGTTTTCCACCAGTAACGCTGGCTAACGTATAGAAAACTAGTAGTGCTGTTAAAGAAATCCGCGCAATGTTTGTTTACAGCCACCTGCTACTGTGACGTGGACATTCTTGTAGTTAATATTGGTGTGTATCTAGATGTCCATTGTACACATACAATAATTAAATTTCTAAGTTAGATACATATAAATAGAGAGTTTGAGACGGAAGGCAGACGAACTTCAATACAGCACCATACACAAAATGTATCATCCATATCACTTGACAGAGCCATTGATTGTTCGTTAGAGAACTGGCTTTATATTCGGCTGATACAGGGTACATTTCCCAGTTCAACTAGAAAAATGTTTAGACCACCAACGAATCCCACTTATGTTGACCCATATTATGGAATTAGCTACCAAATTAACAGGTAAAGTAAAGGTGATGGACCTGATGCTGATCATATAATTTCTAGGTATGTCGTTCGTCAACGAAAACTGTGTGTGGGCCAATCCAACAGTGTATTTCCAAATACATCTCAGAGGTGCGAAACGAGAATATCAACACGCACCACATGCCTTTCTAAACTGCCATACCACTTTTAATCTATCTATACATTTATAAGTAATGTATCTTTCACTAGCTCTTTCACTATCATTCTTTCATCTTATCTGCCTCTTTCTCTACCCGTCTCTAATTCCAGTACCCTCCATTATACCATTCGCTTTATTTCTTTAAAAATGCTATTTCATACAAATGTTTATTTTTTCGGTCATGGTCACCGCCCATCAGTTCCGTATATATCGGTCTTATTAAGCACACATCGGAGAAATATAGTCTTAGAAATATACACAACAGACTAGCACGTCTGCATGCACAAGAATGTTTATCTTCCTACCACAGGCGCAGAAAAGTGTGCAATTACAGCTTCTCGAAACAGGACTGAGAAAATACACCAGCCAATATCTTGTTTTACCTCTTCATGGGTTGCGTTCGACAATAGACGTGTCTGGCTAAAGGATCAAAAAACTTAACAAGATTTATGAAGTCTGCAGGAGTTTTATGGATTCGTCTGCTGATAGAATGGGTTTGCTGGAGTCCTATCGGTTCCATTGTTGATAGAATAAAGTCTTCTGGAGTTCTGTGGATTCGTCTGCTGATAGAATGGGTTTGCTGGAGTCCTATCGGTACCATTGTTGATAAAATAAAGTCTTCTGGAGTTCTGTGGATTCTACTACTGATATAACAAAGTCTGCTGGAGTTTTATGGATTTGGCTACTGATAGAATAGCGTCTGCTGGAGTTTCATGGGTCCGACTACTTATATGATGACGTAATAATCCTTTTGACCTGATACAACCGACCACCATGTCCATTAATCGCTTTGACTTAGAAATGGAACAGCCAATTATATCCTCTTCGGACACGTATGGGGTGGCCACAGCGTTGATATTCCTTGTTGTTTTTTTTAATGACTTAAACAATACAATGACGGATGTTGTATCTGATGTTATACTAATGTGGTTTGCTAGTCTGTCTCAGACATTTAAAAAAAATTACTACAGCCAAAAAATGCTGAGTTGATGGCTACAACCTGAATAGGATACGCTACCAATAGGTTGTGATATAGAAGGTAGTTCTAGACTACACTACCTCTAAACATTATCGCATAAACTATGTGCGCAGTAGTATCAAAGAGTGAACGTTGCTTTAACAACTATGTGTTTGTTCCAAAGAGAAAGATCCGCAGAAAATCGTGAGTACAAACTGCAACACGTGACAAGAATATATAATACAAGCTCACACTCTCAGTTTGACTTGTGTTCTTCTTCTTCTAATCTTAAGGAAGATCATGTTCATTAGTCTTCATCTCTGTGCACGACAGTGAAATTTACCTTTCGGATCTAAGGTGTTTACCGGCAGGTTTTCTACACATTCTAAAAGAAACCACAAACAGATACTTTAATCAATCTTTCTGGATGGTTCAATGTCACAAGCTGTGTATTTATCTTCCTGGTTATTGAGTATAGGTTTAAAGCTTCTTGAACCGAGGTACCCATTTCATTCTTCTTCTACGTTCGTTTTCAAACTCATGCAGATTAGCAGGATGTAGTTCAGAGAACGAAATACGTTGTCTCATGGGTTACAGCTCGGTTGCGATATCTGCACTTTCGGCGTGACACGTCCGATTTTAGTATGGCTTCTGTGTCACTTTGACACCATATGGGATGAGACAGCCAACTCCGCTCCATAACCTCAATCTTAACAGTATTCATGAGAGGTAAACAGTTTTGCTATTCTAATTCTTTTTGCTCCATTTTCACGTCCCGGTAACACAAGGGTGACACATTTTCGCAGTAGGTGACTATTCATAATTACTTCAAAAATTCGGGGTGTGTGTGTTTAAAAGATTTGACAGTTGTTTACAGGGAAGGGAAAGGGGGGGTGGGGAATCATTGACAATAGTTAACATCGACAATACTGCTTATATACATTAATATAATCGTTTCAATCTGAAACATGCCTTTTTTAACAATTTGAAACAAAATACATCGCATTTCCGTAATAAATAATTTATGACTGTGAAACATGGACACTTAATAAATCAGTAGCAAAGAGAATCGCTGCCTTAGGGGTGAAATGACGCAGAAGGATTTATAGAATACCATGGACAGTGAAAAAAGAATAATCAAGAAGTGATAAGAACATTAAGCATTGAAGAGTGTTGGTTCTTAAACGACATTATGATAAGAAAGATTTGTTTCGCGTAGTCGTAACCTTCGATAACAGTTACCATGTTGTTCCGAAAGGCCGACGTTGTGCTTGAACTAAGCACGGCGTGGGTGGGAGGAACAACAAAGAAACCTGTCGCAAGGTCCAGAGTTGTGCCCTGATGTCGACATCTGTTTCGGCGGCATTGGGCTCGAAACACCATCGAGTCGAATGGCTGCTGTAACAGAGGGCGGAGCACTTATGGGAATGTCCCACGTGCTGTGAGGCCAGTTTTTTAAATCAAGATGATATTTTTTGGACCATATACAGACATAACAGCATAGAAAAAATTAATAATGGAAGGTATGGTTGCTGAAAGAAGGGGTAAGGGCCACCCGAGACGACGATGGATACGAAACATCTCAGATTTCTTAAAATGCCACTCAGGTCAACTCGCTAAGAATCGTAAGAAGTTCTGAAAATCCATAAAGAAGACTTCGATCAGGAAAGAAGGTGTTATCTGAAGAGATGTTCAGAGAGGGTCTGTCTCTCTCTCTCTCTCTCTCTCTCTCTCTCTTTCTCTCTCCGGAATTTTGAATATATCACATCATACATGTCCCTAAACATAACCAGAGCGACATTTTGAAGAAAAAACGAATATAGCATCTAGGCAGCTGAGACACGTACAAATCACACCGCACCATCTAAAGTGATCATACCATGTCCAGCATGCCAGATGACCTTGGGGCAGCATATGCTTATTAGCTATCCACGAACATATTAAGACAGTTGGGAGCGTACCTAATTCTGGACGTGGCTGTCAATTGAGAATTTTTGGCTATAATGATTTTCTATGCAATATACAGCGCTCAGTAAGTTGTCATTGCTTTATAAGCGGACCGGATGCCCAATTTCCTGTGACAGGTTCGAACCTGGCATCTTGACCGTCCTTGACGCGCACTCTACCTCTGTATCTTCCTGTTGCTACCCAATTTCTAAATTTTTTTTCTGACTCCCCTTTACCTGCTTGGTTACAGCACCCACTCCCACCTCCTCCCCCTCCAGCAACGACTTTACTACTAATTAGCTCTTTCACTCCACCAGTCTTCGACATATGTAACATTTTCCCCAGTCCTGTTGCACATTCTCTGGCAGTTTGCTTCCTCGTCATAATGACAATATCAGCACATTACCTAATTACCTATAGACCTCAAGAGGAACAACTCCTATATCAAGGTATAGAGTCCATCTATTTTGATCTTACATTCTTGATGGTGTTTTTTGTTTATTACCATTACCTGTATTTTAGTTCCATAGTTCCGTCGAAGACGGATGTGTCGGGCCATTGGCTCAAATAAAACGACAACACAGCGAATTTCCCTTCTCTGGACTACATCCTGCTGAAAATCTAGTATGGTCATTGTCTTGCTACAAGAGAGATCCAGTTAGAGTATGAGAATAAATGCTGATGAAGAGATTTCCGTAGTTGTGACTACGTGGGTGACTCTGTGGGTGGGTGGTACAGAGCGCCTCCCAGACGGTGAATGTACCAGGCGAAAAACCAGCCGCATTCAACTGTGTATTCATACCATTCAGAAATCATTGTCAAGCTCCTGTACCTATTTATATTGCCTATCAAATCAATACAGCTAGACAATGCTCGGTTGACCGTTACGCGTACTGCAAAGAGTAGCACGCAGTTTACCACCACACACACGTTTTAAATTGCCAGAAATCAAGACACAATTAAGAGATAATGCAATGAAAAGTTCCGATCCAGTAATTCTTATGAAAGCAACACATAACAATGAATTTATATCTAAACTGACGGGTCTGCTTTCAAAGCCACAATCAAAACAGCTTATATAGAATATCCTGACAAAACATGAATTGTTTGATGTATGTGTGGAGATATGCTCTATGAAGCTGAAATAACAGCACTGGAAGTTTTCATGTACTTCCTGAAAACCATATTTAATACATATCCATCAAAAGTCGAAACCATTGTGATTTTTACAGTCCGCTCTTCAAGTACTTGAGTGTGGTGAACATTGTAAGCATGAACTATCTCAAATATATCACTATGCCAACCAACTACTCACATATTATACTAATATTTTTTTGTATTGTTATGCAGTGGATTCCTGGTCACTCAAACACACCTGGCAATGACAAGATGACAAGAGGGCAAACTAACAAAGGAGCGAGAACAACCAGAAAAGACATACACACAAATCGCTATGCACACAGTTCAAATGATATTGAGATCTGGAGAAAAAAACAGACTTGACTGACCAGATGGCTCACGGGAAACACTTGAAGGGAAATCTACATATATATGACCAGCCGAAATCCAAAAGATAACATCAACCTCCTGGGATAGACCAGAGCATCATCTTCCGACTTCGCACGCCACATGTACAGCTTAACACTCACCCAAACAGAATACAACCACAACACACCCAAGGGTGACGACTGTGCACTCTTCTTACGAATCTGTCGACCACCACCTTTTTGAATGTCCAGCGATATATGTCCTCAGGAAAATGATTCTCCAACCGATGCCAGATAAATGGAACAACTTATATGGAACAAAATAGCTCACAAATACATAGATATATCCTACGACGGCATTGGGTAAAAGGGCATATGGATCTCTTGACGGATCAGCAACAAACCAACCATCGCTACAAGCCCTAAATAACACATGCTATTAACTTTAGTTATTATTTAAAATGCAGGATAAATCCTTAAATTAGGAGCATCTTTTGATACTGAAAAAGAAAAACATCATAAAGCTGCAATCGGAGTTTGAACCAGGTCCGTTCAGATAACACCTATTCACCTTTCGTTCACATGTTTTCCGTATTCGACCAATCCGCATCCCAAAAAATTTAGATGTTAGTCACGAATCCCAAAGTATTTTTCTCAAGCTACTTTGTAGTGTGTCTACAGATAATCGATTTTTCGAATGTCTCTGCTGTTAAATATCTGCCTTCTAATGTTTTTGTGACAGTGCTTATACTTTTACTGTTTTTACTGGACTTCACTGCATGTCTTGTATTTTCTTAAAAAAGACCTTGAGGTTGAAAGTGTCTTGTATACTGTTAGTTCTACTTTTTTAAACCCATACTTTATAGTCGGATAGTCTGTACGTTCACTGTAAAGCTGATCAAACTTGTATTTTATGTAAGTACTATTATTTTCAGTGTATGTTGTTATTGTCTGTGAATAGATCGACCGATGCATATTTATTGTAACTTGTGCATAACTCGTTGAAAATATTGACTAATATTGAATTGGATCATTTTTTTTTTGGGGGGGGGGGGTTGCGGATTGATCGAATAATGAAAACCTGTTGACTAAAGTTACAATTATTCATTACTATCCTATTAATTTAGCTAATGTTAGAATAGTATATGGTGTGATCTAATATAACGCTACTCTGTGCTAGGGATAATAACGAGGATATACAGACCATTGTGACAAAAAGTGATCAAATTAGATTAATGACATCTTCAGAAGAGTGGTAGAGAGTGTTGCAGGAGTTTCTATGACATCGACACTGGAGGGTATATGTACATCCACAGAAGAGAGATGTGCAGCTTCAGAAGAGAGAGAGATAAAGAGAGCGAGAGACAGACTCAGAAGAGAGATGGACAGCCTCACAATATAGATGGACAACCGTACAAGAGTTTATATGACATTGACCCTGGATGGTATATGTATATGTACGAGAAGGCGAGCAACAATTTATCGAGAAAGACCAGCAGGATGATAGCACACCCGTATAAGACCAGCAGAATGATAGCACACCCGTATAAAACCAGCAGGATGATAGCACACCCATATAAAATCAGCAGAATGATAACACACCCATATAAAACCAGCAGGATGATAACACACCCATATAAGACCAGCAGGATGATAACACACCCATTTAAAACCAGCAGGATGATAACACACCCATATAAAACCTGCAGGATGATAACACACCCATATAAAACCAGCAGGATGATAACACACCCTTTTAAATCCAGCAGGATGATAGCACACCCATATAAAACCAGCAGGATGATAACACACCCATATAAAACCAGCAGGATTATAACACACCCATATAAAACCAGCAGGATGATAACACACCCATATAAAACCAGCAGGATGATAACACACCCATATAAAACCAGCAGGATGATAACACACCCATATAAATTCAGCAGGATGATAACACACCCGTATAAAACCAGCAGGATGATAGCACACCCGTATAAGACTGGCAGGATGTTAGTACACACGTATAAAACCAGCAGGATGATAGCACACCCGTATAAGACCGGCAGAATGATAGCACACCCGTATACAAACAGCAGGATGATAGCACACCCGTATAAAACAAGCAGGATGATAGCACACTCGTATAAAACCAGCAGGATGATAGCACACCCGTATAAGACCAGCAGGATGATAACACACCCATATAAAACCAGCATGATGTTAACACGCCCATACAAAACCAGCAGGATGATAACACACCCATATAAAACCAGCAGGATGATAGCACACCCGTATAAGACCAGCAGGATGATAACACACCCATATAAAACCAGCAGGATGATAGCTTACCGTCTACAATAGAAGTCCTAATAGGTCGTATGTAAAAATAAATTTTGCTGAGACTTTTTTCTTACCTATGGATAGAAACACGTCATTACACTAACTTATATGTGTCACTACGAGAGGCTACTACTTTGTTCTTTACATTGGATGGAAACACGTGCTAACCTATCTTAGTGACACACAACCAAGGGCACACTACGTTAGTGCGATGACGTGTTTCTGTTCATAAGCAAAAAATGTTTCCACAGAGCTGGTGTTTGCATACGACCTGTTAGGACTTATATTGTAGACAGGCGTTGTAATAGTTAGATGGTGAACCAGAACATGGAGAAGATTTAATTAGAGAACACCCTCATTAGAGCACACGACATGTTTTGTAGAACTTTCATTAAGGAATTATAAGAATAAAAAGAGGGTGATGATGAAGACGTTGACACTATATAGAATCACATAATGCTAGTGATCTGAGAATTTAAAAACGATGTGAGATACAAGAATCGAATTTTCAGCTTTCGGTTGCTCGCTTCGCAGGTCATCTTGCACCTTAACGTCAACTGTCACCATTTTATGGAGCTTTTAATGTAATTCTTTAAACACTCAGGCCCTGATATTCAATCGAAGATTTCATAGCCTTCATTTAGAGCATTCCTCGGGCATTTTCGATTAATTTTCTATTTCTTTCGTGCTTCATTCTTCTCTACATTCCTTTCCTTCTTCCTACACAGTACTCACAAACAGCGTATGACATTTTAGTTCAATAACTATAACTACATCATCGTTCTGCATACTTCTGGAGGCAGTAGTCTGCCTTGTGCGAATCTCTGTCAAATTATGCAGTCCTGTGGACTCCTCGAAAATCATACTTCAAAACTGACATCATTTGAGTTTTTCCGTGATTTTCGTTGCTGTGTCGATAGCTAATGAAAATCACGGGCAAAGTTAAATGGCGTCACTTTCAATGGAATATATTTTCATAAGCCCACATGATTGTATATATGACGAGCGACTTGGTCTTGTGTGACAAAGAGAACAAGAGGACGAGGGAGTGATAGAGCGAGTGAGTAGGGTTCAGATATGTAGAGAGATACGATAAGATGTGGAGTTCTGGTGAATTAGAAAGCGATAGAGAAGGTTGGAATAGGACGGAAATATTCAAGGTAGTTTCAAAAAGTTCCCGGATTTTGTGGATTATATAGAAATAAGTAACAATAGAATTAGTAGATTATGTAAAAATAAGTAACAATAGAATTAGTAGATTATATAAAAATAAGTAACAATAGAATTAGTAGATTATATAAAATAAATAACAATAGAATTCGTAGATTATATAAAAATAAGAAACAGTAGAATTAGGGGATTATATAGAAATAAGTAACAATAGAATTAGGGGATTATATAAAAATAAGTAACAATAGAATTAGGGGATTATATAAAAATAAGTAACAATATAATTAATGGATTATATAGAAATAAGAACTCCGACGATGCAACTAGCACAACAAACAAACATCTATATCTTCTCTTCGAGTATATGTGAAGGTCACGTTTGCCATGTCCATTCGTCAAGGTCATGTCAATTTTTAAACATATAATCTCCATAAGATCATTTATCATTCAAACATTAGACTATTATATGAACTTTTTGAAGCTACCTCGTAGATACAAGCAAACATTCATGAAAATCACAGAGAAAAAAACTGAAATGAGTCATTCTAGAAGGTTGTTTTCCAATTATAAATCCAGATCGCATTCCATCGATAACCTTCAATAAAATATCATCTGAAAAGAGAAAAAGGGGAATACCCAGATGAAGATGGATATATCACATCAGAGAAATACTAGAAACCATGCACAATGGCAGCGGCATCACAGTTAGCTAAAACAAAAATTAAAGAACGTCTGCTCCCCATGACGTATAGAGGCAAACATGGATAGGACAAAACAAGTTTTTCAATTAACCAACAGGTCTAAAATCAGGAGGTTTGGTGGCTGCATTACCAGAACTGCAATTCTTTTATGGTTGTAAAGCTCTGATATAACCATATTAGAAAAATGACCGAGGATGAAAGCATGACACCTGATTGAAAGAGGGGTGTAATTTTGCTAAAACTAATTAATGTTGTTGAGCCATGACCATCAGCAGTTTGAAGACCTAACTGCAGAAAGGAAAACAAGACTTCATTCTTTATGTTTTTGATATACTTGGAGTCGCCGCCAAAAATAGCCAAGCCCGACCAATGAAACTCACATAAATAATCCAAATAACGAAAAACCGATTCTAGGTCATGAGAGCACAGGTCTGTAGTATTTTTCCGACGGTCTCAGTTGAGCATTCTCAAATTATACCATCATTACACTGACCCGGCAGTGATCACTAACCGATACCTGCGGCCAGTGAGAAAGGAGTGTGTCGCATGTTGTGAGACGTCGTCGTGTTCTGTCATCATCAAAGTGGATGGAGGTTTCATGATAATCGTCATATATATAACAATAATACAAATGATAACAGGCGAACTATGGGAATATGACGATTAGCTATTGCCTCGTGCAAAACTATTATGCACTTTTGTCTGTAGGTCAACAAATGTCGTAGATATTGATAATTTTATATTACTTTTGTTTTTGTTTGGTTGGCTGCTGATCTGGCGGTGCATGGACTCATGCCCTTTGACATTAGCATTTAGCATCGACCTGGAGCTAGATAATATTAGGACAGAAGATATTAGAAGTCTGCTAAAGAGTCATGCCGGGAGTGCTGAGAGAGAATCTACCTTTATATATGCAATAAGTCTTGATGCTGCCAAAATGTGACAAATTCCCCCTTCTCCACCCTCCCCGCGCATCTACCCGAGTAAAAGACTGCATATTTATTGTCATTGCATCCTACATTTATATCGCATCCTACACCTACATCGCACCTTTCATCTACATTGAATCCTAAATCTATATTGCATCTTACATCTATATTGCATCCTAAATCTATATTGAATCCTACATCTACAATGGAATTCTACATTTGCATCCTACATCTACATTGCATTTTACATCTACATTGAATCCTAAATCTATATTGCATCTTACAACTATATTGAATCCTAAATCTATATTGCATCTTACATCTACATTGAGTCCTAAATCTATATTGCATCTTACAACTATATTGAATCCTAAATCTATATTGCATCCTACATCTACAATGGAATTCTACATTTACATCCTACAACTACATTGCATTTTACATCTACATTGCATTCTACATCTACTTTGCATCCTACATATACATTGCATCCTAATCTACATTGCATTTTACATCTACTTTGCATTTTACATCTACATTGCATTCTACATCTACGTTGCATCCTACATATACATTGCATCCTAATCCACATTGCATTTTACATATACATTGCATCCTACATCTATATTGCATTTTACATCTACATTGCATCCTACATCTACATTGATCCATATCGTATTCTGGAAACGTCCACCGCCACATAGAATATAAGAGTAACAGATATGTGATGTTTCTGCTAAAATCCAGCGACTGATATTGAAAAATATCATAAAAGATAGCACAGTCGAGGTTGAAAGTCGTGAAGCACAAAGAAAATTATGGACAGACAACATCAATTATTGGACAGATGGGAATTTTTCCTCACTCATCCGAACCATTGAGGATGTGTGTTGATGTTTAAAATGTGGTTGTTGTTCGCCCATCGCAAGTGATGATGCCCATTTGTTACATCCACTTTTTAAATTCAGATACTTCCATGCTTATGAGCTTGTAGATGACTAATAAGCCCTATTCAAGCCGCAAATGTCCTTGGACAGTCGGGGCATGGAATGACCAATGTAGACGGTTTTTGGCCTACCCTTGACTTTCCAGCTGCTCTCCGCTGTTGAACTGCAACATTTCTCCTCTTTTTACAAGATGATGCGTCCTTTATGACTGTAGAGCCGATATTTATTGGATGCAACTCATTTCCTGTAGTTCCTCTCTTACTATTTCTTATTATATTCTCTGCATAGATGCTAAAATGATACGGGAATACAGTGCACCCCTGGCTCACTCCACTTAAAACAGCGAACCATTCAGATGTTTCTCCTCCACTTTTACTGATGCTTGTTGTTCGTGTTATAGTGTTTCAATAAGATGTATTACATGTTGGGGGAAGTCCATGAAGGACCATAATTGTTGATGTTTAGCACAATCAAAGTGCTTGTTGTAGTCTATGAAACACATATGTAGGTCTAAGCTGTATTCTCTAGGTTTCTCAATTATATTCCTCATGTTGAATATGTAGTCTCAAGTTTCTCTTCCTGCTCGAAAACCGGCTTGAGATTTTATATATATATAAATATATATATATATAGTCTTAATGTATTGGAGCAAATATAAACAAAAATATCTAATCTTCTAGGAAGAAAATAAATCCACACGGTAATCAATACAAAGTTGCTATTTGTAATCCAGAGAGTGACTCGCTGACTGAAAAAGACCCTCTGATTGCACTCCGTCTGTTGGATCCAATCATTCACTCACTCGTGGTTTAGGAAGCTGATTAGAACCACGTATCCGACAAGCAATTATCTTCTGTAATGGCTCGCTCCTTCAATGGAGATTCAACCGTCATCTAGTGAGATCTCTTCCTTATTCCTTTCCTACTTCACCTTTTTTCTATCTATCTGATGATCTAATTTTTCGCCACGTTACCAGACATTTTTAATAATTAGTAAAATAAGCCGAAGAGGATTAAGAAAAGGATGTTTGAATGGATTAAAATCAAAATGTACACGCGCTTTCTCTCGTCCCCTATCTCGACCTCTCTAACACGATTTGTTACCACCACTCTCTCAGCAAATAGTCATATTTCCTATTTGATCTTCCAGCGTTGGTAATAAATTTTACTAAATCTTATCTTATGTTCGATTCACTAGAGACATATCACTCTTGCTCGTATAAAAAACTCAGATAGTCCTCGCGTGTTTTCCTCAATGGGTTCAGCCGTGACCGAAGGTCGGAAGAGGAGACCTGTCAACTAAAACGTAAACATGATCTAGTTTCCGATTTCTGTGAAATCTTTTGGTCGGCCTTGGCTATTTTTGGCATGCGACTCCAAGTATATAAATACTGACAAACAAGAATCACGAGAATAATCAAAAACGCCACGAAGGGGGTCCAGTTAAGATGTCTTCTATTGAAGAAGGTGGCGGTTCAGCTGTCCAATAGTTTATGTGGATACGACCACTTGGAAACTTAAGAACCCGTACAGTCATTCCTCGCAACAACAGCATCTGTTGAACGATACAGCCAAATGTCATTATTACAACGTGTCCAGGACCGACTAAATATTTATGTAATAACACAGATTTTCTGTACACAGTACAAACAATAAATACTATTATATTATAATATACTATAAATATATATAAATTGAGGATTTCTAAGCATCATCAAGTGTCGTCTTCGCAACAAAGGTAGGCTGCAACAGATCTCCAACATAACCTGTCTCTTGTCTTGGGTTGCACTCTGCTAGACTGTAACCTGTCCGTCTCGTAATGTTAATCTCAAACTTGTATCTCTGCCTGCCTCTCGCTCGCCTCCCCTCAACGTTACTCTAAAGTAAGGTTTTCAACAAGGTGAACAAGTTGGTCTTTTAATATGTCCAAAATATTTTATTTGCTTGATCTTTATTTCCTTTAATAATTCTTTCTTGATACGGAGTGTTGTTAGAAGTTCTTTGTTTTCTTCTCTTTCCATGATATTCTCCCTACAAATTTTTAAAGAATGGCATATATTTTGAAACGCACTATAATACTGTAAGGGAAATTCTGTCAATGTTTGTTAAAAACCAACTGCTTTGTTGTTGCTGTTGTTGTCGTCGTCGTTATTGTGGTATGTTGCTGTCGTTCTTGCTGTTGTATAGATCCCCAGTAAATACGAGAAGTTTTGTTCTTACTACATGACTTACGGTGGTTTCCTCAGAGCTTTATTTCATGCACAGGAGAATCTAATTGTCAGCAGGTGCTTCGAGAAGTAGTATCCTAAACGGAGGAGTAAATTCTGGAGGTTTGTGACTTTTCTACCTTTACTATACAACATGCAGAATTAGATTCATGAGCTTCACCCCCCCCCTCCACCCCACTTATCGAGCACTGAGCCGGGATGGGTGGGGCATCCAGCTACACAAATTATATCATGGCTACATTGAATGGCTGTAGATACGTCTTTACTAAGGGACGGGTTAAACCTCTCCCCCTCCCCTGATTTACGAGCTTGCTGTAATGTGAGCACGGAATCTGTATTTAAAATTTACAAGTACAGGACTGGACACAGGAACCAAATGAACCATTCTCTCGCTAGCACTCGATTAACCTCGTCCTCTAGAATCTATATAGATGATGAAACAAGATTTTCGCTTGATTATGTACCCGCATCTCGTCACTGGAGGCATTCCCATAAACCCTCAGCTCACCGATTCATCACCCATCCATCCAAGGGTGTATAAGCTCAGTGCACTAATCAGTTGTTGGTTGTGTTAATTCTGCTGTCTTCAGATCTTTCCGAAGAGGAGGCACTTTCTCTCTCCCTTGGTCACTTTCTATTATTTTCTGAATATGACCATTGTTTCTTCCAGCCTTCTCTTCGTCATTTTATAGTACAACCATAAATACCCTAATTAACGCAACTCTATCTCGTCTTATGACTGACACCACAACAATAGTATAGCCCACCGATGCATCAGCTTTATCATTGCCTCTGACTCAAACATGACCCGGACAGTAAATTCATGTAATACTTTGGATACTGCTGATAAAAGTAACCATTTATTTTCTTATCATAAACTCGCACGTGAGGCAAACGGGATCTAAACTTCTAAGTTAGTGTGAAAAGAAGTGGGCTTTGCCTTTTTTTTCAGATACGTCAAAGAAAGCGACTAAGAAAAGTTGAGGGATTGGCTGATAACCTGTCACTTGTGAAAACATTATTGCCATATTTTGTCTCAATTTCTTACTTATGTCGTCTATGAGATCATCTGAGGAATGAAGAGATTACAAGAACTGTTGGAACAAAATCTGTGGTAAAATATATTGAAAAAAGAGGCTGAAATGGTTCGAGCACTTAATGAGAAAGAACCCTTAATGGCCAGCGGCAAGAGCATACACCATGAATATGCAAACAGCAAAATACAGAGGAAGGCCAAGAATAATGTGATTACTGCATATCAAGCTTACAAAACGTGTCATAGCTTGAAAAGTGATCCATTCAATCCTATAACGCCTTACACCTAAAAGGAAGAAAAACACCAACAGATAGATACAGAAATAGAGCATGTAATATATAAAATTTCTCAAAGTTGTTAAACAGAAGTTACTCATAAAATATTGTGGACGGAATTGCGTCACATCAAATATTTCCCAACATGCACAAGGATGTTTCCTCGTTACCACGGCAACAAAGCAGCCATCAAATATGATTTTATTGACGATGGAACAAACAAGAAATGAATGTAAATAAAACTGTCTGTTTTTCTCCTGTGCAAAGATATTGCATAATGTTTGTTCACGGATTTCCCTTCTAATCTTAATCAATACTTTCTATATTATATCAATTTTCATCGACAGCAGCTATGAGGAGAAAAATTTATCAATAATGACGTAGAAGTACATTAGGCATACGCTAATTTCCGTTCAGACGACTTGGCAGTAAACTTTCGTTACTGCATCTTTTCCTGTTAAGAAGTGCGGGAAGGCTTTTTTTAAGGCTTCTTTCTAAGGTTGTTACTTGCAGTAACAACACTAAATTGTGATGGAATATACAATACACGACATACAAGTCTTTGTAAGCATGAAATGAAAATGTCTTCTTGATAATATCCGAGAAGATGTGTCTTCTAACAATATTAGAGATGTGTCTTCTAACAATATTAGAGATGTGTCTTCTAACAATATTAGAGATGTGTCTTCTAATATTAGAGATGTGTCTTCTAACAATATTAGAGATGTGTCTTCTAACAATATTAGAGATGTGTCTTCTAACAATATTAGAGATGTGTCTTCTAACAATATTAGAGATGTGTCTTCTAACAATATTAGAGAAGTGTCTTCTAACAATATTAGAGAAGTGTCTTCTAACAATATTAGAGAAGTGTCTTCTAACAATATTAGAGAAGTGTCTTCTAACAATATTAGAGAAGTGTCTTCTAACAATATTAGAGATGTGCCTTCTAACAATATTAGAGATGTGTCTTCTAACAATAGATGTGTCTTCTAACAATATTAGAGATGTGTCTTCTAACAATATTAGAGATGTGTCTTCTAACAATATTAGAGATGTGTCTTCTAACAATATTAGAGATGTGTCTTCTAACAATATTAGAGATGTGTCTTCTAACAATATTAGAGATGTGTCTTCTAACAATATTAGAGAAGTATCTTCTAACAATATTAGAGAAGTGTCTTCTAACAATATTAGAGAAGTGTCTTCTAACAATATTAGAGATGTGCCTTCTAACAATATTAGAGATGTGTCTTCTAACAATAGATGTGTCTTCTAACAATATTAGAGATGTGTCTTCTAACAATATTAGAGAAGTGTCTTCTAACAATATTAGAGAAGTGTCTTCTAACAATATTAGAGAAGTGTCTTCTAACAATATTAGAGAAGTGTCTTCTAACAATATTAGAGAAGTGTCTTCTAACAATATTAGAGAAGTGTCTTCTAACAATATTAGAGAAGTGTCTTCTAACAATATTAGAGAAGTGTCTTCTAACAATATTAGAGAAGTGTCTTCTAACAATATTAGAGAAGTGTCTTCTAACAATATTAGAGATGTGCCTTCTAACAATATTAGAGATGTGTCTTCTAACAATAGATGTGTCTTCTAACAATATTAGAGATGTGTCTTCTAACAATATTAGAGATGTGTCTTCTAACAATATTAGAGATGTGTCTTCTAACAATATTAGAGATGTGTCTTCTAACAATATTAGAGATGTGTCTTCTAACAATATTAGAGATGTGTCTTCTAACAATATTAGAGAAGTATCTTCTAACAATATTAGAGAAGTGTCTTCTAACAATATTAGAGAAGTGTCTTCTAACAATATTAGAGATGTGTCTTCTAACAATATTAGAGATGTGTCTTCTAACAATATTAGAGAAGTGTCTTCTAACAATATTAGAGAAGTGTCTTCTAACAATATTAGAGATGTGCCTTCTAACAATATTAGAGATGTGTCTTCTAACAATATTAGAGAAGTATCTTCTAACAATATTAGAGAAGTGTCTTCTAACAATATTAGAGATGTGTCTTCTAACAATATTAGAGATGTGTCTTCTAACAATATTAGAGATGTGTCTTTTAACAATAGATGTGTCTTCTAACAATATTAGAGATGTGTCTTCTAACAATATTAGAGATGTGTCCAAACAATATTAGAGATGTATCTTCTAACAATATTAGAGATGTGTCTTCTAACAATATTAGAGATGTGTCTTCTAACAATATTAGAGATGTATCTTCTAACAATATTAGAGACGTGTCTTCTAACATTAGATGTGTCTTATAACAATATTAGAGATGTGTCTCCTAACAATATTAGAGATGTGTCTTCTAACAATATTAGAGATGTGTCTTCTAACAATATTAGAGATGTGCCTTCTAACAATATTAGAGACGTGTCTTCTAACAATAGATGTGTCTTATAACAATATTAGAGATGTGTCTCCTAACAATATTAGAGATGTGTCTTCTAACAATATTAGAGATGTGCCTTCTAACAATATTAGATATGTGTCTTCTGATACTATCGAAAAAGATGTAGCTTCTGACAATGTTTGTGTGTTTATTTATTTATTTGTTTGCCAAACCCAGGAATTGCGAGCGATTATCTCTTACTTCCTATGTGCAGTGGGGTGGATTTTCTGAGCTTTCTTTCATACCCAGGAGACTTCAGCTGTCGGTTTAGGGCAATGCGTATTGAAGGGGCATTATACTCAGGGGGGTCTATAAATGTATAGATGACATGCTACAAAGCTTCCATAAGAGAATCTCAATATAACGGTATGTCATCTACTAATGTTTTCTGTTGCATGGGTGGTTTGCCTAGTGGACCATTTTTGAGACCCCACAGACGCATCTCACGCGTGGCTTCTGATAATATCAGATGAGATGAGTCTTCAAGACAGTATCAGATGAGATGTTTCTTCTGATAATATCAAAAGAAATTCGTATTGCAACATCAGAGGAGATGTGTCATCCAAAAATATTTGGGAAATATGTCTTGTAAAAATTTCAGGAGAGATTGTCTGTATCTTGTAACAATATCACCTAAATGTGTGTGTTTTTTTGGCGATATCAAAGGAGATGTCTACTAACATAACAGTATGAGAGGAGGTGAGCTTTCTGACAATATCAGAGATATATTTTCTGACGACAATTATCAGAAGAGTTGTGTTTTCTTATAATATCAGGGTTTTTGGTATTATAACCTATCCATTCTCTTTGGTTGTTGTAATTTTCTAGGCAACATAAGTGCATTTCACAGGTTGTCATTGTTTTCTTAACAGTTCCGACGCATAATTACCTGTAGCTGGGTTTGACCTTGGTAATATGGTCATCCTAGACAACATCAAGGTAGATATATCTAGCAAGTCTTTTGTATGTTAGTTTGTTTCTTTGCTTGTTAGCGCTCATTTTCAACTCCATAATGCTAGTAGACCAGCAGTACGAGAGAACTGGTTCCTACACTGTACACTATACAGCAACCTAAACACTAATCACAGTCAAGCATACTTGACATTTTCGTCACTGTATTTATCACTATCGGCATAGCACAGACGCCCAATAGTAGAACTATAGTCCTGCTACAAGAGAGATGCAAACGGACTATGATAACGAACGCTTAAAAACGTGGTAATTAATGTACACAAAAAGCACGTAGAGTTTAAAGACATTGATATTTCGCTGTAGCTTGCGAAATAATGCAATTACAAGTAGAACCAATCAGAAAACGAAATGAGTATCGAGGCTATCGAATTTACCACTGAAGCTACTGTATATGCTCACAGATCCTGGCACTTTCAGTTATCTCAACGGGAATGTGCACCATATTCGTTAGGGATCAGTGCTGCTATTTTAATCCCTTAAAATTGGTCTAAGGATCCACTTGGGTTTCGCTTAACTCCCGAAATCTATTTAAAAATAAATATTTAAATTATTCGGTACTCTCATAAACCTTTGCACCACTATTTCGATATTTTTTCACAGATTGTTGATTATTTTTCACTTTAATTCTACGTGCGAAAATTACAATCTCACCTGCTTCTTTGCTTACCTTCGATAGAGTACCTGAGAGTGTCACTGTCATCATCGTCTGCTGTCAGCAGGATTATTAACTGACCAGGTGTATCACTCTCTGTAATATTTTCATGATAGACAGACTGACTGAAACGAGGCCTGTATTCAGACGTCTCAGGCCTGGGCACCACGTCGATGCCTAAACGCATTTGTGATCTTCTAGGCGCCACTCCATTGTCTGATGCTCTAACCTGTGAACATATGGGGAAAAAATGAAAATGTATCGACCAGTCAGCTGGTCATAATACCTTCTTAAACTCTGGGAGTAGCGGTAACCTAATGCTTATAGTGTACTGGTACTAAATAAAAAATTAAATGGATGTTTTCTTCTGTATTCCTCCCGCTTTCCATGTTGTGTCTTTCTCTAATCCTGCTGGACTTTTTCACTTCTTTTTCCTGTTCATTTCCCTTGGCATGTTTCATACGTTGCTTTAATCTTTCCCTCCCATCATCGTCACACCATATGTGCATCTGTATGTAAAACAGGTTGTCTGTTGACTCTCGCCCTGATAAAGCCTGTTTAGTTGAAACGTCGTTTGTGACTGCCTCATTGCTATAGTAAACTTCGTTTACACATTTGGTAAGACTTATACATAACTTCGTTTAATTAGGTATTTACCCTGTGTTACACCAGCCATTGCTCTTCCTGTGTCTAGCTATTTCTCGTTACCGGTGTTTATCTCTTGATTAGCAGTATGAAGTCAGGATCACAGAATACGCTGTCATAATGTACAGTTTGGATGCGATACCTGCGCCTTTCAACCCGACTTCAGCATAGCCTTTGAGCATCTTCTACCTCGTCTTCTTCCACCCTCCACAATACTCTGAAGAACATCTTTCGCCATCGAGGAATGTCTCATCACGTGCCCGTGCCACCGGAGTTTACGATGTTTTCACGACTGTCAAAAGTGGTTCTTGTTGATCCGCTAATACATTAATTATATCATGCACAAACACATCGGTACTATGTTCTCAGCAACAGATGCCGAGCACACGTCTATAACATGTGTTTTCAAAATACTGGATTCTTCTCTAAGTCCGCAGTTAGAGTCCAGGACTCACAGCCATATAGAAATATTGACAGCCAAAGATATGTTAATTATAATCTTAACACAGGTAGTGATACTGCTTTTCAAAATGGTGGTTAATCTTGTCATGGCGGTCATGGCAAGTGTCAGTCTTTTCTTAACTTCAGTTGTTTATTTAGTTGTGTCAAAAGCTACATGCTCATGGCTAAAGGAATTACTTCATTATCAGTATCATGTGTAATGAGCTACCTGCTCACAGTTAAAGGGATTGTTTCATCGCCATCATCGTGTGTCAAAAGCCAACTGCTCACAGCTAAAGGGATTGTTTAACCATTATGTTTTGCAGGTTTATTTATCTACTCTTATTACTCTTAATATCAATTTCCGCTCAATTACAATATAGAAGTGCCCATTTATTGCAGTTTCTACAACCAGCAGGCGCTGAACTAGAAGTTCCACCCCCCCCCCCCCGACCTTTCAAATCCATTCATCGACACATCAGGAATACATTTACTCTGATAGTTACCATGAACGTTAGCGTGTCCATGGCAATAGATTCATGAGATATTCAGTAGTTTTGAATCAGTTGCAGATGTCACCCATTCCTATCAACACCGGTCATTCTGAATCTTGTCACTGGAACTAGACTATCTCCAATGAAAAGAAAATTAGTTTTAACAAATAATCTCGTGAAATGTGGCTATTCTTGTGTTTCACTATCAGGGTGACCAAACTTCCCGATTTTGCTGAGACAGTATACCAGTTTGGATACTTTGTTCCAGTATCCGAAACAAACATTATCCAGAAACATATGTCCCGGTTTTTTAAAATCATTTTTTTTTAGTTATGTCTTTCAGTTTAACTCCCAATGATAATACTTTCAGAAAGGTAGATGTTTCTTTGATGTTTCTTATATTTTTTAAATTTATTATACTCGCTATTTTGCTTTTCCTTTTAATCTTTCTAATGTTCTAGTTGTACTTCCGTCTTCTTTTTCTTTCATCTTCTCTCCTTTTTAATCTGCTTTTTCTCCTATCGTACACTATGATTCTCTTTTAGAAATATTGAATTTTGTTGTTCTTTGTTTTTCACCTGATGAATACTTTTTTAGTTGAAAAGCTGTCTGTTTTTGTTGATATTATTACTGTATTATATACTTTGCTGCAACACTCCTTACGTATTTCTGTTGTTTTCCCTTAAAAAACATTAAGTTAGACATAATAAAAGTAGTTTAATTTGTTGAATGTGTGCCAAATTTATACATTTCTATACAAACTTTAAAATGTTAAACGTCTTCTTGATTATTAAGTACAAGATGGAGTTGGTTTTCTTCTTCTTGAGCGTTCATTCTCAAACTCCCGATGCGTCTCTCTTGTAGCAGGACAATGGCCATACTAGATTTTCAAAAAGATGTAGTCCAGAGAAGTGAAATGTGTAACTCGTTGTGTGGCCGTTTTATTTGCGCCAATGGCGGACACATCTGTCTTCGGTGGGAAGTTAGTTTATATTTAATTATTTGGTTGTTAGTCAGCCCTTTCATATAGTGATTTTATAAGTAAAATAAATTAACACATTCAAAACATACTTAATTGGATTATTTGTGGGGCAATTTTGTATCGTCAATAGACATCCCGGATTTTTATTTACAAAATCTGGTCACCCTTCTTCTTCCTCGTTCTCCAGGCGAGGTCAGGAGCTCATATGGATTTCATAAATGAACTGTATTGTGGTCACCGATCCCGAAACAAGGCCGTACCGCCTGTTCATCAGAGCTGTATCAGGTAGTCGTCATTTTCTTCTTGTAGAGCGGTACAGTGGGCAGTTCGGCTAAATATGTTCTGTGTTCTCTGGAGACTTCCACGGGCACATATTGGTATCACCAACTCCAAACGTTCCGTACCTGTGTTCTTTCAGTCGGTTGTGGCTTGTTCTCAAACTATAAATGATTATTTGTCCCTTTTTTCCAAGTCTCGTCTTTTTGTTTTGGCTGCATGTGTTAGTTGAGTTTCATTTCATGTTTATAGAGATTTTGATGATGGGACTTCAATTTCTGGAAATGATACTAAATCTTCAATCTGTTGTTGGTAGGTAAATGTGGATTGAGGAAGTGTCTGACGCCTTAAGACTTCACATAACTGTCTATCAAATAACCCAACATACACTATGAGGGTGCCGAACGTGTGTCACTGCTATAAAACGGGTAAAACATAAATAGCAATGAACGCAGGTAAAGGCAAAGAAATGGTTACTTATTCTTTCATAAATAAATGCATGTCCGTATGCTCTTATCTTCCTTACCCGTATAAAGGAGTGATGATATTACTGCTGCTTGGCAAACTCAATGTAATATCATCAATCCTTTATGCTTGTGAAACATGGGCAGTATGTGCCAGACATGCTAGAAAACTCAACCACTTCCACCTAAGTTGTCTTTGTAAGATACTCAACATCCATTGGTAGGATAAAATACCAGACAGTGAAGTACTGATGAAATCTGTCTGTAAGCGTACATACATTATTGATGAAGACGCAGACACACTGGGCTGGTCACATGGACCGCATGAAAGATCATCGTCTACAAAAACAATTGTTATATGGAGAACTTCAGACTGGTTCCCGCAAGGCCGGAGGACAGAAGACGCGTTTTAAAGACACTCTTTAGACATCACTGTCCCATTTCAAAATAGATACAAATTCATGGAAGAATCATGCACAAAATGATACGATTCACGTTGGTTGCAGAACCAACAGTGGTGCAGCAGCTGCAGAGTACCTTAGACATCAAGCTGCGCAACAAAAACGCGCTAGAAGAAAGGCAAGAACTGCTCAATGTCCCACAGACTCCTCCCACATATGCTCAGAGTCTGGTAGACAATTCCAAGCACGTATATGACTCTTTAGTCACAGTCGGGCACACCGCATTCCTTTATAAAATCATCCCAGCTGAGCAGAATGGTCATCGTCGACTCAGAGGGACAAACAACATCTTCCTTACCCACACTAATTCATTGACCTAAATATTGACCAATATTTTACAGACATATTACGTATGCTTACCAACAACTCGAAACCGCCTCGTTTGAGATCTTGGGTTGAATAAATCTTCCCCGAGCCCGGGTCCACTCGGAATTGAGAATCTTTGAGAGTCTTCAATGAGTAACTAATCTCTGCATTTTTTCCCTCATCCTGGTCGAAAGCAACTGCACGGTATATGAAGATATCTTCCCCCGTGTGAGGAGTGGCGAAGATAGAAATCTGTTGTCTCCGGTCCTGGAAAAACTCTGGCCTGTTATCGTTCTCATCAACGACCTTGATAACAACCCTCGTAGTAGAAGATAACGAGGGAATGCCTTGATCAGTGATAGTAACCTGATGAGAGATAAATAATAATGAAATATCAATACAATATCTGAGTTCCTTATCGAATAAAGACATCAAAAGATATACGTCTTACCGCGAATACAGTTCATCTTTCAAAGTACACACGATGATTCTTCTTCTTCGTCGTCCAATAGACGTGAATCATATCTACTCCATGGGAGACACCAGAGAATTGCATGAGGTCTTTGTATGGGGGATTGAACGGATATTTTTTTTTTAAATTTGGGGTCAGGCCAATGACCCACCTAGTGTGGCCACTAATGTGTAACTACACTATGGCTATTCCTGTTTTTATAAATACGTCTAATGATTCCACTACCACTATAGCTGCTACTAATGCTGTCATTACCATAATATCACTAACACTATAATTACTACTAGTACTACTATAATTACTACTACAACATAAACTACTACTGCTATTATTCTTAATATTACTACTGTTATAAATACTACTATAACTACTATTACTACTACTATAACTACCACTATAACTACTACTACTACTATAACTACTACTATCATCATCATCAAGTGCCGTCTCCGCAATGACGGTTAGCTGCAACAGAAATCCAACATCCCCTGTATCTCGTTTTGGTGGTGCACTTTTCTAGACTGTAACCTGTCCATCTTGTGATACTCTCCCACACGTATCTCTGCCTATTTCTTCCTCGCCTCGACTTTAAAATCAAGTATGGTCTTCAACAAAGTATCATGTGTATAACTACTACTACTGTAACTACAAATACTACTGTAACTACACATACTACTATAACTACTACTACTACTATAACTACTACTACTACTATAACTACTACTATAAAATATAACTACAATAACTATTAGTTTAACTACCACTACTACTATTATAACTATTACTATAACTACTAATACTACTATAACTACTACTATAACTATTACTATAACTACTAATACAACTAATAATACTACTATAAGTACTACTATAAGTACTAATATAACTACTAATATAACTACTAATACTACTATAACTACTAATATAACTACTAATATAACTAATAATACTACTATAAGTACTACTATAACTACTAATATAACTAATAATACTACTATAAGTACTACTATGACAACTACTATAACTACTGCTACTACTACTATAACTACTACTACTACTACTACTAATACTACAATAACTATTAGTATAACTGCCACTACTACTATTATAACTACTACTATAACTACTAACCCTATAATAACTACTACTACTACACTAACATCAACAACCACCACTATGTACTACTATTATTCTTAAATCTACTGCTGCTGTTACTGTTGCTGCTACGCTACTACTACTGGACTACGATATAGCTACAATATATACTGTAGTTGATAGTGCTACTACCACCACCAGTACTTATACGTACTACCCATACTATTGTTAATGCTACTAATACTACAATTACTAATACTACAATTACTACTACTACTTCTAATTCTACAACCACTACTACGTTATAGCTATATAAGTTATCGTCCCTATTGTTACTACAACTAGTACTAACTACTTTACTACTACAACTGTTGGTTTTACTACTGATTCTGCTGTATATACAATTGCTGCTAGTGTTACTACTACTACTACCACTACTATTACTACAACTACTATTGATATGGCTACTACTACTACTGTTACTACGGTTACTACTAATATTATTACTATTGCTACTACTACTACTTCTACTATAGCTGCCACTACTATTACTATAGCTACTACTACTATAAATATAGCTACTACTACTATTACTATCACAAGCCCAAAATCACAAACATAAACTGGAAAGATTTCAAGTCAAACGAAACACTAAGAGAAGAGATAAAACAAGAATACATCACAGACGTTATTAGAAAAAGGCGTTAGGCATACATACTCAGAATGAATGAAGACAGAATGTCACGTCAAGTCTTTACATGGTCACCGAGTGTAAGTGAAAACGGGGAAGACCAAAAACAACACTGAAAAGAACTATCGAAAAAAAATCACAACAGCTGGTATGAAAATGAACGATCTGGAACAACTGGATGTTGATCGACAAGCATGTAAAGCTATGATATCTGCCCTATGTGTCAAGCTAGGCACAAGAAGAAAATGATGATGGTGATGACTATTACTATAGTTACTACTACTATTAATACCACTACTTTCTGAATGGTCCGGTCCGGATGCACAATTGCCTGTGGCGGGGATCTAACACAGCACATTGGTCGTCACAGACGCGCTCTGAACCACTCAGCAACAGAGCCGGACACTACTACTATTACTGCCAATAATAATAATAATAATTTTAACACCATCACATTACTTCTAACATTACAACTACTGCTGCTGTTACTACTGCCACTACTACTATGAATACTACCACCATACTACCAAATAGAGCCACTTCTATCACCGCTACAACCACTGATATTACTACTAATACTACTACTACCCTCATCATCGCCACCATGACTACTACAACTACAACTATTTCTACAACAACTGCTATAACTAATGTTGCTACTTATACCACCACCACCACTACAACTACTGCTACTACTAATACTATTAACACCACCATCACCACAACTACTACACTAAAATTACAACTATTGATATTATTTCTACAAAAACAAGCTACTGATAATGTTGCTACTGCAAACCACCACTACTACTAATACTACTGTCACCAACATCACTGCTACTACACTACTACTAATATTCAAATTACTACTGGTACTACTACTACTACTACTGCTACTGGTACTACTACTACTACTACTGCTACTACTACTACTACTACTGCTACTACTACTACTACTGGTACTACTACTACTACTACTACTACTACTACTGCTACTGCTACTACTACTACTACTACTACTACTGGTACTACTACTACTACTACTACTACTACTGCTGCTACTACTACTACTACTACTACTACTACTACTACTGGTACTACTACTACTACTACTACTACTGCTACTACTACTACTGGTACTACTACTACTACTACTGCTACTACTACTACTACTACTACTACTACTACTACTACTGGTACTACTACTACTACTACTACTACTACTACTGGTACTACTACTACTACTACTACTGGTACTACTACTACTACTACTGCTACTACTACTACTACTACTACTACTACTACTACTGGTACTACTACTACTACTACTACTGGTACTACTACTACTACTACTGCTACTACTACTACTACTACTACTACTACTACTATTACTACTGGAACTACTACTACTACTACTACTACTACTACTACTGGTACTACTACTACTACTACTGCTACTACTACTACTACTACTACTGGTACTACTACTACTACTACTACTACTACTACTACTGCTGCTACTACTACTACTACTACTACTACTACTGCTACTGCTACTACTACTACTACTACTACTACTACTGCTGCTACTACTACTACTACTACTACTACTACTACTACTGGTACTACTACTGGTACTACTACTACTACTACTACTACTACTACTACTGGTACTACTACTACTACTACTACTACTACTACTACTACTACTACTACTGCTACTACTGCTACTACTGCTACTACTACTACTACTACTACTACTACTACTACTGCTACTACTACTGCTACTACTACTGCTACTACTACTGCTACTACTACTACTACTACTACTACTACTACTACTACTGGTACTACTACTGGTACTACTACTGGTACTACTACTACTACTACTACTACTACTACTGGTACTACTACTACTACTACTACTACTACTACTACTGCTACTACTGCTACTACTACTACTACTACTACTACTACTACTACTACTGCTACTACTACTACTATTGGTACTACTACTACTACTACTACTACTACTACTACTACTACTACTACTACTACTACTACTACTACTACTACTACAGGTTACTATTGAAGTTACTATTAATATTGCTATTATTACTACAATTACTGTCACTACTATCTGCCTGGTCTATCTGATATGAACTTGTCCTGGTCTGTCTTTCTATCTATTTGCCCATTTTTTTATTTATATATCACATATACATTAGTCTATCCATCTACGAACACCCACATATAAATATATACATATATGTGTGTGTGTGCATGCGTGTATTTATCCAACCATTTATCTATGCATCTCTCTATCCATCCATCCATATATTCAAACATCTATCCATTCATACATATATATATATATCCATTTCCTTTGTAGTCTGTGTTCTCGGGGAGGGGGCGCACTGGGGATGATACATAGTCCTCTCTACTAGATGCATGACGTCAGAGTAGCCCACAACTTGAATTACTACAATCAATAACAATTCACATTGCAGGGACACGTGTATACAACAAAATCAATACGCTAGACTCTGCTAGACAATAAATAATTCTTCTGAGCAAGACAAACGCAAAGTTAATCACAACATAGCTGCAAATTATTAGCATACAACTTAATCACCAATTATCCTCTTTTCGGGATAAATATCTACCGGGTAATCTTTGTGGTCATGCGCGGTAGTTCCGGAAATTGGTACACATTATTACTTCAGATCCAATGCTCTATGCTAATAAATTTGGATCCAAATTTTGCAATATTACGATTTATAGTTTGAATTCGTATATGTTGATTTATAGTTTGAATTAGAATATGTTCATTTATAGTTTGAATTAGAATATGTCGATTCATTCTTGGAATCAGAATGTGCGAATTATCTGTTAAATCAGAATAAATCAAATTATTAGTTGGAGTTCGAATCTGTCAAATTACTAGTTGGAATCTGAATATAATCAATTATGACGGAGAGTATGTCAAATTACGAGTTGGAATCAGAGTATGTCAAATTACGAGTTGGAATCAGAGTATGTCAAATTACGAGTTGGAATCAGAGTATGTCAAATTACGAGTTGGAATTAGAATATATAAAATTACTACTGTAGTTAGAATTAGAATATATGAATGACTAGTTGAAATCAGAATAATTACATTGATGGTCGTATTTTCTTCCTGGTAAAAGAATATACCTACTACATTGCGTATGTGGCGCATGGCCGAGAGGTTACGGCGTTGGTCTCACACTAGTGAGGTCTAGAGTTCTATCTTCGGTAAGGACTGTGGTTTTTTTCTGTTGGAGGGTAAATATAAAATTAAAAAACTCACCCCACCCTCAACTCCTTAACGGGAAAAATGCAGTATTGACAGTTTTTTTTAACTACATTGCTGGACACTGGTAATATTTATTCTCTGGAGACCCAAACCACAGGTCACCTAGTCCAGTTGTTCCGAACCTTGTTTGGCCCGTGGTCTCTTTTGAGATACATTTTCCTCCGTGGCTCCCTGGTACCTAAATCTTCTTCTCGTTCGCAAAAATTGTTTCGTGCAAATATGTTAACTAAGCGGGTTGCATTGTACGATGGTTGATGATACGCCTCTAAACCTGGTATCTCTGACTTCAGCATCTGTGTTTACTTGGACAGGACTATGGTCCTGTTCGATGTAGGAGGTGACCCGACAAAGTCTTATCCTTCAGGTTCTATTCTTAGTCTTCAGGTTCCATTGGCTGGACTAAGCCATATCTCCAGGTCAGGGAGAAATCCTCGATTGGGGGGGGGGGGGGCTAAATAATAATAGGCCATTGACTGTATGTCTCCAAGAGCTCTCAAGCTATATCGCTGCAAGTCCTGTTCTTTACAATTCAAACGATCAGTATTATGTGACCCTCCTCCAGTTTCAAATTTGTTTCACCATAGTCCCTGTGGGACCATATATTCGTCTTCTTCTTCTTCTGCGCTCGTTTTCTAGTAAGCAACAGGAAAGTTCGTTTGATTTCCGTTTGGGATAGTTAAGCAAGCAGCACTGCTTGTTTCACAGCGGAACTGCGTTATTTTACGCCTTCTGGATCAGAACATCTGTTTTTGGCATGGGGGCAATATAGACCACGCTGAGAACCACTAACCTAATCTACGATCGTATACACCAACTTCACACAAATATATGATCCGGTGTTTTCAAGTTATGCCATTTGCAATATACATGACAATGCCCCAGACCAGACGTCGTGTTATAAACGAGACACCTAAAATTGTAATCTTTAGAAAACACACAATCCTTCTTCCCCCCCCCCTTTTCCCATCAGCTTACCAATCAAATGTCACCACATAAGGTCGTCAATATGGTATACGTGGTATACGATTTCAATGTGGAGAAATTTACAATCGTTAAACTACAAATAAAAAGGATTTTTCCTTCATTTTTTTTTTCGATCTTCAATTAAGATAAAGCGACACATCTGACTTTGGAACGACAACTCAGGCTCCCTTCCCTACGCTTAACGGTGTGTATACGATCAACCATCAATCACCTGGAGAAAGACAATAGACAATGAAGACAAGCTGCACATTTCTCATCGTTAGAACTGGATTCCCATTCCTCTGCATTATCTTTCTCCTACTCTCTTCTATAACCATTTTCTTCCTTTTTTTCACACAATCTATAATTTTTTTCTCAGATTAAAATTCATTGCATTAGCATCTCTCTTTTAATGGAATTTTAATTTTTTTAATATATCGCTCCCTTTTTCAATTTTTTTCCCTATTGTCACGAAATGTTTTCGCACGATCTTCTACTCAATCTCTACATGAACTAGATTTCGTTGAATCAGGTCCGCTCAGGTGGCACCTAATTGTCTCGCAACTGGAGTCAACATGTTTTACATCTTTAAACACACCAGGTCCTTTAAAAATGTGATTTACATGACAACTTCCAAGGTGTGTATTGTCAAGTCAAGCTACTATAAATATAAACCCGTCGAATGATACACAGACAATAACAACACACACTGCACATGTATGTAAATTCCTCGAGAACCACAAACATTTTAGCATCAGCATGTGTGACAGACGACCTGTTAAAACGTTTGTAGTTCTAGAGAAATTTACATGTCCGTGCAGTGTGTGTGTGTGTCAAATGATCAATTGCGCATTACGCTGGGCAAACCAGGTGAGCTCAAATACTGACTATTTTATAGCTACCAACGTGTACATGCTGCCCCGGGAATGAATATTTTGTTGGCACATGCGGTGTAGCGAAAAACAATTCTGTGCAGGACGAGACAATACCATAGGAGAGCCCAGAATGAGGAAAATGTGTTAACCTTATATAATTGTATAGCCTCCTTGGATAATGAGGAATATATAGCAGGCTGTCTCAATCATCCCAGTAACCATGGGCCGGAGCTGAGTTGCTATGAACAACACTGACAAGAAGGGGTGCACGGTAGGAGAAACCTAATTCATGTTTCTGCATGTTGAAATTTTTTTTTTAAAAGTCACACAACAAAACTTAGAACTGACCCCCTCTTAAAAGGAGACTTCTTAAAAGATTTCATACCGCTGAGATTATGAGTCTTTTAGTATGAAATATAGCTCGGGAGAAACTCAAACCAATATGCAATACATGTACATAAGATGTAAGAACTAATCGCAAGTAACTCCTGGGGATCCAAACAACAGCTCTGTAGTGTTTTTCCCTATAACGGTTTTTGGTCGAAACTTTGACTTTCTGAATTTGCGTCAACTTATCACTGCATGTCAGGTTACTTTTGTCATTATTCAATCGTCATATTGCACAAAGTGGTACTAGTGAAGAATCTTTGGACCGCTGGTTTGTAAACAGTCCGCGTGATCATTTGGTTTGGAAATGAAGGAAACCGAGATTGGACTAAACATACGATAAAAGTATGGCGTTGTTCCATAGTACTATAAATTTATATGAGGAAATCATAATAATACTGTACATTCACTCCTCACCAAAGAGAAAAAGGTCGAACCATCACATTAGGGACGAATTACTTACATGTTTGAGTAAATACTGCATTCTGATTTTTAAATTGATACATTTGTATGGACCGCGAATGATATTATAAATTTACAAATGGTACTTGGTACACAATAAAGTTCCCAGCCGCTGACACATACCCTCCCCGCGTACTCTCAATTCGATAATCCCCTCAATTCGATATTACCTTCTTTCCTCTAAACTTACTCTTGAACCTCTCATGACAACTCTAATTCGTCTCACAGTCACATACTCTGATCGAATTCTAACCAGCCCTTGAACAGTTCGGACTAGTAACAAAATCATGGACTCATCAAATACTCTCCACTGACCAAGCGATTAGGGCGTGTTCTTGGTTTCCCATCTGTCCTTAACGGACTTAATCAATCAGCTTGCTTGACTTTACGAACATAAACGACAGTACGCTCAGTCGATCTGGGATAACTTATTAACAAGAGACTTATAAACCACAGGCTCTGGTTATTTTTTTGAAGATGGAATCGTCGATCTGCAATCATGGATGGGATCGTGGATCTGCAAGAGAGATCCAGCATAAAGTTTTGAACGCTGAAGAAGAAGAAATGATAATAAGGGAATGGGTTACAAATTATAATAGTAGCAGTTTACTTCTTCTTCAGCGTTCATTCTCAAACTGGATCTTTCTTGCAGGAGGACAAGTCATAGTAGATTTCCAGCAGGATGTAGTCCAGAGAATGGAAATGCGATGTGTCGCTGTTTTATTTATGCAAATGACCCGACACATCCGTCTTCGCCGGTCACCAGTTTACAGACGTGAGATAGATAACAACAAACATAGGGTGTGAATACAAGTTATACGAGAAGAGTTAACAGTAACAATGGAATAGCCAACAGTAACAAGGGAATCAAATCAAGACAAAGAGTAATTAATATTAACAAGAGAAATCAAGAAGTGTTAAGATCAATAAACGTCCAACAACATCATAACAAGAAAGCTGAGTTTTTGAGGGTCATAGAAAGAGACACAACAGCATGAAAAAGATTAATAACTGAAGGCAGAGTTAACGGCAATAGGGGAAGATGGCGGCAAAGACGACTATTGTGTAGTGATATATCAGATTGTTTAAACATGTCTCTATCTGCAGCAGGTCAACTCGCGCAGAATCGCGGAGTGTTCAGAGAAGCCATGCGGAAGACCACATTCAGAAAAGAATATCTCACATGATGACCAAGGGATTAGACACCAGTAAGCAAATTGGAAGAAACAAATGGAAGGGGATTACGAACATGATGCAATACATCTCCTCCAAAGATATCAACAGACCACAATATTTCGCCTTAGAACAGGCCACTGCAGACTGTTGGGTCACCTTTATAGATTAAGGATCTCATACACAGATGAATGTCCATGTGGATCCGGAACCCTGACTCCGGAACACATACTTCAGGACTGCCCAACATACAAAGAGCAGAGACAGCAGACCTGGCCAGAGGATACAGACTTGAGGCAAAAGCTATGGGGCAGCCGCTCTGACCTGGAGAAGACAGTGGACTTCGTCTTGACGACAGTTCTGACGGTATAGCATGACCACAGATGCTGAACGCAGAAGAAGAAGAAGACACCAGTAACAAAGGAATAGACGACAGTAACAGACGATATACAGCAATACCAAAGGGAGAGACAAGTTTTCATGTGTGAATCGGCGATTATGCAACGCTAGGATACACTATATATCTACTCTATTGTATTCTATCTACTATTCTCGCTATATATCTATCATAATCTAAATCTAATCTAATCTCTATATCAATGGTCTTTTTTCTGCTTTAGATGTTATATGTTGCATGCGAGAATGACGATCGATTTTCCGACAATGGCATGTTTGGTCGCTTGATATGCAGTAATATTATGTCTCAAAACGTTGGTAACTTCTTCTATCTACCATCTTGTTATTGTTTTTCTTCTGCCTCTTGGTGTTTCTATTATGATGTTATATGCTCTTGCTACTGATCAGTAAATTTAAGTAGGAAGCTAGAGGATAATTAAAAAATTCTTGAGACTAACGGAAATTGAACCAATCCGTTCAAGGGCACCAAATCGCCTAGCAACTATTGCACACGCGTTCTTCCTGATCAGTATACTGATCAGTGTGGATTCATTCTCATTAAAGGACCTGGCCATTTCAGTCTGTTTTTCAATATATCTGTGTACTACTTCTTCTATTGTCACTGAATGGTGTATATGTCATCCACCAACTGATCATCAACAATTCGCCATATCCTGTGCAGTTTTTAAAGTCCTGTTCATACATATGAGATCAGTGATAGACGTTTGGATACATGATCAACAAACGTGACAATCACATTCCAGTGCACATAGATTCAGAAGTCCAGGTTTTAATCAGTGAGAATTTCTCATATGAGGAAAGTATTGTCTACACTGATGGATTTGTTGTTCGACACGTACGCAGTGCTTGGGTATTCACGGCTCAATGAAGAGGTAAGTGTATTAGGGAAGAAAGTGGTGCTTTATATACAAGCACTAGAAGTATGATTATGAAGGTGGTGGCATTGACGAGGATTATGATATAATAGGTATCCTAGCGTGCAACAGGTGTCTGCTTTCTTAATGATTATATGAGTGAGCTTAAAGATTCTATCTACGCGCCAGTGACTTGAGTCGATGACAGAATTTGTGCTGAAAAGTTACCTTCATTTTTGTACCTTGACACGTAGGTGTTCAGGGAAATGAAAGAGCAGACAGATTTGCCAGCGTGGCAAAAGTGACTAGTGGCAGTTCAATGGACCATGCTGATATTTTGAATGCAACCACGGAGCTGGACTAGTTGGAAGACATAGGACGTATTTCTTCTTCCGTATATATAGCTATAATGCAGGACCTGAGAGTGAAGCATGGTGTTGCAAGAAACGAGCAGCATACAAGAATCAAAAGAAGAGTTATCAACCAACACAGAACCAAAACAGTCAGCTACGACATGCTGAAGGACTTACTGACTATGAGATTGGAGCACATATGGACATATGAAATGCCATGATGATAACCTGACGACTAAATAACTAACACATGGACCTAGCACTAATCACAGAAAGGGACGGATATTACTAACAAATAGTTGGAAATTTACGTTTTGAACACATTCTCGTAGTTTCACATTTCTTTTCATTCAGCATCACTTCTTCTTCTTCTGCGTTCGTTCTGAAACTCCTGCAGATTAGCAGGATGTAGTCCAGAGAACGGAATGCGCTGTGTCATGGTTTACAGTATTGCAGCGATATCTGCGCCTTTCGACCTGACACATCCAACTTCAGCATGGCTTTGGGTTTCTGACCCTATATGAGATGGGACAGCCAACTCCATCCCATAACCTCCTTAGTCGCCATTTACGACATGCGTGGAAGGTAAATAGTGTTGCTATTCTTTGCTCCCCTTTCTGGCCCCGGCAACACACGGGCGTCAGCATCCCTTATCTTAGTATATTCCATTTTTCCAGTGCTCTTCGTTGGCTGCCGACACACAGTACATCAAAAACGACATACTCGCAGTCGTATCCGCAAAGATGAGTGAGCTTGTGAGATCAGAAAAATAATTAGAAATCAATCTTGTTTTGCATCTTGTTCAGTGACACTACTTCGTCTTCTTCGTTTTCTGTTCACATCTGTGTGTCTTTCACTCTTGGCCAGCCCATGTTATTAATGGGTATGTTGTTGTTGGGTTCTCCTGGCGTAGTGATTAAGTCGTTCATTATGTGCTCAAGAGGTCGTGGATTCGAATCTGGCTGTGGTCGTCTTGTTTATAAAAATGAATTTTTCTTGGAGATCTCTGGGGGATTATCTCTTGAAGTTACGGAGTACGTGCAACGAGTGCTTCTCTAGCTCATCTTATTTCCCTTATTATTTCCTTTTGCTCCTCTCTTACATTATGATTGTCTGTAATTTTCATTTCCTGTTTTTGTCCTGGTGAACATTTTTTAGTCGAAACGTCGTTTGTTTGTTTGTTTATGTCATTAGTGTGTTTTTGTATTTTGCTGCAACACTCCTTACTTATCTCTGTTTTTCACTTAATTACTCTGTACTGCACCAGAAATCACATCTTTTGTACGTTATGTTGTTCTCGAACACTGAAGATTTATCCTTTTATGTTCCCAGAATTATCCAGGCAGGAAATTAGAATACGTGACAGCAGACTGCTCGGTTTATTAATTAAGCTTGTTCACAAGTCGACCATACACACAATGTCGTGTTTACAATTGTGAACAGCATGTGTGAGCACAAACACGAGACAGTGTGGTGCCCGGAGAAGGAGATGTCACATCAAAAATATCGGATTATTCCGTCAGGGATCAGCGGTGGACTAAATATTATCACACTATCCCAGGGCCGTAGATACGTCTTCAGTGAGGAGAGGGGGACCTTTAACTAGGATATTCACCCATTTTCGTATGTATTTCCCTCTGTTTCGTGAGAATTATGGTAACCTTTTTCGTGAAAAATTAACGTGGAGGGATAATGAGGATGGTAATGACGACCACAACAACGATGAAGATGATCTTGATGACATAGAAGGTGTGATTGAGAAAAAAATCTTTTTGGCTTAATTTCTTGTGCTAAAAGTAATGTTCTTATTTCTTAATGTTCTTATTTCTTAATGTTCTTATTTCTTAATGTTCTTATTTCCTAATGTTCTTATTTCCAACCCCCATCCTTATTTACGGGCTTTCACTATCTTCATTCAACGTGGCAGATGGTGATACTGAGGTAAGCTATGAGGAGAACGAAGATATGTAGTTTAGGATGAGAATGACGACGATGAATATGAATAATATTGGAGATGGTGTCATGATTACGGTGGCAGGGGTTGTTTTGGTGATAATGATGATGGTGATGACGACGATGACGATGCGGTGTTGATGATAATGGCATCGAGAGTACGAAGAAAATATTCACAGAACTTTACGACTACTTAGTTAACAATCTTCTCAAACTCTCAAACATGCACGTGCCAAGAAGAAATTATTCCAAAGAGAGTCCCAACATTCATCACTTAATACTTTACCCAAAACACTATTACCCAAACACAAAAAAGACGGACTTCAAAGCAAATAAACACCACGTGTTTGAACGTTATGTTAACTGAAAGTCATGCACCTTTCTCTTGTTGATGACTTTAGTTCTAATCTTAGATTTACCTGACAGGTGAGTCTACATGTCTACAATAAAAACACCGTTAACAATCGACATATTTTGTCTATATTTCTTCATGGCAGTCATCTATTGTGCTTCTTTCTCATCCTGATACATGGTTTCTAGATGGTGAAATTGGTTCTGGTCAAATTTCCTGTACAATATGTCCTAATATGTCCTACTAACTCTGAACTTTTAATACATTTACAAATTTACAAATCATACACAAATTACCAAAACATAAATTTCGTGGCCACTGACATTTACAAATGGTGAAATTTGTAAAATTACTGATACCAGATTTTCTAAATTACAATATGTGTATTTTTATGGAATTTATGTATGGCTCTTTGCGTCTTGCAGACGGTCATTTAGGAATAAGGAGGTGCTGGCGTGTACATAAAATATCCAGAAAAAGAAAATGAATCCACATGTTTACCAACTGGAATATTCTGCTCCAACTACTCTGCAGAAGTACAGGCTTTAAATATTGCTGCAGAAATAATTAAAAACACAAGTTAATGTCAACAGGTGGTATTTCTTACTGATGCTATATCTGTCCTAAAAGCCCTTGCGAGTGATAAACTTCCAGACCTGAAGGAAGCCATACGAGAAGTGAGCATCCAAAGACGGGTAATTCTACAGTGGATACCATCCCACTGTGGCATACCATGCAATGAAGAGGCAGATAGGCTGGCAAAAGATGGAGCAACACGGGAACAAAAAGACCAAGACATCACCTACCAAGAAAAGAGGACCCTCATCAAAACCATTAGGAAAGTCGACCACCCAAAAGACAATTACCACTATCTCGACCGAGCAGAGCAGGTTATTATCTTCCGCCTCAGATAAGGACACAACTGATTATAAACAGCTACTTAAATAGACTAAGATTGGTCCCATCACCTATGTGCCCTTGTGGGTAGGCAGCACAAACACTGAACATATCCTGCAAGACTGCAATACACTAAACCAGTTAAGGGAAGAACACTGGCTCACAGAGATGGATAACCACAGAAAGATGTATGGAGCACTGAGTATCTTTCAAATACAGCAGCATTTATTAAGAAAACAGGACTTGCTGTGTAGACATATAAAACTGCGAACGAGAAGAAGAGGCACTCCGTTAAATATTTTCTCATCAATGGAGACTTTACAAGACATCATATCACATCAACGTAAGATTTTTGTTTGCGCATTTCTCTCTTTTTTTCCCTTCAATATCTTTAAATATATTATTTTTGAACAATGCTAAACTCGCACGCAGGTTCTGCCTCCAGACATTCCGAGTTGCGGCCGTGTTTTCTCAGTTCTTGGATTCTATGTGGAAACGTTTCATTGAGAATTTGCAGATGTCTTTATACCTTATAGATGTCTTTATGGCCTTCAGCCAGTTCTCTGAAAATTAGTTTTGGGATGCGTCAGTTTTGGCATTTTATGGAATATATATATATATATATATATATATATATATATATATATATATATATATATATATATATATATATATATATATATATATTTCGAATACAGTCGAATACAGTGAAGCTAGTCAATATATATATATTCTTCTCTGCATCGTATAAATTTTTTATTCAACGGTCAATTACTATACATTGTTATACAAGTGGTGGCCAAATTACAGCTCGTGTTTCACATCCGACTCCGGGGTGCAAAGGGAACGCATTGCTCTAGGCGGACCCAGTGTTAGCAGATAACCAAGATCCCAAATGTACCTCCACGCGGTGCACCCTGGAAACAGAAATACAGCAACTCGAGCTGATTCTGGCCAAATCATTTGGGGATCGTGTCCGAGAATGTGAAGGTAGCAGATGGAAAGAGAATTGACTGCACAAGAGACAGACAATATCTCCGACGCCACCAGCATCACCACATATAGCGACACTGTCGACATACAGTGAAGCTAGTCAGTCCAGTCCGAACATTGGAGGGGCGGCCAATGTAAAATGCACGTAAAGGTAGATGCATGGCGAGAGTCAAATATATTTCTTACCGAGTACAATGAAACAATGAAAGGGCAGAACAGCGCTAGAGGGCAGCGCGAACTGCAAATATAAAATGAAAAGTTCCTTGGAAAGGGGAACTACAAGCTCCGTCAGCTCGAGGCGAGCTTCTAGTTACCTGTGTTCCTTACAGGCAGAGACCCAGACCCATTCATTGGCGTTTGGTAAAGCAAGAAGACCTAATCCAACTCTAATGTCGAGCCTTCCTAAACCGGAAATATGCTCGCGAAGAGAAAGGGTTCCGTACTCGATGCGCTCAGGCACAAAAGGGACAACGATTTAGCCCTGACCCAACTTTACTGTCAGGTTTTCCTACACCGGAAATACACTTGAAGAGAGAAAGGGTTCAGTACATGATGGGCTCAGGCGCTATTGGGACAAGGACGCTCAGCTCGAGAACCCCTTGCTCTCAAACGCGTGGTTGAGACTCGAACTTGGACAAGGGGTACACGATGTCGGTGAATGACACCTCGGCTAAGAAGGCGAAAGAGCCAGGGTCCAACTCCTCTGTTGAGTTCTTCCCCTTAAGGAACCAGGCTCACGGATGAGAAACGGTTCAGTACCCAATGGGCACAGGCACAGCACGTATAATTACACGAGGCAAGTTCATAGACAGTGGAACACCTCGTTCGAGTCAGACGAGAGCAAAAAATCGTCTGGGCGAAGAGTCTCCACTACGCGTGCCTGGAGACAGATATAGAGGCTGTCACAGGCTAAGGGTAGCCCACCCGAATTGTCAAGGCATGCCGAAATCGGATGTGCTAGGCCTACAAGGCGCATAACGGTGGCACAACGTAATCACGCTCCCGGCGGAAATCGCACGGATATCCGTGATGGTTACAATGGAGCGAACGACAAACAAAACAAACAAACAATCCATAAAGAAATAACGCTGGCGTTGGCTAGAACATATGCTACGCATGGGTATACAGGCATTCATCACAACGGAGACAACATTTGATGAGATGGACACATGAATACTGACTCGTTTTCATTACAAATTGTCCAAATATTGACACTGGTGTAGAAGTGAACTTTGAAGACCAAAGACTAATTGGAGAAGAATCATTGAAAGGTTACTGGGTCACAACCGGAACAAGTTACAGAAAACAGCAAATAACAGGAAGTAATGAAGAGCTTTATGCTGCCCTAATGGTCAAGGGGGTAATAAGTTAAGACATGACGAAAGCATATTACCTTAGATCAGTGGTTCTCAAACGGTGTCATATGGACCCATTGGACCACAAGTTGTGGCTGGGGTATCACGAAGATAAATTTATTGGTTTTTAATCTTCTTCAGCGTTCATTCTCGAACCTCCTCTGGATATCTCTTGTTCCAGGACAATGATCCTACTAGATAGATTTCCAGCAAGAGGTCGTCCATAGAATCGTTAGTGCGTTATATCGACACTTTATTTGCACTAATGGGCCGCCACATCCAACGTCGACCTTTCAAAATCTACTTTTGAACTTATAGTATGAAATTAGCACTAATAATTATTGTTGGTGTAAATATTTCGCCAAGTGATGCACATTGTGTTAGATGTCGAGGTCAGAGTTCATCAATTCCTCTTGAACCTTTCACTTCTAAGAAATGATCCAGCTGCGTGGCAGCAAGGCACAGAGCGCGTCTTCGATGACCAATTTAACGGACTTCATTTCCACAACAGGAAGCTGTGTAACCATAGTAACATTAAGATAGAAGCCAACACGTACTGGTATAGTCAAAATAGACTCCATGCTTAGGTTGAAAGAGCGTGCCTCGGCAAATAGTCTTCAATCTCTTAATTAACAAATAAGCTGAGAACCAGAACTATTCAGATAGCAAGGACACTCTACTGAATCTAAATGTTGCCTAGAATATATCTACAACTAAAATATGATGGGATGATGAATATGACATGTGTACCATATTCTAGGACCTCCTGTTAGCACTCTTACCACTGACGTTACAGGAAAAAACTCAGATCTCCTTGGGTGGAGGGGGGAACCCAGAAAACATCAGACGCATTTAGATGCATTATATAATGCATCTAACTATGGCGAGAGCCTGAGACGTGTCTTCGCAAAGGTAAGCGGGTCTACATTTTAATAAGGCATGATTCATTTTTGTTTGTAGTTTCCATAAGACATTTGGTGACCTTCTTTTTGAAACTCTTTACGGGTGTGGAAGATTTACCCATTGTTTGGTAAGATTCTTAGCACAAAAAGTTATGTTCTGACTTCCTAAGAGATTAGCTAATATGTGACAATTTTAATTTTATTTTCAGAGTTGGTTACCATATATAATACTTTGCACGTATTGCTTGCCTGACGTAGACTAACAACAACATTCAATGAAATAATTGAAAACATAAAGTATAATGAATTGCTTTTATTCTGATCATACGCCACTGCTGTTGATAGCCACGAAACTAACCATCCTTACTTAAACTGTATCTCACAACCAGGTCCATCAAGTCCTAACAAAATTGTCCTCTCAAAGTACACCTTTTTTACAATTATTTTTCCACTCAATCTAAATTGTATCTCGCTCTCTCTATCTCTCTCTTCCTCTCACCCTGCTAATGAAGTAGATACGTCTCCGGCTAAGAGAGAAGGCGGTTTTACCTAACAACAAATAGGGGGAAAAAACATAGCACGTAATTTTTTTCTGCAATGTTTGATGATTTCATTCGGGTGGGCAGGAGGGGACCATTTAAACACACCGGTAATAAGATGACGAAGGGAAGTATTCGTCCTTCAGCTTCCTTCCTAGTACTAAATCTCAAGTTCTAATTTGGGGGGAGGAGGGTAAACTCCTCAAACTTCCATTTTATCGACGTGGCTGCTTGTTCAATATCCAATATCTCTTTATATAAAAGATTTCAGCATTTCTATAATGTTTCACTGCCTCCTCTCTGTGTCCTCCAATCATCCACCCAGTAATATAATGCTCTCTTAATCCTCACTTTCTCTAATATTTTTATTCAACCCTTTTATCTTCTTCAAAATGTTTCCACTCATCCTTCTTGTAGTTTATTTCCCAGTCCTCCTGCGACAACTTTTATCTGACCCTCATCATCTAAGATTTTATATCTCCATTTTGTATAAACAAACTTTTATGATTACTTCTTTTTTTTTTCATTGACATACGACACGAAGTACACAAAAAGTGGTCAATGAGACAATAAGTAAATTCAGGAATAGCCTCAATAGGGTAATGAAGTAATGCTAATCACTAAAGACGCACATAATAACACACACAAATCGACGTTTCGACCAAAATGTCTTTATCAAGACAAAAATTAAAACAAAATTAAAACATACAACATAAAAAAAGACCGTCTGGATTATGGACATTCACATTGGCAAGTGTAATGTAGATTGACCGGAAGAGGTGAAACGACACCAGACAAGAAATATACAAAAATGTACATACATGTGACACGAAACAAACAGAAACTATGGAACACCTAGAATCATACATGAGACAGGCGCTCATTGATGCCGTCGGGTTTAAGAGTGTCATATTGGTAAATGTAGTGGTTCTCAAACGCAAGATGTGTAGTCGTCTGAGCAGCACGACTTAATAGCCGTAACCTGAATGTCCTGGGCGCCCCCAAATAGCCCGTGCTATTGAAGTGGACGTGTGCAGGATAACCCACATGGTTTTTTTTATGCTATACAGATGTTCACATAACCGGTCTGCGAGTCTCACCTATATATGTCATGTCGCAACGCTTGCAAATGATGGCATAGATGACGTTGCGGGACACACATGTGACGCTCTCCTCAATGGTGAAGGTGGTTTTAGGGAATGTGACAGACCGGGTTTGGGTGACATAGGAACGGGTGTGGGATTTGCAGCTGATGGTGCTGAAATTATTAGGAACGTCAGGCTTGGTGGTGACTCTGGACCAGTAGATCCCTGAGGTTCTTGTTACGTCTGTAAGCAACAAGAGGGGGGAGTGGGTCACAGAACACTTCCAACGTCTCGGGATCAGACTGAAGAAGAGGAAAATGACGAAGCAGGACATGACGAACGCTAAGGAGGTCGAAAGTGAGAACAAACTTGACCAAGTCAGAAGGGGAAGACTTTCGAGTGTTCAAGAGGGTGTCAAGAGGGGATGGGAGAGACTGCTCATTCAAAGAAGGGCAGACATGAGTACTCACTCAGGGTATAGGCGACAGTGGATTTCCATGAGAGGTCCTTTCCATCGGTGTTCCATAGGTATATCGATGATGGGATCGACATCACTGGCATGTCTGAGGCTGACCTGTCATGCTTCATACTTCATACAATTCTTTGATAATTTTACCCCGGTCATCAAGTTCACATCGGAGATCTCTACCTCCAATGTGTTCTTCCTGGACATATTAATCACTATCCAACCTTTCCGTCTCCGCACATCGGTACACTACAAACCGACTGATGTCCATAGCTTTATTCTGTACACCTTTTCTCATCTCTCTGACTGTCAAGGTTCACTTCCATTCTCCCAAGTCTTCGTCTCCGGCGCTTGTGCAGTTGCCAGGACGACTTCCTCAAGAACGCCTACGAGATGACATATTTTTTCCGCTGTTGCCTATAACACGAGAGGGTACTCATGTCTGTCATTCTTTGAGTGTGCAATCTCTCACGTCAGGACACCTTCTTGAACATGATCTTCCTTTTCTGACAGAGTCAAGCTTGTTCTCACTTTCGACCCCCATAGCTCTGCCGTTCGTTATGTCCTGCGTCGTCACCTTCCTCTTCTCCAATCTGATCCCGAGACGTGGGAAGTGTTCTGTGACCCCCTCCCCTTTCTTGCTTACAGACGTGACAAGAACCTCAGGGATCTATTGGTCCAGATCACATCCAGCCTGACGGTTTTAATCATTTTGGCACCATCAGCTGCAAATGCTACACCTGTGCCTATGTCACCCAGACACGGTCTGCCACATTCCCTAAAGTCACCTTCACCAATGAGGAGAGCTGCACATGTGTGTCCCGCAACGTCACCTACGTCATCATATGCAAGCGTTGCGCCATGACATATATAGGTGAAACTGGAAGTAGGTTCGCAGACCGATTCTGTGAGCATCTGCATAACATAAAAAACATTTGGGTTATCCTGTACACGTCCACTTCAGTGGCACGGGCCATCGGATCTCCCAGGACATTCAAGTTACGTCTATTTAGTCGTGCTTCTCTGACGACCGGACCCGTCTTGCGTTTGAGAACCGCTACATTTACTAATATGGCACTTTTAAACCCGATAGCATCAATGAGCGCCTGTCTCATGTATGATTCTAGGTGTTCCATAGTTTCTATTTGTTTCGTGTCACATGTATGTCTATTTTTGTATATTTCTTGTCTGGTGTCGTTTCACCTCTTCCGGTCAATTTACATTACACATGTCAATGTGAACGTCCATACTGCTTACTGTCCGTTTTCTGTTTTAATTTTGTTTTAATTTTTGTCTTGATAAAGGCATTGTGTTCGAAACGTCGATTTGTATGTGTTATTATGTGTGTCTTAAGTGATTAGCAAAACTTCATTACCTTATTCCTTGATTTACATGTTGGATTTTGGTTTTGTGCAGTAAGTATATATTACCAATAAAACAATCGAATCAGCCAAAATAAATGACGCAAACTGGTTTTTAGTGTCGGGTCGTTTCTACAGTGAAGCACGTTCTTGACTAAAGAAAATAAAAGAAGCAGCTTGAACTAGAGTGTGCTACTGGTTGAAAAGATATTTTCAAGATACGAGAACACAAGGAACTTGTGGAATGATGACTCCAATCTTTGAGAAGTCTAATTTTGAGTAGCTCATTATCCATCGCACTCGCTTGTTCTGTGTGTTGGTACATTTGTACGAGTGAGTGTACGTGTAGAATGCTTTACTTTTTGTAAAAACGTGTGTGATGAGAGTGAAATATGGCGAAAGAAAGAATGAATAAGGGAGTGATGGAAGTGAATTAAATCGTGAATGATTGAGTTTGATTGATACACAGAGGTATGAGAGACTAAGGAAGTTTGCGTGAGTTAGCTGATAAATCTTATAGTTGTAAAGTCACCCATAAGCCAAGCTGAAGTCGGATGTGGCATGCTTAATGGCGTAAATATCACAGCAAAGCCATACACTATGGCACAAACCATTCCGTGCTCCTTACTACATCCCGCTAATATGAGAACGAACGCAGAAGAAGATGAGAGAACGTGAATGAGAGTGTTATTTGAGTTACGGTGACAGAGTGTTATTTGAGTACTGGTGAATAGGTGTTGAGTTGCAGTGAACGAGAGAGTGTTATTTAATTTGCAGTGAATGAGAGATTGGTATTTAATTTGCAATGAACAAAAGAGTGTTATTTAATTTGCAGTGAATGAGAGAGTGTTATTTAATTTGCAGTGAATGAGAGAGTGTTATTTAATTTGCAGTGAATGAGAGAGTGTTATTTAATTTGCAGTGAATGAGAGAGTGTTATTTAATTTGCAGTGAATGAGAGAGTGTTATTTAATTTGCAGTGAATGAGAGATTGGTATTTAATTTGCAGTGAATGAGGGAGTGTTATTTAATTTGCAGTGAATGAGAGTGTTATTTAATTTGCAGTGAATGAGAGAGTGTTATTTAATTTGCAGTGAATGAGAGAGTGTTATTTAATTTGCAGTGAATGAGAAAAAATAAAGGATAAGGGATAGTGAGATTATAATATAATGGGAGTGCAGCAAGTGAAATAGAGACTGAATGACAGAGTGGGGAAGTGAAAGTGACATGATATAATGTTAGTGCAGAAAGTAAAAGGGAGACTGAATGACAGAGTGGGGAAGTGACAGTGACATGATATAATGTTAGTGCAGAAAGTAAAAGAGAGACTGAATGATAGAGTGGGGAAGTGACAGTGACATGATATAATGTTAGTGCAGAAAGTAAAAGGGAGACTGAATGACAGAGTGGGGAAGTGAAAGTGACATGATATAATGTTAGTGCAGAAAGTAAAAGGGAGACTGAATGACAGAGTGGGGAAGTGACAGTGACATGATATAATGTTAGTGCAGAAAGTAAAAGGGAGACTGAATGACAGAGTGGGGAAGTGAAAGTGACATGATATAATGTTAGTGCAGAAAGTAAAAGGGAGACTGAATGACAGAGTATGGAAGTGACAGTGACATGATATAATGTTAGTGCAGAAAGTAAAAGAGAGACTGAATGACAGAGTGGGGAAGTGAAAGTGACATGATATAATGTTAGTGCAGAAAGTAAAAGGGAGACTGAATGACAGAGTGGGGAAGTGACAGTGACATGATATAATGTTAGTGCAGAAAGTAAAAGAGAGACTGAATGCCAGAGTGGGGAAGTGAAAGTGACATGATATAATGTTAGTGCAGAAAGTAAAAGGGAGACTGAATGACAGAGTGGGGAAGTGACAGTGACATGATATAATGTTAGTGCAGAAAGTAAAAGGGAGACTGAATGACAGAGTGGGGAAGTGAAAGTGACATGATATAATGTTAGTGCAGAAAGTAAAAGGGAGACTGAATGACAGAGTATGGAAGTGACAGTGACATGATATAATGTTAGTGCAGAAAGTAAAAGAGAGACTGAATGACAGAGTGGGGAAGTGAAAGTGACATGATATAATGTTAGTGCAGAAAGTAAAAGGGAGACTGAATGACAGAGTGGGGAAGTGACAGTGACATGATATAATGTTAGTGCAGAAAGTAAAAGAGAGACTGAATGCCAGAGTGGGGAAGTGAAAGTGACATGATATAATGTTAGTGCAGAAAGTAAAAGGGAGACTGAATGACAGAGTGGGGAAGTGACAGTGACATGATATAATGTTAGTGCAGAAAGTAAAAGAGAGACTGAATGATAGAGTGAGGAAGTGACAGTGACATGATATAATGTTAGTGCAGAAAGTAAAAGGGAGACTGAATGACAGAGTGGGGAAGTGAAAGTGACATGATATAATGTTAGTGCAGAAAGTAAAAGGGAGACTGAATGACAGAGTGGGGAAGTGACAGTGACATGATATAATGTTAGTGCAGAAAGTAAAAGGGAGACTGAATGACAGAGTGGGGAAGTGAAAGTGACATGATATAATGTTAGTGCAGAAAGTAAAAGGGAGACTGAATGACAGAGTATGGAAGTGACAGTGACATGATATAATGTTAGTGCAGAAAGTAAAAGAGAGACTGAATGACAGAGTGGGGAAGTGACAGTGACATGATATAATGTTAGTGCAGAAAGTAAAAGGGAGACTGAATGACAGAGTGGGGAAGTGACAGTGACATGATATAATGTTAGTGCAGAAAGTAAAAGAGAGACTGAATGACAGAGTGGGGAAGTGAAAGTGACATGATATAATGTTAGTGCAGAAAGTAAAAGGGAGACTGAATGACAGAGTGGGGAAGTGAAAGTGACATGATATAATGTTAGTGCAGAAAGTAAAAGGGAGACTGAATGACAGAGTGGGGAAGTGACAGTGCCATGATATAATGTTAGTGCAGAAAGTAAAAGGGAAACTGAATGACAGAGTGGGGAAGTGACAGTGACATGATATAATGTTAGTGCAGAAAGTAAAAGAGAGACTGAATGACAGAGTGGGGAAGTGACAGTGCCATGATATAATGTTAGTGCAGAAAGTAAAAGGGAAACTGAATGACAGAGTGAGGAAGTGACAGTGGCATGATATAATGTTAGTGCAGAAAGTAAAAGAGAGACTGAATGACAGAGTGAGGAAGTGACAGTGACATGATATAATGTTAGTGCAGAAAGTAAAAGGGAGACTGAATGACAGAGTGGGGAAGTGACAGTGACATGATATAATGTTAGTGCAGAAAGTAAAAGGGAGACTGAATGACAGAGTATGGAAGTGACAGTGACATGATATAATGTTAGTGCAGAAAGTAAAAGAAAGACTGAATGACAGAGTGAGGAAGTGACAGTGACATGATATAATGTTAGTGCAGAAAGTAAAAGGGAGACTGAATGACAGAGTGGGGAAGTGACAGTGCCATGATATAATGTTAGTGCAGAAAGTAAAAGGGAAACTGAATGACAGAGTGAGGAAGTGACAGTGACATGATATAATGTTAGTGCAGAAAGTTAAAGAGAGACTGAATGACAGAGTGAGGAAGTGACAGTGACATGATATAATGTTAGTGCAGAAAGTAAAAGGGAAACAAAATGATGTAATGGTAGACAGAACTAAGAATTGAGAATGACAGTATGATATTATGGTAGTGATGATTGATTGAGAGAGTAGAAGAGGGAGGGAATTAAACATATAGACCGCTTGCAGGGTTCATATGTCGGGTCATTGGCCCAAATAAAAAAAACAGCGATACAACGCATCTCTGTTCTATGAACTATATCCTTCTGAAAATCTAGTACAACACATGTATTGCTACAAGCTGATTCAGCGGGAGTTTGAGAGGGAACTTTCAATAATAGATAGAGTTTAAGAGAACAAATGCGGAATGTGTGAGCAATGGCCCAAGAGACGGACCACTCACTATGTAACATCAAACCCTCTAGAAGATGAAATTACCTAAATGGTGGTAGTAACTCTTCTAGCGAGAACCACAAATCATATTATATGCGTAATTACATTGTTTTCCCCTCTCTCTGCGAAATGTGTAGCTCTTCTCAAAGTATTGCACACCGTTAAGCGTTGAAGTCTTCTCTTCAGAGTTGAGAGTAGGAGGTAAAGCTATTTAGAATCTACCACACTCCCTCACTCTTTGTTTTTCCTCTCACGCGCGAGCATACACACACACACACACACACACACACAAAGTTATGAATTTAAAAAAATGGTAGATATTGTTTTTGGTAGCATATCCTATTCAGAATATAGCTATCAACCCAGAATTTTTTGGTTGTAGTGATTTTCTAGACAAAATATATACGTTCAGTAGTTTGCCACTACTTTCTTAACGGTCAGGAAGCACAAATGCACGCGGCTGGATTTGAGCCGGGTACTTTGGCTATCACATGGTGCTCAGACTACGCCGCCACAGGGCTAGACATAAGAGACGTAGCTCGTAATTTCTGCATATTGTTTGACCATGACCGTCTCCAATCAACTTCATTAATTTCTTTAGACCTTTCAGCTGAATTAATTAGGACCGCAATCGTTACGTTTTTGATTATTGTTGGGATTTCGATTTGTCGCTATTTACACACTAGGAATCGCGTGCCACAAATAACCAAGACGCCTCTAAGTATGTAAATAGTTACCAACTGAAAGCCCCACAAGAGCCACATCCACTAACATGACTTTTCTAAATAACAGGTCTTACTAGAGACGGTCGTGACTTCAGGCAATGAGTAAGAGATAGTGACAAGTGTCATGTGACGTATTCCTTCCAGAACGTTGTCTTCCCAATGAACTCTCTGAACCTCTCTCTGTCTTGGGCGATGTGGCTTGCATTTTCTAGCGATGTATTCATGTTATCTTTAATGTCGTCAGTCCATCGTCTTCTTGGTCTGTCCCTTCTCCTCTTCCCAGGTACTCTTCCCTCCATTATTTGTCTTTCTAAACAGTACTATGAATATTATGTAATTGCTACACCACAAGATCACAATCCTAGAGAAAAAGTTCGATTATACCACGTGTCAATATAGACTTCAGGAAATAAGTAACAAAGTGCAAAAGTAACAAAATATGAGAAAACAGAACAGATAAAGAGAGAGAGAAAAAGTTATTGGAACATGTTCACTTATAGAGAGTTTGTGTAGATTCGGAATAATCCATTCATTCATTTTCCTTTAGCGCTGAAGTTCTGTGGAATTCTTGAATAGTATGAATATTGGTTGTTTTACTTTCTCTAAGTATTGTTCTTCTGAGTGTTTCTTTTGGTCTACCCCTTGCTCTTTTGCCTGTAGGTATCCATTCAAGAAATTGGTGGTGTATTCTTTTGGTATCTGCGCGTAGGACATGCCCGATGTAATAATAATAGAGATAAAATTAATGCGTTACGTGTGCCAGAGTAAGGGAAGCACATCTCAGCAAAAAGAGAACCCTTCGTAAGATAGAAACGTGGAGTGGATGGGATTGAGCTCTCAAGAGGTCTGGTGAACATCAGAGGCCGAACTAAAGCTCATAGTCCTGAAATAGCGAATGAATTAGACGTAAAGATCAACGTCGAAATCCATAACGGACAACCAGAAGTTGCACGAAGAAGCACGGAAGGAGAAAGGTTGGGCACCGAGAGCGGCATCACGAAGGGGACAGACAACAGACTGTGTTTATCAACAGATAGAGTTAGATGCATGGAAAGTGGATAATGTCTCGCAGTTCACACTAACGTCGCATGGATTTATTACTATGGAAATTTATATCAATTCGGAGTCATGGGGGATCACGAAGTTACTCAGAGGGACGAGAGAAGGTAGTTGCTCTTACTCATAGAGCAGAGATCCATATAGAGTTGGCGGTTAGCTGTTTCTCGGCGAGCGGGTCTCTTTATATCAGACCAGTTGCTCTTACACGAAAAATGTGGTTCTTTTCCTGAGATAGGAACTTTGAGAGCGATCTGCAGACAACCGGAACTTCGCAAATTGAGCGAGATGTCTTCCTTTGTACGAGAAACTGCAGAGTCAAGACACTAAGAAATAGAAATTATTTATAGATATATAATTACTGACATTTAAATCATCAGAACGGAGCTCATCAGTTAGGAAAATAGTGTGTATACTAGACTTGTAACGTACAAGAGTTGGGAAGTGTTTAGTATCAGAAGCAAGAGATCAGGCCAGAAGTAGGGTTAGTGATGAAATGTTGTAGCTAGAAGTTAGGAACATTTACATATTTGTGGGTTGTGCGAGTCAATCAACATATTGAGCGTAGCTCAGACTTGCTTTTATATATAGACAGATATAACAAGATATAGAGAGGGAGAGATACTTTGATTTACAGTATTGCTACTCATTTCCATTGTTGATTATTGGAACGTTTATTGTTCTAATAAACATTATGGTATAGTTCATCATGAGTCACATTCTTGAGTCCGACTGCCTGAGTGAGTAATATGTTAGATTTGAGTTCCCATTCTAAAAGTGAAATCGAATATGAGAGACCACAAGACGCAGATATCGCAGTCAAGCTGCTAACCATAACAAAATACTGTCCGTTCTCCCGAACTACATGCTACTAACAGACTGGATTATGAGATCGAATGCTGTATAAGAGCTATGATTAAAACGCAAACAACATGCAAGTAATAACGGGCATGCTACAATACATTTGACGTCGGAGTAGTTAGTGCGTTGACTTCAGGGTCATGTGATCCAAGATTCCATATCCAATTGAAATGAAAATATTGTTTTTTAATCACCAACGGCTCCTAGACTGATCGGTCCTAGGAATTATTTTTTTTAATGGTAGCATATCATATACAGGATGTAACCATCAAAATTTTTTGGCTTTAGTGATTGTATTGGCAGTAGTTCAGTAGTGTTTCATTGCATTCTTCTTCTTCTTCTTCTTCTTCTTCTGCGTTCGTTCTCAAACTCCTGCTGATTAGCAGGATGTAGTCCGGAGAACGGAATGCGTTGTCATGGTTTACATCATTGCTGCGATATCTGCGCCTTTCGGCCTGACACATCCGACTTCCGCATGGCTTTGGTCCACTGACCATATATGGGATGGGACAGCCAACTCCATCCCACAACCTCCTTAGTCGCCTTTTACGACATGCGTTGAAGGTAAACAGTGTTGCTATTCTTTACTCCCCTTTCGTGCCCCGGCAACACACGGGCGTCATTGCATTCTGAATAGTCGACGAAATGCAAAATTGCCTGTGGCTTGGTTTCGAACTTGGTACCTTGGCCGCCATAGATGCGCCCTGTACCAAGCCGCCACAGAGCTGTACCCTAAGGAAATGGGTAATATTTTTTCTTGTGAAAGTAAAGGTGTCAATGAAATACACATACAGGTCCTAATATAAATCTCAATGACGTAGAAAAGTGAAACTTTTACTTTAAAACAGTACACAAGTGTTATTTCAAACAACGGTCTTCAACATAGGTCATATGGTACCCCTTGGACTACAGCAAGGGTTCTCAATCTATTCAGATGGAGAGCACCGGCCACATGTAATCGTTAGTGTTTGCGAGCACTTTTCAAATACCATGGTGATGAGCACTTCTCATTACGAGAGCACGAAGGTTAAGACCGTCTGGGCTACATGATTTTTTCTGGAGAAGAAGATATATCGGAAATTAGGTAAGGATACGGACCTGACTATGCAGTCATCATCATCATCATAAGGTGCTGAATAGAAGGTTGCCTGCATAGAACCTCCAACTTTCTTTGTGCGATTGTTTGTAGCTTAGATGTGATATCTGCGCCCTTCGACCAACACATCTCACATTGGAATAATTTGGAGGCTGTCCATAAATTATGTCAACACTTTTTGTGAAATTGTTGACCCCCTCTCACCTTGTCATACTTTTGTCAAGAATCAAGAAGACCCCCCTCCCCCACACCAACTTTAAAATATTTTCAGAAATAAGTCCGGGAAAAAGCAACATAATTTGTAACAAATTTTTTAACATTTTTGTTTTCAAATTTACACAACTTAATTGATGTATCCTATATTTAACAAATGTTTTGTTGTTGCAAACTTTTGTCAATCCCCCCTCCTCCCCTCCCTACGTGTCAACAAATGTCAAACATTTTCCAGTCACCACCTCCCCACTTAATTGTTGACGTACATTATGGACAATCCCTTTCTTTTGTTCTGGTGGTATACTCTGCTAGACAGTACTCTGTCCTACCCACATAGTCATTTGTATCCATACCTGCGTCTTGTCCGCCCACCTCAACTCTGTCCTACCCACATAGTCATTTGTATCCATACCTGCGTCTTGTCCGCCCACCTCAACTCTACCTTCAAGTTAAGTCTTCAACAACATATTATGTTATTTCATATGTCCAGAACATTACATAAACAGCAAAATATTTTGACGTTATTCTATAAAGTATATAATCATCTTTTCCTACGCGTGTAGTCAAACTCCTGCAGATTAGCAGGATGTAGTTTGATGATATTGACATCTCAGAACAGTATCAACAAGCTTTAAAAAAAAAGAGAGAATTCTACATCTAGTCTATATTAATGTATGGCTCAAAAACATGGACAATAAACAAACAATTAGAAGAGAGAATCGATACCTTTGAGATGTGGGTATATAGAATAATAGAGAGAACATCATGGAAAGTGAAGAAAATAGAGGAACTAACAACACTTAATATGAAGAAAGAATTGTTACAGGAAATATACATCAAGCAAATAAAATATTTTGGACACATTAAAAGACATGACACCTGGTTGAAGACGTTATTTGAGGGTAAAATCGAAATGATGTGAGCAAGAGGTAGGCAGAGAAACAAGTGGGAGAGTAACATCACAAGATGGACAGATTAAAATCTCGCAGAGTCTATCTATCTATCTATCTATCTATACGCTGTGGCCCTTGTTTGCAGTGCGGCGTCTGTGGTCTCGCAGAGTGCACCACCAAAACAAGAGACAGGAGATGTTGGAGGTCTGTTGTAGCCAACCTTTGTTGCGGTGATGATTAAGCACTTGGTGATAATGGGTCAGAAGAACAAAATTCATTTGTGTCACCGTTTACAGCTTAGTTGTGATATCTGCGCCTTTCAACTCGCACCCCTTCCCCCCCCCTACTGAAATAAATTATAGAATAATCAGAATCATATACGCTTCATATGGTGTGTTTTTTTTAGATCCCAGTATGAGTATGGAAGAAGAATTACTCTGAAAGAGGGCTATTGGCGAAAATAAGTTAAGAATCACTGGTATAAGTTAAGAATCACTGGTATAGATAAGAATTCGATGCACATGTGCAGATGATTTGCGCCGACGGTTGTGCTTACCTTCTCATGGTGTTAGACATACATTTATAATGTCATTAAATGTTTAGTTTCTCTTTGTTACGTCTAGTTCAGTTACGTGCGTTCGTTATGGACGTGAGAGTGCGTCTTGGTGTGTGTGTGTGTTTGTTTCAAGGCTGAATTGGACAAGTGAATACGCTTATGGTGCAAGGATGAATGAAAGGTTTGGTGGGTGAAGAATGAATGAAACGATAGATGAATCTATGATATTGGAAACGTTGGATGGATGATTGAAATCATTTACAGGTCTATACCTAAATTACAGTGTGAAGTTTTTTTTAATACATTAAACTGATTGGACTAATATATCTTGATCATTTTTGTGTTCACAGTTTTAAGAATTATGTCCATATAAAGCTAGATGGATCCTTCAAACTTTTTAAGATGCTGGGTGATGTCTATGATATTTTGCATGTATTTAATTTAGTAAAAGCCTATTTTGCCAAGCAATTATGTAAATGAGAAATATTTGTGCATTTTTACAAAGTATATTGTTCTTATTTAGTTTCAATTCTACTAGTTTACTCCAATGAAATATTCAGTAATGATACCATTTTAGTTTAGTTAGAAAAAGCATTCAATTTTTAGCCAAATAACTTCTTCCCCTCCAAATCCCACATTATAAAGAAACGGGTATCACGTCCATAAAAATATTCATATACTAATTTTTCTATATATTATATAATATTTACTTCCGAAGACGGATGTGGTGGGCCATTGGTGCAACAAAATAAAAACTGCGGCACAACGCATTTCCATTCTCCGATTCTCTGGACTACATCCTACAGAATATCTAGTAGGACCATTGTCTTGTTTCAAGAGAGATCCAGCGGGAGTTTGAGAATGAACGCTGAAGAAGAAGAATATAATATTTTTTCTACATGTTATGCACGCCTTAACCGAATACACGTGAAAAACCAACACAACATATTTTTACATGGAAGATCTTACATGGTTTAAGATGGGGTATTGATATTGGAAGGAGGAACGAAAACGTGGATGAATCTATAATATTGGAACGGATAGACGGGCAGTGGATAGATGAATCGATGTACGAATAGCTTAATTAATGGACAAGGAATGGCCAATCTGGCGATTGAAATGATGGATGTGTCCATGTGAAGATGAATGGACAGTGAAATTGATGAAGGGTGAGCAATGTGGGACGGTGCACGTAACTAACAACAACATACAATAAAGCTGAGACAGCAGAAAAACTAATTTACTCTATTCATAAGCTGCTGCGGGAACTGACATTTGATCCTGTTGTCACATTAGAGTCCTTGAGTGTGGTGCGTGATTCAGCATACGACGGATAATGATACAAACAGGGGGGCATATCATGTATCTTATCCGGAGCCTAGGTGAAAGAGGGGGAAAAAAATTCTAGATATAAGGGAAGTAAGTAGTCTAGACATGATGGCAGTAGAAACTTTACACGTGAGATAATAGAGTATTTCAAATGTGAGCAGTATAGATCAGTAATGCATTCAGGGCCGTAGATACATTCCCCTAATGGGAGAGGAGTTACCTTAAAAAACGTCATTCGTGAGATTTCTAGTGTAAATTTCATTATTTGATGATGCAACTTTTTTGTTTTAAAAAAACCCCACAAGAATGGATTTTAAGCAACCTTTTGATGAAATTTCTAGTACTAAAAATCATATTATGATTAGAAAATGTGCAAGTGATGGGAAGGGGCTCTTTAACTCCACATACACTCCCTTTGTCTAAGGACTTGAATGCAATATTGACTATTATCAGGTGCCGTTTCCGCATCGAAGGTTGGCTGCAACGATCTTCCAACATCTGTCGCTTGCCTTGGTAATGCACTAGATTGTATAATGTCAATATCATGGTAGCATTGTTTTTGACAAGGAATCATGTCGACGTAACATGTCCAAACCATGCAAGTTTTATCAGTTTTAACTGAACAGGAATAAACAGTTGAGAGAAATGTACTCAGCACAACACTGCAAGGATATATTGAACCATAGAAGAACTTCAGACAATGATATAATTCATCCATAAGACTGGTATAATGGTGTAGACATCAAGTAGTGAGGTGGGGGTGGGATAAGAAAAACAAAAATTTTAGAAGATTCCAAAAATATATCAGAAAGATCTCAGAAAGATCTCAGAATCGTTGAATGCATCCACTAGCAGCAGCAGCAGTTACAAGATTCCAAAAATATATCAGAAAGATCTCAGAATCATTGAATCACTGGCAGCAGCAGCAGTGGCTACAAGAGTGAACAAAAGAGACATGCCAACTGATCATCAACCAAATTGTGCCAGGATGGAAAATAATATTTTTTAGATCTGCTAGACAAGGATGAGTAATCTCCTGATTTTCTCTCTTCATTTTACATGAGCATAGTTGACCAAAATGTGAAATTGCGGTAAGACCTGAGACATTTTAATAATATTAATTTGTATGTCGCTATGTCTAGTTGCTAGTTTGTTCTATTGACTAATATTGGTAATATTTATACCTACTTCCGTTAATTTTCATATGTGCCTTGTGTTACCCAGCGCCACCCCCATTTCCAGAATCTGGTTGTTTCCTGACACTGGAACTTTATTCCAATAGTGAGGCCCAAGACACCCTTATGTTGCCGAGAAACAAAAGGGAATAAAATAATATCGACGCTGTTACCTGCTAGGAATATCGTAAGAGGCTAAGGATGTCCTAATATCCTAAGGATGTTTGGGGGATGGAGTCGACTGTTCTTCTTGATTCATGATTAGAAACTAGCTTCACAGCACGTGGGGCATTCCCATAAGTGCTCCGCTCTCCGTTCCAGTAGCCATCTCGGTGTATGTAGACTCCAGAGTCCCGGTAAGGTGTTGATTGCGTGATCTTCGGGGCCTTCCAAAAGATTTACTTTTCCTTCCCTCCCCTCTAGATACTCCCATTTCAAACATTCTCTGTATGTGTACATTCTCAGCCTCATTGATATCATTTTCATCTTGAAATGAATTTACTACTGCCTTGATCAAGTCTGCTTTATCTCTTCTCAGCATTGTGCTGTCTATCACCGCATTGCCTGCCAATAAGTCGGCTCTTTTGTTTCCTCTGACCCCCAGCATGACGAGAATAGTATATCTATTTAATGTTTTGGGCAATTGAGCTGATCAATAAATCCCACCATTCTTTTCTCAGCATGTACTTTTCTATCTTGCGCTGCATGCTTTGAGAATCTGTGAGTGTTACCGAGTGTGTTGATGTATCGGTTATCAACCAATTAAGTGCTACTGTAAACTCTTTAGTTCAAGCACAACGTCGGCCTGTCGGAACAACATGGTAACTGTTATCGAAGGTTACGACTATGGGATCCTCAGGAAAAAACGAAATCACAAGCGCATCAGAATACATGTTCCATCCCATAGGAGTGCATATGATACATGGATACATAAGTCCAGGCTGAAGTCGGATGTATTGGGCCGAAAAATTCAAGTATCACAATTAAACTGTAAACGATCACTCAACTCATTCCTTTCTCTGGACTACATCTTACTAATATGCAAGTGTTTGAGAATTAACGCAGAAGTACATCACGAAAACATAAGATGGTTGAACACGTTTATCTGATTGAATTTCTACATACTTCTTAAATCTATGTTTGTTCTCAAACTCCTGCAAAAAGTAGTCTAGAGAAAGGAATGTGTTGTGTCATTATTACACCTTTATCATCATCAGGTGAGATTCTTTCCAGAACGTAGTCTTCCCTGTAGATCTCTTGAATTCTCCGCGGTCTTAAGCAAATTGCTCCGCTTCTTTTAGAGACATGCTCAGGCATTCTTGAATTTCTTTTGTCCAACGGTGTCTTGGGTGGCCTTTGCCCGTGTTGTCTTCTATCATCCTTTCCAGTAATACTCTCTCCATGCCGTCATGACCTTAATGTGACCGGAAAAAAAAACTAACTTTTCCTTTAATATAGTATTCAGAAGCCAGCCTTCCTAGACGTTAATTGTTCTTAACACCTCCCGGTTTGTTTTCCTCAGATCTCTTCTATAGCACCTTAATTCAAATGATGTTATTCTCTTGGTCACTGTTTTATTTAGTGTCCATGCTTCACATCCATATGTCCCACAGGAAACACACTGAATCATAGTAAACACGACTTGGTTCTTATGTTAGTATCCTGCCATAGTTTACTTTATTCTTTAATTTTGACATCGCCATTGCAGTTTTCTTAATTTCAACTGCGCAGACACCCGCATTGTTTATATTAGTAAATAATCAAAATGTGCCACTTCTTCTAAATTGCAGTTCTCAATATTAATTTTGGGTCTTGGTTTCGTTTTGTCAGTTGCCATTATTATTGGATTTTTTTTCCTTATTTAAGAACATGTTGTGCTGTTCGCTGAACTTTTGGGTTGACTTGATTATATTTAGTAGGTCGAATTCGTTTGTCGTTAATAGCACCGTGTCGTCTGCATATCTCTGGTATCTGCAGTCCTCCTATATTTACGGGTCTGAAATTAGGCTTCATTGTTTCTTGTCTTATGTTTTTCACCCCATCCATAGACAATTCCTTGGCACTATATTATTCCTGTATTACACCTTAGCTGCGATAAAATGACTGATACAGATCAGAAAGAAAACAGAATTAGAATTACAACAAGCAAGAATAACATCCCAGAAAGGAGAAGCATATGCAGCAAGACGTTGTACTCAGTCATAGTTGGTCAGTGATGTACTCGCATATGGAGGGACTCATTACAAACATCTTCGTTCATTATCAAACCACTGGCGATTACCCTGATTATCCGACTAGACATCGTGGTATGTTATGAAATACAATTGGATTGAGATATCTGAGCCTTAGGTCCGACAAAATGTATATCAGCATTATTTTTACGTCTATGGGATGGAATAACCAAGTTCACCCTAAACCTTCTCAAGTAGCCTCTTATAATATGCATAAAAGTTACATAATTGTCTTTGATCATCTTTCGGGGACCAACACCCGCGATAGATACACAAAATGTATATAATCAGCTATTGAAGGAACAAGGATGTCACGTGAATGTTGAGAATATCATGAACTGTTGAACAGTTGTGATAATAATAAAGTGATAAAAGAGTTTAACACACAAAATAAGTTTGTTTGGAAAATCTGGAATAGACGATGACTGTTTTTGGTGGAAATAGAGAAGTAAGTGTTTGAGGCACACAACGGCAGCTGACAGAATCAATACAAGATGAAACAGGTGAGACAAAATCAATGTACAGTGAAACAGATGAGACCAAATCAATGCACGATAAACAGGTGCAGAAAAATCAATGTTAGAAAACAGGTTGAGCAAAATCAATGTAAGAAAAAACAGGTATTGCACAATCGATGTAAGAGTATATACAGGTGGGTTAAATCTATGTTAAACTAAACAGGTGGTGCAAAATCAATGTAAGAAAAAACAGGTATTGCACAATCGATGTAAGATTATATACAGGTGGGTTAAATCTATGTTAAACTAAACAGGTGGTGCAAAATCAATGTAAGAAAAAACAGGTATTGCACAATCGATGTAAGATTATATACAGGTGGGTTAAATCTATGTTAAACTAAACAGGTGGTGCAAAATCAATGTGAGACGGAGATGTAAAATTAGCAAAGGGCACTATAGAAAAACAAAATCAACAGCGGACGAGAAGGGGGGGGGGGAATCAATAGAAGACAAACACTGGCCGGGAAGGGTTGTTGGAGCAAAATCAACAAAAGCAAAACATAAATGAATATCCGCACATTATTTGGCAGAAGAACAAAATCAACCGAGGATAATTCAGAGGGAGAAAATCAACAGAAAACAAAGAACGGGGTAAAATCAATAGAGAACCAAACAAAATAAGATATTCCACAGAGAACCAGACAAAGCGCAAATCAGCGATAATTAGACACAGGGACTAAATTAACAGAGAATCAGAGAAAGTAGTAAAATTAATAGAGGAGAATAGAGAGAAAAAAAAAGAGAGAGAGAGAAATTATAGAGGATTTGAAGTCATCAAAAATTTCACCGTCCAAACTGATGTATGATCAGTGATAGTAAAGTAAATGACCAAAAGCGTCCAGTAAAGATGCCAGTTACCATGGAGATGTTGTCAGAAACGGTCAGGAAGACTATTGACTGATTAGACTAATAAAAAAATTTTGTGCCAGACTTTAAATATATCATTTCTTATTGATTTTGGCATACTGATTTAAAATATCATAATTTCTCCAATTGACTGGAGAATTGACTGGTTGTTGTTGTTTTTAATGATAAATTTAAAATTCAGCAATACAAATTTCATGTATACGTGTTTAATCTCTTTGATGAACAGTTAGTTATTAGCATTATAAAAATTGTTATCACAAATTCAGTTAATTGATATTTCACCATAAAGTGTTAAAACAAATAAAAGATACTATTTAAAGTTTACATATAATGTTTCTAAAATGCACATTTGAGCCCCTACGTCATTATTCAATAGTTGTTCTAGCTCTTTGCTTGCTATGTGGCCAATCGGTGAGGTGTATCTTGTCACAGTCCAACATTAATCAGCAAGTATTGAAGATCCAAATGCCTTGATTACTTGTCTCCAAAGCAGCAATGTCTTGGTGAAATCGTTCACCATGTTCATTACTGACCGTACCGCGGTTGGATTTTAAAAAATCCAGGTGAAAATCTAAAAAAATAAAATTTTAAAGACATGTTGCAGCCTAGACTCTTATACAACAGAAGATTTGATTTTCTCCAATTTATTTGTAATTATCAGATTTGATTTTCTCCAATTTATTTGTAATTATCAGATTTGAGTTTCTCCAATTTATTTGTAATTATCAGATTTGATTTTCTCCAATTTATTTGTAATTATCAGATTTGATTTTCTCCAATTTATTTGTAATTATCAGATTTGATTTTCTCCAATTTATTTGTAATTATCAGATTTGATTTTCTCCAATTTATTTGTAATTATCAGATTTGATTTTCTCCAATTTATTTGTAATTATCAGATTTGATTTTCTCCAATTTATTTGTAATTATCAGATTTGATTTTCTCCAATTTATTTGTAATTATCAGATTTGATTTTCTCCAATTTATTTGTAATTATCAGATTTGATTTTCTCCAATTTATTTGTAATTATCAGATTTGATTTTCTCCAATTTATTTGTAATTATCAGATTTGATTTTCTCCAATTTATTTGTAATTATCAGATTTGATTTTCTCCAATTTATTTGTAATTATCAGATTTGATTTTCTCCAATTTATTTGTAATTATCAGATTTGATTTTCTCCAATTTATTTGTAATTATCAGATTTGATTTTCTCCAATTTATTTGTAATTATCAGATTTGATTTTCTCCAATTTATTTGTAATTATCAGATTTGATTTTCTCCAATTTATTTGTAATTATCAGATTTGATTTTCTCCAATTTATTTGTAATTATCAGATTTGATTTTCTCCAATTTATTTGTAATTATCAGATTTGATTTTCTCCAATTTATTTGTAATTATCAGATTTGATTTTCTCCAATTTATTTGTAATTATCAGATTTGTTGCTTCCACGAAATTGTCCACCACTGACTTAAATGCAAGCCATGCTTCTTTTTAACAAGCAAATAAACTCATCATTGCGAAGAATTTTTTCGAAATTGCGGACCAACAAACACTCTCTTATTTTAGCTTCACTCAGTTTTGGAAATTTTCTGAAGAGGTATTTGAAAGCATTATCAGTTTTATCCAATGCCTTGACAAAGTTTTTCATGAGACCCAGCTTAATGTGAAAGAGTGGTAACAAAATCTTACTACTGTTAAAAAGTGATGGGTTCTTCACGTCCACGTTGTAATGACTGCCTCACTGGTCAATGTCTTCTGATGTAATGGTCACTGTGTGCACGACTATCCCACTCGTAGAGAAATCAACAGCACTTTGTATATCCACCCTGTAGTCCAAGCAAAAGAGCTACCAATTTTAGGTCCCCACATAGTGACCAATGATGATGATTGCAGTTTATACACTTCAATAATTGCTTAATATTTTCATACGTTTCTTTCATATAAAATGAATGACCAACTCGAGCTGACAGCAAAACATTACCATTATTCAACAAAACAGCTTTAAGACTTGTCTTGGATGAATCAATGAAAAGCCTCCATTCTTCTGGGTTGTAATATAGAGGTTATATTGATATAGAGGGTTGCCATTAAACCGGAAATTTTTGGCACACAGACAGGTCACCCACTTTTAAAGAAAAAAAATTAGTAAGTGGCTTCTGGTGGTTCCTAGACACAGAAATATTTTAACATCTTCTGCTATAATATTCCACTATTTTAATCTGGAACCCAGAAGCCCAGCCTTGTTCTTGAGTAAATTCAGTCTCTTACAAGATCATTCAGTTCACTTTGAGTAATTAAGTGTGGTTTTGTAGATATAGTTTGTTCAAATTTCGGGTCTATTGAGGTTGATGGCTCAGAAATATCCTCTTGTTCGTCATTGGAAGCAGCTGAAAATGATTCTCGCACTTTGGGAACTGGTAGGGAATCTTAGTGTGGTACCGGAAATATTACAGAGGGGATGCTTGGATTTTGCAGAATCCATTTTTTCTCCTTTGATATTTTTTTCTCAATTGGAGGCACCATGCAAAAGTAACAGTTAATAATATGATCAGTGGGCTCTCTCTCCAAATCATTGGAACTGCAAATGGCATAGCTTGCCCCTTTTGTCAGCCAAAAAAACCACAGTTTAAGATGTGCAGCACAGGTATTGCAAGAATGTGTGGTGCCCAACTGTTATCTTCATCTCCTATCCTGCAGTCAAATTACAAGTCGTACGCTTTCTTAATAACTTTAGACATATTCCATCTTTGTGATAGAAAATTCACTTCGCCACATATACAACAGAAATTATTCGCACTTGACATGTCCAGGACATTTCTAACAGTCATTTTTGAGAAGGAAAAACGCAATACTAATAACGAAATTTAATCATAAATAAGATATGTATGAACAAAAGTGATGTACTACCAGATAGGATTGCATCATATGCTTCTATTTACATTTTTATTGGTCAGAATCAATAAATCAGTCTACCACACATGTTGCACTATATGGCAACGGGTTAGAATCCGGCTCGTGTCGTCTGGTTTATAAGGTGGATTTTTGTCGGAGATCTCTGTGGATTATCACTTGAAGCTACGGAGTTACGTGCTATGAGTGGTACTCTCGGCAGGCGTAAAGCCGCTTTGTTGAGAGTGACGCAGTACATATGGGAAACCTAATACAGTGAAGTCAATCTTCTACGGCTTTTAAACCCTTTATATATATATATATATGGCAATTAAAAAAACTAAAGTTGCATATATTTTTTTTTTAAACGAGCAAAAGAGCAATTTTTTAAAATATTATTTTCGTTTTTAGCACTCCAAATTTAGTTAAAAGCTGTACCGGATTCAATTTTTTTAAGTCCGGCCGGATCCGGATTTGGCCGGATTTATGAAGTGAAATCCGGCCAGAGCCGGATTTACAAATAAAATAATTAAAATTAAATAACGTACTACATCACTTGACTTAGGTGAGTGGAGTCACTCGACTGTTTATTACTGCAGTTCATTACTATAGACATGACAATGATGCCATATTCTCATATTAAATCATTTAAATGTAAAATAATTATATTTACATTAGAATAAGTAAGATTAAGTTCCATAAGTTCAAGATGAAACATAATACATAAGCACATAATGCTAATTTAGTAATTTTAATTTTTAGTTTTCAGTTTTCACATTGTTTTCAGTTGGCTAATTGGCAGCTGAGTTACAACTCACAACTACATTGAACAGATTGAATTTATTGAAATACATTCATTCAGTAATTTCACTATTTCAGTCAGTCAGTCTTCATTATGGCTGTGAAGTTGAACTCTCAGAGTCAAGAAGGGGCGAGTTGTATTTCAGGAAAACCAACGTTTTCGCATTTTGTGGTACAAGGCTACTACGGTGGTCAGTGATAATGTCTCCTGCAGTACTGAACAGCCTTTCCGATGGCAGACTTGTTGGTGGTAGTGCAAGAAATGCCTGCGCCAGTCTAGCCATACTTGAAAATCTTTGCTTATTGGCATGCCACTATGAAACTGGATCTGACTGTCGAGTGTGACGTGGCTCTGACAGGTAATGTGTCATCTCAGTGTTAATGCTGTTGCCTTCGGCACTTGCAGAACGATCTGCGGTGGGATTTTACTCGACAGTTGTGTCAAAACAGCTCCATAGGCTGGACTCATACTGTGTGGCAGTGCTCACAGAAGTTAAAACACTAGTACTACTACTAGTAGCTGATGGATCATGTGCACTGACTGTGTTTGCTGAATCAATAATGGAGTTAACTGCTAACATCAGATGGAATCGTGCATCACTTCTGCCACGTTCGAATAGTGTTTAAAATGTCCTACCAATTTTCTTCCAGTATTGATGATGTCAGCAACATACTTTAGACTCAAAAGACCAGCACGCGCACACAGCTGAAGTTGATGCCCCAAAGTTTGGCCACGTCCCATGCCTGCACAATTGACTGCTGGGTACTGCTACTTGCTTTGTGCAAACACGGATTCATCATAGATGTGGTCGCCACGTCAAAACACTGGCCTCCGGTGATGCTTTCGTTTCCATCATTTTGTCATATCTTTTTCTGTGCATCGATCGCAAATGGGTCTACATTGATGATGTTGAGAAGTCTTTCGGACGATCTGATCGTCCACGCGATAACTGTTTGTCACACAACTTATATATTACCTTCGCTGAATCATCGTCTTTAACCTTGAAGTAATCCCAAACGGCGCTGTAGGACTTTGATATTTTATCGGCAATCCACAGAAATTTACGAAAATTCGAAATATTCAAGTCCCACAAACTCATGAAGTAATGCACCATTAAAATTCAACATGAGTGTTTGTTTCTTTAAATTCTTATTTACATCAGAGAGAAATAGTAAACTAGAAAGTGTTACTTTGCTATTGCCTAAAATTCGGCTTGGCCTCGTGAAACATGTACAGAAAATTCACGTGACTAGGCAACACAAATCCGGCCTAAATCCGGATAAATTTGACCGGAGCCGGAGCCGAATTTGTAAAAATGGCCGGATTCCGGATTTACAGTAGCCGGAGACGAAATCCGGTACACCCCTAGTTAAGATTAACTTTTTTCATTACTGCTACAATTTTGTTGTTGGCTAGTGTTATCTATACATGTCATGTCACAACATTTATAGAAAAAACATTGGGGAAGTCACATTTGTTCTCTTCCTGTCTATGTTCTCAAATCTTCTTCCAGTTAGCAATATGTAATCCAGACTGCAGAATTTGTTGTAACATACTTAATATCTTGAATGCGATAACTACGACATTTGTACCAAATCCTTCTGTCTTAGCATGATATTTTTGTCTGTTTGACCTATAGGAAAGCAAAGCTCAACCTTTAGCCATCTACTACGGCGAAAAATGGCGAAAAGAACACACAGAAAGTGATCAGAGAGACGCGTACTGCTCACTGACAAGAAGATACCATGTTAAAATATTTCGACTTATGACTGGTCGTTGCAAACTGAACTATCACATGCACATTATGTTAAAACTTGGCTACACATATGTCCATGTAGAGAAGACAAGCAGACAGTAGAATATGTGTCCATGTGAGACGACAAGCAGACAGTAGAATATGTGTCCATGTGAGACGACAAGCAGACAGTAGAATATGTGTCCATGTGAGACGACAAGCAGACAGTAGAATATGTGTCCATGTGAGACGACAAGCAGACAGTAGAATATGTGTCCATGTGAGACGACAAGCAGACAGTAGAATGTGTCCATGTGAGAAGACAAGCAGACAGTATAACATGTATCCATGTGAGACGACAAGCAGACAGTAGAATGTGTCCATGTGAGGAAGACAAGCAGACAGTATAACATGTGTCCATGTGAGACGACAAGCAGACAGTAGAATGTGTCCATGTGAGAAGACAAGCAGACAGTATAACATGTGTCCATGTGAGACGACAAGCAGACAGTAGAATGTTTCCATGTGAGACGACATGCAGACAGTAGAACATGTGTCCATGTGAGACGATAAGCAGACAGTAGAATATGTGTCCATGTGAGACGACAAGCAGACAGTAGAATGTGTCCATGTGAGAAGACAAGCAGACAGTAGAACATGTGTCCATGTGAGACGACAAGCAGACAGTAGAATGTGTCCATGTGAGACGACAAGCAGACAGTAGAACATGTGTCCATGTGAGACGACAAGCAGACAGTAGAACATGTGTCCATGTGAGACGACAAGCAGACAGTAGAACATGTGTCCATGTGAGACGACAAGCAGACAGTAGAACATGTGTCCATGTGGAGAATAAAAAACACACAGTACAACATGTGTCCATGAGGAGAATAAAAAACACACAGTACAACATGTGTCCATGTAGAGGAGACAAGCAGAAAGTATAACATGTATCCATGTGGAGAACCCTCTTACGACATACATGACATGTGATTTCTACTATTAATCGCCTCCTACGAGATACATGACATGAATTCTACTCTATTATTAATAACCTCCTACGACATACATGACAGGTACTATTAATCGCCTCCTACGACATACATGACAAGTGACTTCTACTATTAATCGCCTCTTACTAGATACATGACATATGTCATTTTCAAAGAAATAAACGATGCTTTAAGAAATGAAACAATAAAGACATGTAAGGCCTATATGGCTTTATCGTTCCTCCAAGCAGACAAATGATGAGAGAGAAATATGTGTCTCTGGTGATCAGGTACAATCCTTTCAAATGCATTTTATGTCGCTGTGCTTCACAGAAAGAGAGTGAAAAAGAGAGAGAACGGGAGAAAGTGAGAGAGATAAAGAAAAGAGAAAGGAAAGAGAAAAGAGAGAAAGAAAAAAGAACGATAAAAAGAGAGAGAAAAGAGATAACGAAAAAGAAAAGACAGGGAGATAGGGATAGAGAAAGGGGGAGAGAAATAGAGAAATGGAGGGAAAGAAAAAAGGGAAGGGTGAGAGAGATCAAGAAATAGAGACAGTCGCATAACATGTGACAGAGAAAATGTCTCAGTGACAGTACAGGAGTAGAAATAGTGAGGGTAGTGGTAGGAAAGAATAAAGATAAGAGAAAGTGGGGGACAGAGTGATGAATGGGGAAATTGGAGTGAGTGGAAACGATAGGATGTGTAAAGGGAAGAGAATGGAGGCAGAGTACTCAAGAAATTGAGAAAAAAACCTGGAAAACATTGGCAGCGAGAACGGATGAGTGAGAAAGATATTAGAAAGAAAGATGGAGTGATAGAAAATAAATACAGAAAGAGGTATGCTCATAGAAATGGTAGCAGACCAAAGTTTTGTAGCATGTATGAAGATAAAAAGATAAGATAGAAAATAGAAGACTCGCGAGCAGAAAGATCGATAAAAGAGAGATTCTGTGCCAGTAACAATTACCCCAGCGGCTAGCAGCGCTGGCGCGGAAGGAGAAGGGAGACGATGAGGATGTGATTCTGTTTCTATGCCAACGGTAAACATAATTAACCTGCCTCAGTATCAGGTCGGAGCTTTAGGATGTCAAGGAATGTAAGAATATGTGAAGTTTGGTCGTTACTAATAGTTTGCAGTATGTGAAGGAATGAAAAAATATGTGAAGTTTGGTTGTTACTAATAGTTTGCAGTATGTGAAGGAATGAAAAAATATGTCAAGTTTAGTCGTTAACAATAGTTTGCAGTATGTGAAGGAATGAAAAAATATGTCAAGTTTAGTCGTTAACAATAGTTTGCAGTATGTGAAGGAATGTAATAATATGTGAAATTTTGTCGTTACTAATAGTATGTGAAGGAATGTAAGAATATGGGAAGTTTGGTCGTTACTAATAGTTTACAGTATGTGACGGAATGTAAGAATATGTGAATTTTGGTCGCTACTAATAGTTTACAGTATGTGAAGGAATGTAAGAATATGTGAAGTTTGGTCGTTACTAATAGTATGTGAAGGAATGTAAGAATATGGGAAGTTTGGTCGTTACTAATAGTTTACAGTATGTGACGGAATGTAAGAATATGTGAATTTTGGTCGCTACTAATAGTTTACAGTATGTGAAGGAATGTAAGAATATGTGAAGATTGGTCGTTACTAATAGTATGTGAAAGAATATGAGAAGTTTGGTTGCTACTAATAGTTTGTAGTATGTGAAGGAATGTAAGAATATGTTATATTTGATCGTTACTAATGGTTGTAGTATGTGAAGGAATGTAAGAATATGTTATATTTGATCGTTACTAATGGTTGTAGTATGTGAAGGAATGTAAGAATATGTTAATTTTGGTCGCTACTAATGGTTGTAGTATGTGAAGGAATGTAAGAATATGTTATATTTGATCGCTACTAATGGTTGTAGTATGTGAAGGAATGTAAGAATATGTTAATTTTGGTCGCTACTAATGGTTGTAGTATGTGAAGGAATGTAAGAATATGTTAATTTTGGTCGTTACTAATGGTTGTAGTATGTCAATGAATATAAGAATGTGTGAAGTTTGGACGTTACTGTAAGAATATGTGAAGCTTGATCATTACTAATAGTTGTAGGATGTCAAGGAATATAAGACTTAAACACTTAAATAATGTAAGGCATGGTCAGTTTAACTGTGTTACCTGGACATGAAATAAAGAATATAAGACTTAAACACTTAAATAATGTAAGGCATGGTCAGTTTAACTGTGTTACCTGGACATGAAATAAAGAATATAAGACTTAAACACTTAAATAATGTACGGCATGGTCAGTTTAACTGTGTTACCTGGACATGAAATAAAGAATATAAGTTATATATAGTCACTATATCTTTTGAGGCATTTCAACAGTACTGGGTGATTGTAACAGCGCAGAAACGTAAAAAAAAGCATCAAATATCGATTAAAACGTTCATATTAAAAGCCGCAAATATATCTGAGTTTCTGTGAAATAACACAACTGAATTCATGTGACACAAAAATATAAGTGATTGTACTAAGCATTTGAATCTGAATTTAAATTTCTTGCCAAAATTAATACTGGAATAAATATATTTGCTTATTTTATCTTGGAGTTATTCATGGTATGAATCTTCTTTATACGAACAAAGTAGACAAAATAATAAATTAGGAATTCTTGTCAATGCAGATTGTATTATTGAAGTGAGTGAAAAAGTAGATTGCACCATAGATATATTTGTAAAGTTTAACAATAACAAGAATATTGTTGTAAAAAAAGGGGGTGTTCTTCTGATGAATCAGGGAAAGGTAAAATATACGGTAATGTCATGAAGGGATAATTAATTAATATTCATTAAACTAATCTATTTCCATGTTATTTATTCATTAATTTATAGAGGGTTTCTTTAAAGTCGCTGTACGCACATTTACAATGTCGGTGAAACTACATAACATGAATTGTGGGTATTTAGTGAAGATGTGTGACGTCATTGACGCAACAACATGTCTGGGGAAAAGAAACACTACTGCTAATGTCAATCATGTATTGGGTAAAGTGCCTCGTAGAACAACAATGCTATTACGTGGTCGGCGAATAAAAAGTTTAACGCTGCAGCTAACATCAACAGCAATCTGTTGAGTCGTGATGTATAGTGGACCATGGAAATACACAGCTTTCAACGACGTCATGCTGAGCACATATATTTCATTTAAAATTCAGGACGAAGATATAAAAATATGAAGTCGCTACTACTTGTTATTTATACCTATTTCCAACTATTTGTTCTAGACGTTTTGTGACATCGTTCTAGTCAGTTAATTATTTTTGTGTAAAATAGATTTCTTGCGTCGCAGCATTACCGTTAATCATAGCACTTTCTAATTGTATTACTGTAACCTTCATCTTTTTTTGGTCGTATACTCTCTAGTTTCATGGTTATTAAATCTGATTTCGGAATTCCGTCCTGATTGATTATCTTGTATGATCACCTTTATTTCATCTTACCTAAGTATTAAAATTAATGTGCTCCTTTACCATACTAAAATCGTATGTGTTTTATAAGTATACTAGAAGGAATACTCAGCGTTGCCCGGGTGAGAAAAAGAAAAACAGTTGTATGGCCTATTGTCTATGCTTTCCACCGTGATAGGTTAGGAATAGGAAAGTTATATCCAGTTAGGCCCCTACATTACAGTAGGCCTATGTGATTTGAAAAAATAAGTGGTTTTTTTTTAAAATAGAATAGACGCGAATTATTATTCAAATGCGCCAATGACTTTTATCTGTGTAGCCAACGGTTCTAAAAATTGAATTATAAGAACATTATACCAAAGTCAGACTCTGGGATCGAACTCTGAACACATAATAATAAACTTTAAAGGGACTCGCGCTTTTATCAGCTGAGCTAACCAAGACAGACGATATAGGTAGTAACATTGACCTATTATATATATATAAACGTTGTAATATTCTCAATTCCTACTTAGAGAATGCAATGCCCTATCGATTTCTTTTTAAGAATACAACAGAAACGTACATATAACAGTATTGTGCGATTCCCTCATAAACAGATATATACACAACATTAGCAAACCGCAGGAGGAAAGAATATTGAACTTGTTAAAACATATTAAACTTCGATTGAAAGCAATATTAATTTCTACCGTTAAGTATACCTATCGATATTTGTTTACATATGTTTGACCAGTGTGCATCGGTCAGAATTAAAGTGGCTAACCGACAATGATCAGCTTCGCCGGACCACATGAGGACTTTTAAGAATTTTATATCGGTTATGCGGAATACTACGCGTTGCCTGGGTGATAATTTAAACAAACATTACTATAACAAACATTTTTCCATACTTCAGCAGACTTTATATTAATAGGCCCAACAAAACACATATCCCGTTCCTGAAGAGCGTCAAGATATAATCTGTGAAGATTTAATTTATTAATAATTAGATATGCTGACCTCTTATAAGTGGCTTAACAAAAAAAATATGTTAGGCCTCTAAATACAGTGTAAAATATGTACATATACATACCATGCATGTGTAGGCGTATGCGATTTGATGGATATGTTTATTTTCTTTTTTTTAAACAGTAACAGACACGAATATTTAAACTTGTAATGTAGCGACGACTACGTAATTATATTTGTATACATACTGGGGAAAAACCACTCCACTGTCTCTGTGATCTAACACCGAACACAACAGTCGGTCAAATCACGCCAATGGTTTTTTTCCACTACGACACCATTATGATATATTTCAATGCGTAAAATAGTATTTATATAAAAACTTGTCATTTAGCAAGGAATGTCAAGGTCAGTGAGGTAGTAACGTATGGAGGTTACGGTCAAGAGAATATGCTGTCACTGGGAGATTATTGCATCAATAGTCCATCGATATGGATTATATTATACAGTAATTATCATCTTTTAATTAAAATGTCTCATACCGACTACGGGCGAGATAATGACGCAATGACTCAACGTGCCAAACTTAATCATAATCGGTCAAGCCGTTGTGATATATATATATACAGGGTAGACACAATCACAAAATTACGGAGTTTATCTATTTATATATAACTATATAGACCTATATTGCATATTGTCAAGAATCACTTTTGGCAATGGTGAAACGGCGTAAACTAGTTTCGTTTGGAGACACGACTCACTTTTGAAAACACGCTTGCGAGGAACAGTTGAGGTTCTGATGAGACGAGAATGATAAAGAAAATCCGGGTTTGATTTTCTTCTTCTTCTTTCGTTCACTTGAAACATGTCTATATCTGTAATTCTGTCTCCTTAATAAAACTCACTGTCTTTTGTAGTTCATACAGTGTCCCATAGAGCTTTGATTCCAGTGTTGTTTCCTCTGGCCAATATGTCTGCCTCAGCGTTTCATGCTCAGAACACTCTTGAAGTATATGTTTGGCACTCTGTGCTGCCTGTCCACATGTACACATGGCCGTGTTGCCAATCTTGAACTTTGTATACATGTGACTGCGGAGTCGGTTGTGTCCTGTTCTGAGACGTAGAATTATAACTTGTTCTGGTCTGTTCATAATGTGATAGTCATCTTGTGTTGGTGTTTGTGGCTTTCTTATTGACTTGATCATCTGTTTTTTCTGATGGTAGGTGATTGGTATATCTGGTTGGTCTTCGGCAGCACCTTCTTTAGCCAGTTGGTCTGCTTTTTAATTTCCTGGTATTCCACAGTGAGAGGGTATCCACTGCATGGTTATCCTATACTGGTAAGACAATTCGCTAAGTAGTTTTTTTAAGTCTGTTAGTTTTCCAGACTGGAGAGCTTGAAGCACTGACCTTGCATCTGTCAGGAATACCACAGGCTGTAGGCCAGAGTTGGAGTTCAGCAGTTTTTTAGCTGCCACACTAATTGCCTGGATTTCTGCATCATAATTATTGCAGAATTTTCCTGTTGGGGTTCTGATTGTATCTCTAGGCTTGTGTGGATATTCTATATATACACCTGCACCTCCATTCCTCACAGCATTCTGTGCTGACCCATCTGTGTACACTCTGACCCATATATCTTGTGGATATTCCTCATCCAGGAAACTGAGGGTGACTGTCCTTCGCTGCACACTGTTCTGTTCGTCCTCGCTTAGTATTCCTTTCACATGGGTCTGAATGTATATTGGCATTTCATGGCTTTCACTCCACGGGGTTTGTTCTGGTACAGACCTTAAGGGGCTGTCAACTTCAGGTAGGTCTGTAAGTTGTCTACGGAGTCGTTTAGCTTGATGGATAAAGCTGCTCCTTTTCAGTCGCCCCATTGCTAGATTTTGGAATCTTTCCTTCATTGGATGACTTGGCATACACTGAAACTTTTCTGCTTGAATTAGTACTTTTGTGTCTCTTCGTTCGCCAAGTGTTTGCATTCTTCCCATTTTCTGCATCTCTGCTATGGGTGTTGATTTCATTGCTCCCAACATTATTCTAAGTGCCCCGGGTTTGATAATATCAAGGAATGGTTTGGATGTGATTTTTCTACTCCTTCAAATGGTTGAGGACAGATATGTTTGGAAAGCTTTTTTTTGGGGGGCTAATCTCTCAAGTGTGGCACTGCTACGGCCCTAGCGGGTTATCGGTCTTATTATTATCTATACTCAATATTTAAATTGTAATGGGTAATTGCCACTTTTCTTGTTTATTCTAAATACAATTCTCTTGATTTTGGTCATGTTAAATGTTTATTTTAATGAGTCGTTTTGCTTTCATTACAATAAGTGGAAGACATTTCAAAGAAACGGAGTTCGTACATTATAGCTCAAGCAGATCAAGAAATGAAAAATGTGTGCTGAATCAGAGGTGGGTAACAGAAATTGAGCGCCAAGAGGCGGGTTGGGCAAAGAGTTATAAGAAAGATAGATTTTTATAAAATATATGCGCATTGCATATTGGAATATCTGAAGTGAGAAATAACGATCTCCTATTCTTCAGAAATTGGTTTAGGATTTTCATATCTGTATTGGTTCTAGAAACCAACCTACAGAAGAATGTAGTATTTAATGTCCGGACTACACATGTAACTCTAAATCCAACACTTTTTTTCGATGATTCTCAGTTTGTGTCATATGATTCGCGTAGTGTCCTCAGAGTTTTTCTGAGGTGGCACAAAAGAACTTGGGGGGGGGGGGGTGTATTGGTTAATGTGAATCAAAGATATATGATATCAAGCCTATAATGAAGTTTGAAATTTTTTTTCTATCCAGGGGAGGACTAACCCCAAACCACATCTCCATTCTGAAGGACCTAGTCCCAAACCACATCCCCCAATGTTAATGACTTAGCACCAAACACATCCCCACCCCCCACCCATCTGAAGGACCTAGTCCTAAACCACATCCCCCAATGTTAATGACCTAGCACCAACCACATCCCCCCACCCATCTGAAGGACCTAGCACCAAACCACATCTACCCTTCTGAATATCCTAGTCCCATATCCCCTATCCTGAAAGAGTCAGTATGACTGATAATAATTAATATTGATTACTAATTTTCCCCGTAATTGCCTAGTGCTACTCGCGCCACGTTTCATGTACAATTTCATAATTAAAGTATAGACTCTAGATCACTAGCTTTGCCCTCGTTCACCAGGGTGTCCCAAGTATAATCTAAACTTGTCATAAGCATCATATAAGTACTCACCTCCAATGCATGTTCCTCCTGTTTTTCCCTGTCTAAGATTCGTTCTGTTGTGGATATCACACCTGTTGTGAACACAGTAGATCACATTTATTCACGAAAATGTGTAGTTATAATAACAAATTATGTAATCATATTTTTGTAATATCGAGTGTCTGGATTATTGACTTATGCAAGCAAAGATTGCTGGCCAAGTCAAGTGGCTAGACAGATACAAAAGTAGATGTTTTGCTCTAGTGCGGTTGTCAGGTAAAGCAGATAGCCAAGTCCAAAAAAGCACCCTCGTGGTACTTCCTGGTAACAGGTAGTGTTGAGGCTCGTGCGAAACACCTAGCTAATGCTTTGGGGATCATGAACTATAAGATTTGATTCCCCAAATAACAAACAGTATCTCTCTGAATCTCACCTCCCAGTACACAGTCATAGCACAGCTGTTTACAACAAAGGTTAGCCTAGACTACAAGATAGTATGGTTGCATAGTCCAAGTATGAATAATTAGTTGTGATTTCCAGTTGTGAACATAGCCCAACATTGAGAACACAGTCTGCGGCGAAGGAACCGTACTACTAGAGGAAGAGAAAAGTGCAAGCAAAAATACGCTCGTGACAACGAAATTATGAAGCTATGACGTGTTCATCGTTTATAACATGCCTCAAGTCATCTTCCAGGTGTAAAAAAAAATGGCCCCGTATCCATGGACACATATGATCTTGGACTGTAAATACGAGAGACAGGTTTCTTACAGAGAAACACCTACGAGATAGATGACGTTGACCAAAGTTCAAGTCTCGTATACTTTCCACCAAGGAAACTGCCACCCAGAGACATGTTTTAATCTGCAAACTCTAAAGACACAGTGGGCGATAAACCGTCATAATTAAGAGTGGATACACACTTTTCCGTCTAACGACATATTTGAAGACTGCCAAAAACTAGGGAAAATAATCCGAATTAAAGGCAACGGATGATCGTCTGTGGTTATGACGTTCATCATCGTCATCAGGTGCCATGCCGGCTGGCATAGGGGATCATTGTTCTCCACAGCTCTCTTATCTCCAGCAGTGTGTATCAATATCGTTATTGTTTCTCTGCCGTGCCACGTTGTCAAACTGTCTAATATTTTCTCACGTTGTCGCCCTCTGTTTTGGAGAGGGAGAACACAAAACAAGAGGGAGACAGAGGGAAAGATCTACAGAAAGTGTGCATTGAAAAGAATTAAATAAACATAGACAACGAGACAGGGAGAGAAACATAGACATAAGGAACGACTGTATGGGATAAATAAAAAAAATGTTTCAGTGTAATAAACTTCAATCTGTATTGACATCTCTGAATTATGTCATAGCGCCCTCCCTGTAATAACGTTAATGGCATAGCTCCCTCCCTGTAATAACGTTAATGGCATAGCTCCCTCCCTGTATTAACGTTAATGGCATAGCTCCCTCCCTGTAATAACGTTAATGGCATAGCTCCCTCCCTGTAATAACGTTAATGGCATAGCTCCCTCCCTGTATTAACATCTCTTAATTGTGATACCGCCCTCCCTGTATTAACATCTCTTAATTGTGATACCACCCTCCCTGTATAACATTTCTTAATGGTTATACAGCCCTGCCTGTATTAACATCTCTTAATTGTGATACCGCCCTCCCTGTATTAAAATCTCTGAAACCTGTCACACATCTTTGAATTTCACATATGTCTTCTAAATTTACAAAAGAACCAAGAAAGTCATATGAGTGAATAGAAACCTCAATGAAGTAATATTCCATTCGAAAATAGACGAATAGCAAACAAAGAAACAAATCGGAGTCAAGGAACAGGAACATTAAAAAATGTATCAAGAAGGCTTGCGGCGACAAGTGACGGGGAAAAATGGGATTATGAAGATGTTCACAGTTTCTATATTATTTCCAATAATGGAATTGGCTACGGCAAAATTGGCGTTCAATTGTTGGGAGAGAGACGATATAATATAATATGTCAGAGAAATAATACATTGGTAAGCACGAGTGTTAAAAGTGTGAGAGAGAGAACAGAGGTATAGATGCAGATGATACAAAAACGAATTAGTATGATCTGAAGATAGACATACAAATCTGAGACTAGTCAGTGATGATAAGTGTGGATGTAGGAATCGACGTAGAATAATTGACAAAGTTATAATGAGAAATACAGAGGTATCTGTTAGCTCGTGACCAGGAATGGAGATGCATAAAGAAAAATTCATGCAGTAAACAGGATTTGAATTAGGTCCACTCAGATGGCGCATACTCGCCTCGCAACTTGAATCAACACGTTTCCGTGGTATGTGGTGTGGTCGAAAACGGAAAACGTGTTGACTCAAATTACAAGGCCAGTAAGTGCCGTCTTAGCGGACCTGGTTAAAATCCCGTTTGCTGCTTGATTTCTCTTTATTAATAAATTCTCGATGATTCTATATTATATTATGGAGATGCATATTGCGAAGGGTGTAAATTGAACATCAAATAAGCTGATATCATGTCTTCGTTTAGCAATAGTAAGTTATGTAATATTGTGAGGTCGTTTTCGAATTCCTGCTGGTTTGCGGTATGCAGTCAGAAGGACAGACTGTTCTGTAACATGGTTTACAGCAAGGTTATTATCTTTGTGCCTTTCGGTCTGAAACATCCGACATCAATGCAGCTTTTATATCACTTTGAGCTATGGAATAGGACGTTGTGCCGTATAGCCATTTCTTCTTCAGCGTCCATTTCCAAACTGCCGCTGGATCTCTCTTGCAGCAGGACAATGCCCCTGCTAGATTTATAGTAGGATATAGTCCAAAGAATGGACGTGCGCAGTATCACGGTATTTGTGTTGTTGTTTTGTTTTTTTACTGCACCAACGACCGACACATCTTCTTCGGTGATTTTATTGTCATTATAGATTGTTTTCCAATTAGCCAACATGTCTTATATTTCTACATTCACGTTTAAGCTGTAATTCCCTTCAGGATACTCCCTTTGGGGGCCTCAAAGGATACTCCCTTTGCGCAGTGGTTAGCGAACTGGCGTGGCATATGAGTGGTTCTGGGTTTTCATTCCCCAATTGAGGTGGAAATGTTTTTCAGGTCGCATACGAATCCCAGGTTAACCCAGCCTTAATTGAACACTAGTATAGATTAATCCGGAAAGTAACGACTGCGAGGGAGAGGAGATAGCTCCGCCCTCATATATCAGAGACACTGAAATGTAAGATTGCTAACATCCCACGATGCTGCAGCTGTAACAAATTATATGGGTTAACTTTACTTTACTCCTTTTGTAATGGACACAATTTTGCCAACAACCCTCTCATTGCTGGAAGCAATGCTGGAAGACCTCATTGGGATTGAAGTACAGCTGAATCATTTCTTCTGCACAATATTTTCTTATGACACAACAAATTAGGTTCGTTTCACTGTTTTCTTCAACTTAGTAGACGAATAGCCAAAGGTCACAAGGAGTCATGACGGAAAATAATGACCTGGAACGAACATCTCGACATTATAGTCCCGTGGACTCATCTGGAATCATCCTTCTAATGGACCGTATTTGACATTGGGGAAATCCGTAAATTCCGTCAACAATTATAGGGAAGGGATCTGGAAAAGTTTGTCAGTTTTTGACACGGGGGAGTGGAGGATTGACAAAAGTTGACGTCAATTTGAAAAAAAAAGTTTATATACTAATTACATTGTTCACTCTGAGCAAGTTTTCAAATATCTGAAAAATATTATGTAATATTTTCGCACTTTTTCTGCAACAACAAAAAATGTTGTAGCGTGGATGGTGATGTTGGGGGGGGGGGGTTGTTTCATAATTATGCATGGAGTGTTCCTAAATTCTTGATAGTTTGTTGGGGGGAGGGGGGGGGGGAAAGGGGGAAAAGGGGGAAAAGGTCTAATATGTTGACGTAATTTATGCCGGTAAATTTCCTGCGGTTTTTCATTGGTCACTTTGTGGACATTTATGTCGACAGAAAATGAATATCACTGAAAAACTCAAATAGCGTAAATTTAATGGATGAATTCCGTAGAGTCCACAGGACTATATTGCTAAGGGACTAGGCTGAACGAAACACAGAAATGGGACGTTTGGCCAACTTCTTTATGACTGCACTCAAGTTTCACTGTTCATAAACTATTTCCTTGATTCCTTGCTGCAGCTAAAAACATGTTTAAACACTGCTCAATGTATCGATTAATAATTTCTAGGCACAATACTCTCGTTCCTAATTTGTTATTATTTTGTAAGAAAATATGTTAGTGAATCAAGTATGTAAACATTCATTTCACCCTCTATTTTCAACAGAGGTCTATAAGACAACACAAAAATAATAGTTATGCTTATTTATATAAATCTGGATTTATATTGTAACAATTGCAGTAATATGAAAAGCGAACTCCCAGTATATGTTCTACCTTTTGCAAACGCTATTTGTTCAATAATTTCAGTGACAAATTATCTTGATTAGCTAAATCATTTTCTATACGTGAAGTTTTTGGATGAATAAATAGGTTCTGACTAATTGTGATCTTTTATGCTATGCTCAATAAATGTGCCAGTCTGATAGAGAGATCGATCCGTCGTTTTAGTTGAAGAAACAGTAAGTAGAAATGTAGTTTAATGCAGACATTCGCAAATATGTCTGTTATTTTTCGTCCCAAATTGCCTTCATAAGTTTAATCGATCTATTTCAGGTTATGTTTAAGGCTGAGGAGACGTAGAGGACTGACTTCATTGTATGTGGGTTCCTCTTTTTTTTTCTCAGTTCCTCTCAACTGAGCAGTAGTCTAACTTTCGAGAACACTGCTAATAATACGTAAAGGTGTATCTTCAAATGAGTATCTCTAAACATCTTCAAAAAATGAGAATGTAAACAGAGCTTCGGACATGACTTTCAACAATATAAGACCTTTATAAGTCTTGCGCGATTTGGGAATGATGTCAGGCATGGCCCGACGAGAACACATAACTAGGATATCAAAAAGAGCACTGAACCACCAAAGAACCGGAACCATCAGGGGTTATATCCCGAGAGATTTACTTAAATGGAGATCTGAGCAACTGTGGATATGACCGGTGTGAGAAGAGGATAATCAACATACATAACCTAACATAAGACCTATTGGCTAATGGAAAATTCGTCCTTCAAAAAGGTTTCATTTGAATATTCCCTTCGTCCGTGTGTTGACGGGGCCCGAAAAGGGAGCAAAGAATAGCAACACTGTTTACCTTTCACGCATGTCGTAAAAGGCGACTAATGAGGTTATGGAATGGAGTTGGATGTCCCATCCCATATAGGGCCAGTGACCCAAAGCCATGCATAAGTCGGATGTGTAAGGCCGAAAGGCGCAGATATCGCATCAGTGCTGTAAACTATGACAACTCATTCCGTTCTCCGGACTACATCCTGTTAATCTGCAGGAGTTTGAGAACGAACGCAGAAGAAGAAGAAGACTATTCCCTTGATTTGCATTGGCTGTCACACAAAGTATAATCATAACGACCAATAAAAACCACGGGAATAATCAAATGAGCCAATAAGAAGGCTTGAGCTAGTATGACATATAGTCCAGGGTCGTGATTAGCGAGTGGCTCATTTAACTCGAAGTTCCTTACATCAGTGGTTCTCAATCTTTCTTGGTCAATGCTTGGACAATATTCAATATTTATTCCGTGTCTTAAACACCCCCCCCCCACTCCCCTAATCATAAAAAGGTGTATTTTTGCGTTCGCCCTCATACTCCCACCGGATCTCTCATGTGACAGGATGGTCCTACTAGATTTCCAGCTGGATTTAGTTGACTAGCAGTAATACACTAGCGGTAATGTGTTGCAGATTTATTTGCGCTAATGGCTCTTCCAACATCAGCGGTGGTTACTAATAAGTTGAATCTTTTCACCACTTCCAATGGTCGGTTGACGTTCGCATAACCATATCAGTAGGTCAAAAGTACGCTGTAACCGATGCGTGTGCCTTTGATGATTGCGATCGGGACAGTGGTTTGATTGTAATTGTAGTGCTGGAAATGATGGTCGTGATTTTATAATGATGATGTTGCTAGTAGTTGTGGTGGGGACAGAATGTTCATTGCTGTGGATGGTTTGATGATGATGGATGATGATCGTAGTAGTGTTGATGTATATGGTTTCTTTCTCTCTCTCTCTCTTTATCTCTCTCTCTCTTTCTCTCTCTTTCTCTCTCTCTCTCATTATGTCATGGTGCCTCTGAAACAGAAAGTCCCTCTCAGCAGTTTATCTAAAAATGTATGCAGATGACCTGAACACAATAAACGCTTAACTTTCTTCTGATGTAATAATTCACAGACCCTCTAAGTTCACGCCGGAACTCGTCTGTCAGCTTTCTGTTACCGCTAAAAGTCTCAGTTCCCTGTAAATACAATTATAGGAACGCAGGAACCTCATTGTCCAGACATGCTGGGACATAGAAATTGGAATCGAAATTGGCGGGAGCAGACATGAGCTTCGAAAAGGCTGAAGGGTTAAAGATCCATTAAACCAACATTCCATTTTATGATATGTATTCTTGCAAAATAAAAAACCAACAATTGCATCCGCTGTGTTCATGCGTTGATTATGTGCACACTGTGTAAATAAAAGTGTCAGCATGAGAGCACTTACATTGTAGCTGTGACAGTGATATCGAAATTACACGAATCAGATATTTCTGGTACTCATTTTCAGCTCGGTAATTGGCTGTGTATTAATTATATAGAGGAATAAAGAGGAAACAAGTCAAACTCATTGCATGTCGCAATATAGGACTAAGAAAGGATTGGCGTGGGGTTGGCTATAACATCATAAAGAATGATAGCCAAGTAATGTCAAAAAAAATAATTATGTTTTCTTCATCATCTTCTTCTTTGCTTTTTTTTCTTTAACACTAAACGTATTAGTAACCATATAGAAGGCGGGATTCAATCATCATCGTGTGTGCAGACATCCAAGTACATTAAAACTTGCAACCATTTTGTTGTATCAATGTTGGCCAACCAGCTATTAATCGACTTCAGGTTTACTACTGGTTGTGTTTGCCTTTGTTTCAAAACTCACCGTTTTGAAAGTTTCCTACACCACTCATACACTCTCAAGATTATCAGACATACATCACCATACTGGACATTAAGTGACAAGCATACATCATTGTACTGGAACTTACTTGACAAGCATACATTACTGTACTGGACCTTCATTGACAAACATGCATCGGACCTTCATTGACAAGCATACATCATTGTACTGGAACTTACTTGACAAGCATACATTACTGTACTGGACCTTAATTGACGGGTATGCATCAAAATACTGGACCTTTATCGACAGGCATGCATCACTATACTGGACCTTCATTCAGCGATAAATATCTTCAAGTTTGACCCTTTCACTGATTTTAAAAAAAGCGTATAACGGAGCTGCTTCTCTTTGGCAATAGTGAAGAGTATATCCTAAAAATGGTATTATTACTCCACGTTGTTTGTCAAGATGACATGCGGAGTACAGTTCTTGACATCAATACTGATAGGTTACGCGAAAATGTCATTGTTATTCTAGTTTCTATCAACTTTTTAAGGTTTTCATTCGAAGCACCCTTGTCTTAAAAACAAATATACTAGATAAATTACGTAAACATGCAGACAAGGTTAGAAGTGTTAAGTCACTCTCCCTCCGACTAGCAGTTACAGATTTCGAATTCACTGGTTATTAGTAGCTTGAATTTTTTTAACATTCACTCAAATGGTTTATCCACAACCAGGAAGTTTAATACCAGGGCTCATGCTCTCGTATAGTCAAGGAATTGCGCCATCTCTACTGATGAAAAGTGTTTGCTGTTTTATGTTAATCACACTACCTTCTTTCATATTACTGATTCGTTTGTGTCCTTCTTGGTATAGTGGTTAGATATGTTAAGTTGTTCTCACGAGAATATGAGGTTTGTGAGTGAATAGTGAATGAGTGTGTTTTGGGTAGGGTTATGGGTGAGTGAGTGAACATTAAAGAAAGCAAACGATGGTGAATAAAACAAATCTCACCAGAATGCAGAAATATTTGCGTCAAAACTTGGGAAGTGAGAGCAAAAATCAAAAGGCAACAAACGGGATTTAAACCAGTTCCATTCAGCTATCATCTATTTACTTCGGAAATGAGAGGGAGGGCAAAGAAAGTGAGATTGTTGAGTGAAATAAATATGAATCTCATAGGTCAAGTGTAAGCCACTGTACAATGTGAAAGTCAACTTGGGATAGAGAGAAAAAAAATTGTACATATACAATAGAATAGTGTGCACATACAGAGTGAAAACTAGGAGCCATACTTCTGACAAAAATCCCATCACATTCGTATCTCATGTGGTAGCCTGAAATATTACACCGACCAAACAAGAAATCACCTGCTTGTTCCAGCCAATCACAGACTATAGACGACACTAGCTAGTGACAAGGAATCATAATACAATGCTGTATTGTAAGTAGGGGATTAAATCCAGGCCGTTGACGATAAAAGGCATGTTGGCTAATGGGAAAACATCCTTCTAAAACGACTCATTTTACTGTTTAATTAGTCACTACTTATACTTTGTATTGTCAGCAATTGAAAATAACGGAAAAGTCAGAAAAGTCATGTCAGAAGGATGTTTTCCTATTAGCCAACCGGTATTCTAACTGACGCTCATGATTACAGTCTCTGAACCGAGACAAGTACCTTTCAATTGAAAAACCAAAGTATTTTGTGGTTCTGTAAGGGTTTGTTGGGGTTTTTTTGTGGGTCTTATTATGACCTACTAATCTGGGATTTAATCTGATGTTTATTGTGCATTCAATAATTTCCACAAAGGAGATTGCTTTTGATAGACTTCGACGTGAGTTCGTCGTGAGCGTTCATATTATGCTTATACCCCTCTTTCTTCTTCTTTCGTTTGGTAATGTCTATTGTTTCTTATATAAATTGTTGGCTAATAATTTATATATATGCATTGTTCTTTCTTGTATAAATTGTTGGCTAATAATGTCTATATATATGCAATGTTGTTTCTTGTATAAATTGTTGACTAATAATGTCTATATATGCATTGTTCTTTCTTGTATGAATTGGGCAGTGTTTTTTCATTTCTTGTTTTCTACCATATATTTTAACATTCATGGGTTTAACAGACCATTTGGTGCACCTGTGTCATAGTTTGTACATATTTGAAGGATATGCTCTGACGTTTTGTTGACTTGATCACATGTGAAAGTTGCTGAGTTGCCAATATTTAATTATGTGTATTAATTATGGAAATCTAGTGGGGCCATTGTCCTTCTGGAAGAGAGATCCAATGGGAGTTTGAGAATGAACACTGAAGAAGAACTGCATCCAGCTAACCTACACGAGTTGTAGAGCAAACGTAGACTAGAAGATGATTAAACCATCTTACCTGGTGAGGATCAATCTCAAATCAACCACATTCTAAATCCAAGACAAGCTCATGACAACAAACACTGTCAATAAGTGGATCGATCTGACATAGTTAATCCGTTAAGGAACCTCGTCCGCTAAGAAGATTTTCACAAGAGTGAATCATGGTCGCTCTCATGGCTGCGCGAGATTGGTGTAAACATCGTAACAGCCCGTAAAGAGAAACATTATGAGCAGGACCTATCACCAAATAAGACCTAACAGCAGAATAAAAACAAAGTAGAATCAGCTTTCTTGCGTTATTTTTTTTTTCCAGAGCACACAGGGTACGATAACTAGAGGTTAGTGATATTAGTGACTGACGAACTGTCCTTTGAGTGAATGCGTAATGTGTGTTAATTCAGTATAGGCCAAATTTGACATCATTTAAGAACTTTCAACTACCGTATTTGTCCACAAAAAAGCACAAGTTTTGATATACATTTATTTATGACCATGAAGGCAGCGTAATCGTGACCATTGATACTATATAAATATAGGATATGTTCGCTCATTTGGGAATCACCTTTCTAAAGTGACGTATTTCACTCTTCTCGTGATTTTTATTGGTAACTGTGCATACTTTGTGTCGACAGGCAGTCAATGACATCACGGGAAAAGTTAAATGCAAGACCGTGTCGTGCTGTGATACAGAGAGGCGATCGCATCAAGCAGCACGAATCAAAATACATTCTGAGAAAATCTACAGCTCGGTCTTGGTCAAATGCATCACTAAAAGGATGATTCTCAATGTAGCCTTCAGGTCTAAAATTTTTCAATGGTAAAAACATAATGCAGATGTGGGCAACCATTTTTGGGTGGACAGACCGGAAGGAGTTTTGCTATTATTTGTTCCCCTTTCTGTCCCCTGCAACACACGCGCGAATTATACTTACAGAGGACACATTGGTGTATGCTGGTTTAATTTTCTCCTCTTGTTATGAAATGGAACATATAAATGGACAGTTCCCGTGTTTTAAATGGTTCTCTAATCTCTGTGCGATTATTTGATATTGTTAGTGTTATCTCTTAAGTCTGGTGTCCGTTAACCTATCTTCAGTTCTTCTCAATGTTTTGTTCGTTATTTGTCTATTGTCTTCTCTCCTAGTGTTGACTAGATTAGAGTCCCCTCCCTGCGTTACCCGCAGTATGGATAGTGATGACCATATGCACGTAAACATCTCTCCCTGCATATCTATCTCTGGCTTGTGCTTGGTTCTGGCAGACTTAAATTTATCCATTCTTGATATTTTTTCCCAATTGTATCAGTATGAGGTTGCCCGAGTGGCAACCGGGGCCTGGACTTATAGATCCATGTGCAAGGAAGAGGCCTATTGTTTTCTTTTCAAGCCGTAGGAGGGGACAAAGGAAAGTTGAGGATAGGTTGACAACCTGCCATATGTTGAAAAATAAAAACATTGTCAACTTGTCTCAATTTCTTATTTTTATCTTTTATCAAATAATTTCCAGGGATGGCGAAGATATGCCGACCAGCGGATATTGCACATATTTCTTTTTGTGGCAGACTCCTAGGTGACAGGAAATGCTACATATGTTACAGCGGGTGATTAAAACAAACTGATAGACGAATGATGAGATAGTTGACCCAGATGTGTGTGTGGTCACTGTGGAACAACTTGGTAATTATGTGGTACTGGACTGTCTCCTTGCAGGGACTAAACATGCATCCATAACCCCCCCCCCTCCCCATACATCCATGTCTTTGAGACCTTATATAATCATTGGTGTCACCTCAGCTACACAACTGAGAAGAGAATGTATTTTTGTCAGAAAGGTTATGGGCTGCCAGGAGCTACCTGCTCACAGCTGAATGGATTATTTCATCATCATCATGTGTATGAGGTATCGGTTTCACATCACAGTTTGAACTGGAATTGTATCTCTTAGAAGTTTAATTAAAATCCTCCCTGCACACATAGTGGCGATTGCTATTGCAAAACGGTCTTTATTTCCACTGACTCTAAAAGCCGTCTTACGTGCCCCTTATCGTACATGGACAACTTAACAAGCCCACACACACAAGTGTTTACGTTTTTATCTCAACGTTTTCACTTACCCTCCAACATTCGCTTCCAACAATGTCTTCCTAAAGGTGTCACGCCATTTCATAAATTATAAAATGTTTTTATTTCTCCGAGTTTTATTGCCTAAATTCGTGTTTTATTACTCCCAGTACGTTCTACTATTTCTCCTACTGCCCATTTCTCGTTCCATTTAATTCACCCAATTTTGTGGTATGCCCACATCTGAATTGCATGAATCATGGCACTATAAATTCCTGTAGTTTGCACGTGTTCCCAAACATTAAAGGTAATGCACAATGTTTTATCTCCTTATTGCCTCCAGGCGAGACAGTCGCAGTACTACAGCCACGATGCAGGGTCGTAGATACAACTTTACCCGTATGGTGCCGGGGCCTGAAAGGAAAGGGAAAAAAAATAGAAACACTGACACCTTCCACACCCCACCCCATGTCTTAGGATGCGATAAAAGAGGATTGATGGATGAAATTTACTGTCCCATTCCACAGACGGTCGAAGTAACCGATAGCCAAGCTGAATGTGTCAGGTAGAAAATCGAAGCTAACGCAGCTAATCTGTAAACCATGACACATCGCACTCCGTTGACTGGACTACATTGTATCAATATGCAGCATTTTAAGAATGAACTCAGAATAAGAAGATACAATGTATATATATATGGATTTTCTCAATAAAAACTTGTCACTTCAATTTTAGGTTCATTTTTTTATCTTTCTCTTTTTTGGGGAAAATTGCTTTAAAATCGGGAGAGGAAACCTGATTCTTGTTGTACTTGCTTTTACTAAATATCACGTTCTCTTTTTCTATGACGAATTGTAACCATACCCTCTTTCTTCCCTTCCCCCCCCCCCGCCCCCATCCCCCAATCAACCATTTACTGACTTGTTTTATTTCATGTGTTTTACTTCCTTTTTATTTGTAACTAGTAAGAAAGTAACCATTTATCTACACTAGAATATATACAGCATTTAATGTTTGTTTCATATGCAGTTTGTTGGATGATGATGATGGTTGGTTGGTTGATTGGTTGGTCAAATACAGGCATATACATGAATACAATATATGATACACTCATTCATTATACACACGTTTACTCACTCATTCATGCAGAAGTCATTCCAAAAGACAGATGAGAATGTAAGAAATGTGTGTATAAACGTAACTTTGAATCAGTTGGTTGGTTAGTGATGATGATGATGATAATGATGATGATGATGATGATGGTGGTGGTGGTGGTAGTGCTAATGATAATGAAACAATCTATTTAGCTGTGAACGGGTAGCTCTTCTAACAAAAGCACTGATTTTTCTCAGTTGTGTAACTGAGGCTACTTCCAGACTGATATATGGTCTAACATGCATGGATGTGTACGGAGGGGGGTGGGTTTATGTATGTATGTTTAGTCCCCGAAGGGAAGCATTCCAGTATGCCAATATCCAAGGATTATCACGTCCTGCCAGGAGTACAACACACACACATACACATATGGGCCAACTATCTCATCATCCTTCTGTCAGATTTCTTGACCCATCTGTAATGATGACACATCTAGCCTACCCCGTCACCTAAGAATCTGCTACAAAAGGACAAATGTGTAATGTCCGCTGATCTGTATCTCTTTGCCATTCATGGTAATGATTGTATGTAAGACATAACAATCATTTTTTCACAGGTGGAAGGTAGTCAACCGATCCCCAACTTTCCTTAGTCGCATCCTAGAACATGCATGGAAAACGATAGCAAGCATATTCTTTGCACCATAAACTAGAAGTCTAGGCACCGGTTGCCATGAGGGCGGAAGTTTGTTTACATTCAATATATTTGCCGTTAGGGAGTTGCACAGGGAGCGTTAAACTTATGGGATGACATGCTTTTATGTGGCTTTTGTGATAAAGACACTATGCCCTTGTCTCCACGCCATGTACAGTGAGATTTTTTAAATTTTGTCCTCCGACAGGGAAAAAAAAACCAATCCTTATCAGAAGTCGAACGCTGGACTTCACAGGTCTTCACAAAAGCCCTAACCTCTCGACCATATACCAGTTTGTTTAAATAACAGCATTTATTCTCACTTCACTAAATACACTGTACTTTCAACTACTCACATCCTCTTCTTAACTTACACCGGTACTTAAAAATAATTCACTAATATTTGCTAGTAGATTACAGTCATTGATGGCAAGTTACAGAAACAGATCTACGACACAACAAAGTATGCAACTAATAGCTGTAATTGGTAACTATTTGTTGAATTGGTGTGGGGGAATGAAAATGTGCGATGTAGCAAACTACAGGACAATTACACATCTGTTGCTGATTCAGAGTTAAGTTTATACACACATTTCTTGTATTAGCGTATGTGTATTGGAATGACTTATGTATGAATGAGTACATGTGTATATGCACGTGTGTATAATGAAAGAGTGTATTATAGTATTGTATTCATGTGTATGTATGTATTTGACTAACATAGTTACGAGTGTGTGTGTGTGTGTGTGTATGTATGTGTGTATACATATAGTACGGTCTGAATGTCAGTGAGGTGATTGTATGGTGTTATGTCAGTGGAGTGAGTATCTGTTCAATTTTCAACTCATATATCATCACGGCGGAAACGTTGCAGTGTTCAGAAGTAGCCTACTTAAGACCGGGTCACATTAACCCAGTTAACGTTAGGAAGATGCATTTACCAAAACAATAAAGACGTCTACATAGTCAAGCTTCATGTTATTATTTTCTTACTTCTGTTTACGAGCTGCCAGTCGAGGGCTGTAAGTCATTGTGGGGTATTGCTAATACAGCCTTTCTTCAATTATACAGTCCTGTTGAATCTACAGGGATCATCCTTCTAAAGTAACGCATTTGACTTTCTGTGATTTTCATTGGTCACCTTGGTTTAATTTGTGTTGAAATTCATTGAAAATCAAAGGAATGGTCAAATGTATCACTTTAGAAGGGTGATTCTAAATTTATCACATAGGTCTTATATTGTTGATGTAAGATTGATGCTATTAATCAATCATATATTTCATTCCAGAAACTGGCATCTACACGAATTACAATTGCTCACAAAACGTATTTCCCCTACGAATCTGTCTATATTCCATGGTCATTGGTTGACGACAACCTGACTGTTAGACTGGTCAGTGAACTCAGTAATCAATTATCCACAACACCCTATGAACTCTTTGCCCCGGATACGACCCTGTTAATAAATTGATGTTTTCACATAGCATCACGCGTCTGGTCACGTGAGGACTGGCTTGTGTTCATAAGCCTGCATTCGTTCTTATTCCCAACCTTCTTTCCTGACGTTGGAGTCATACGCTGATATGGATTTCTTCTTTGAACTTATCACAAGTGGAAGACCTGCGGCTCAGTGGCACCTACCAGACAAATCATCATGCAACAGTACACTTCTGATAGATGATACGACAATATAGTGAGGCTTTTCTTTCGATGAAAATTCTTCCTACATTGATCTTTACAGTTATTTTTGATATTGTATGTCCTGTTGTCCCTCACTCATGGGATGACTGATTGTTTTGTCTCTATTTCTTATTGTTTTCTATCAAAACACTCCTAATTGGATGAGACGAGATGCAAGCCAGCGGACAATGTACTTTTGCCGTGCTGTGAACTCTTACATGGCGGAAAATATCAAATGTACCATGAATGCACATTCTGTTAACAAATCTAACAGAAGAATCATGAAAATAGTTTTCTTAGAACTATATGCTACGCTCATGGCAGACATGACAGTCCTGGGCTGCTGTACTGAAATGCCTCCATTCTAAAAACTAAACACGCAACCACAAACCCCCTAACACAGTCGTAACGAATATTATTGTCATAAGGGCTATCAGCTGTCAAGAGATACTTACTCACCTCTAAATGTATTATTTCATTGTCGTAATTATCATCATCATGGGGTGCACATGGAATGCATTGCTCTAGGCGGACCCAGGGTTAGCAGATAACCAAGATCCCAAATGTACCTCCACGCGGTGCACCCTGGAAACAGAAATACAGCAGAAGGAGCTGATTCTGGCAAAATCATTTTGGGGATCGTGTCCGAGAATGTGGAGGTAGCAGATGGAAAGAGATTTGACTGCACAAGAGACAGACAATATCTCCCACACCACCAGCATCACCACATATAGCGACACTGTCGACATACAGTGAAGCTAGTCAGTGCAGTCCGAACATTGGAGGGGCGGCCAATGTAAAATGCACGTAAAGGTAGATGCATGGCGAGAGACAAATAGATTTCATACCGAGTGCAATGAAACGGCAGACCAGCGCTAGAGGGCAGCGCGAACTGCAAATAGAAAGTGAAAAGTCCCTAGGAAAGGGGAACTACAAGCTCCGTCAGCTCGAGGCGAGCTTCTAGTTACCTGTGTTCCTTACAGGCAGAGACCCAGACCCATTCATTGGCGTTTGGTAAAGCAAGAAGACCTAATCCAACTCTAATGTCGAGCCTTCCTAAACCGGAAATATGCTCGCGAAGAGAAAGGGTTCTGTACCTGATGGGCTTATGCAAGACAGGGACAACGATGGTAGTCCTGGCCCAACTCTACTGTCAAGGTTTCCTATACCGGAAGTACACTTGCAGAGAGAAAGGGTTCCGTACCCGATGGGCTCAGGCACAAAAGGGACAAAGATTTAGCCCTGGCCCAACTCTACTGTCAGGTTTTCCTACACCGGAAATACACTTGAAGAGAGAAAGGGTTCAGTACCTGATGGGCTAAGGCGCTATTGGGACAAGGACGCTCAGCTCGAGAACGCCTTGCTCTCAAAACGCGTGGTGTGAGACTTGAACTTGGACAAGGGGTACATGATGTCGGTGAATGACACCTCGGCTAAGAGGGCGAAAGAGCCAGGGTCCAACTCCTCTGTTGAGTTCTTCCCCTTAAGGAACCAGGCTCACGGATGATAAACGGTTCAGTGGGCACAGGCACAGCACGCCCAATTACACGAGGCAAGTTCATAGACAGTGGAACACCTCGTGCGAGTCAGACGAGAGCAAAAATCGTCTGGGCGAAGAGTCGCCACTACGCGTGCCTGGAGACAGATATAGAGGCTGTCACAGGCTAAGGGTAGCCCACCCGAATTGTTAAGGCATGCCGAAATCGGATGTGCTAGGCCTACAAGGCGCATAACGGTGGCACAACGTAATCACTCTCCCGGCGGAAATCGCACGGATATCCGTGACGGTTACAATGGAGCGAACGCAAAACAAACAAACAAACAAACAAACAAACAAACATCATCATCATCATCAATGAACTATACCGAGGTCATCAATCCCTAGGCATGACGATAGATCTTGTCCGTCAGAGCTATTTCAGATGGCCGCAATTTTCTTCCTGTGCTGTGGTACAGTGGGTACTTCTTTACTACTCTTCAACCTCGATGTGTCTTCCTCATCCGTTCTTCATTTATCACTTCCATCTTCATAATTGTTTTATTGGGCTGCATGTTATTGACTTCTCTCTTTTAATTTGCATTTAAAGTTGAGCTCGTGGGTGAATGACTAAAACTCCGGTCTCATAACCGTGAGGTCTCAGGTTCAAGGTTCAAACCACGGCTGGTACTATATTTATGTATTTTGGAGATGCAATATATTTAAAATTCTTCCTGTACACAAAGTGGTGATTGCTAAAGCACAAAGCAGACTTTATTTCGTCTGCCAATAAAAGTATCTCTGCACTTTCTAACAGTAAAATATTCAACAGATTTCATACCAAGTAATGAAGGTTACTGAGGACTATCATTTGAAGATATGGAGCTACGTGCTATGAGTGGTGCTGTAGACAGACAATGTCTTGTTTTGTTGAAACGGGCGGGGTACATAAGAAAAACCATTTACAAATAAGTCAATCTCCTACGCCTTTGGACAGGAGGTGGAAAGGGAGGGGGGGGGTTACAAAACGGTTTTAATTCACCAGCTACAATGTGTTAATTTGAAAAAGTATATCGTTGTTTCGCATTATTTCGGTGAAGAATACTGTTTGGGAGGGGGGGAGAGGGTGAGGAATTGATATTAGGAGAGGTCTCTGGATTCTGAACAAGTTGTTAACAAAGGGAGGGACAGTTAAAAAAAATGCCCAAAAAGTGTTGATGTACATTATGGACAGTCCCTTTCGAGTCATTTTGAGCTCTCTTAATGTACAACTATGAAATGCAAACATATCTACCAGAATTAAAAGACGGTAGATCAAAGCAAATGTCCAGCTTATACACAAAAACCCGCTTTCACAAACAACGCTAATAAAACAAGAATGCAGACACAGCACATGCACAAGAAATATCGAGACATGCAAATATGACAGATCGAGTGTTGCGATGTAAAAAAAAATCCCCCTCAAAAAATACCTCGTAAACCCACGTAACTATTTATACTTTTGCCTACTTTTACGTTTCCTTTCAAATCAATCCAAAAATATGTATTTTAAAAATTGGCTATATATTATATCCGAGGATCTAGCGATATACCCAACACAATTTGTGATATAGATATTTTTAGGCAATGTTCAATATATTGTCATTGCTTTCTGAACGATCGAAGTGATAACTGTCTGAAACTGAAATTGAACCAGGTACTTTAGCCGTGTCTGACAAGCTCTCCGTCTCGTAAGTCACAGATCCCGACACGCATAACATAAGAGATCTATAACTCTTAATAAAGACTCCGACAACGGTTAAGATTATTCTATGAACCACTCTTGAGAAAATGAAATATGGAAAGTTCAGGAATAATCCATAGCTAAACATCTCGGAGAATTCAGAAATAAATGAAGAATCTCTCCCATGACCACACTGACGGGCTAACATATTCCTGGCGAGACTAATTGTATTTCAGAACGCATCATAATGAACGGATATCATTTGTAGTTTCTTATTGTTTACCAAATTCACGTATGTTCAATTTAGCAATGTATTCAAGTCTATAGAAGCCGAGATATACTTCAGAGATTAATACGTACTGTCAGTCAAATTCGTCCCAGACCATAACGCTAAAATAAAGATAAAAGTAAATACGGAACAATATAACCAATAAAGACTTCGGTCTTTGGTTGAAACGTCGTGCCCCAGCAAGAGACTTTAGTCCCCTATAACAAGATTGAAGATCAGATGTTAATTGTTTGTTATACTGGCACCTGTGTTTTCTATCCGTATCATATCTTCAACAGCCTATACTCTTTGTGAGATTCGCCAGTTGTCTCTATTCGTTCAGGTGTCAGTGGGACATTCTCACGGGTTACATACTGTTCATTTTTTAATGTTGCATCTTGGTGCACAACCAATCGCCAGAATAAGACCTAACAACAGAGTCAAAACAAAGTATAATCAGCTTTCTTACATGATGTTTTTTTTATTATTGCTTTTCTTTTTGTCGGTCACTATTTCTATAATTTGTGTCGGAACTGCTCAACACAAAGTTCACGATGGAAGTCAAGAGAAGAGGATAAATATTTGTATGCCAACACTCTGTTATCAATGTCAGACATGGGCGCTGACAGCAGTCCATCAGAGAAAACTTACAATATGTGAGATAAAATGCTTGAGAAAAGTCGCAAGAGTGACCAAACTAAACAAAATGAGAAATGATGAAATCAGAAGAGAAATCGGTAAAAGACCATATACAGAATACATCGAGAAACAACAAATAATATGGTTTGGACACCTTATGAGAATGAACCATAACTAACTACCGACACGGACATATAACATAAGAAGATCAAGATACACAGTCAGAGGAAGACCTAGAACAAGATGGATAGATAACATCAAGACATCACTAAACAAATACGGATTTAACACAGCCAATGCGACATATCTGACCTTGGATATACAACTAAATCTCCCAGTCACTACCCTTACGCTTAATAGCAAGTGTGAAAATTTAGAATTCCACGACAAGCCGTCATGTGGACACCAGACGGGAAAAAAGAAAACAGGGAAGACCAAAAACAACGCTCAGAAGAACATTTATGAATGAATTAAAATCAACAGGCATAAATACACAAGACCTGCAATCCTAGGCAACTGATCGACAGGCATGGAGTACTCCACATCCGCCCTATGTGCCTAACTTGGCAAAAAAGGAACTGAGTGACTGGATATTTTGACCATCATCCAGCTGGGGATAGACAATAGTGTTCGAACATAACCGAAAATCTTCTTTTTCTTTCCTATTTTACCCGTTACTGGTGTCGAGGGAGAACAATGTTCTTATTCTCGCTTTTCTGGCAGCTTCAGATAATATTATTTGGTGTTCGTGTAATGTCTCTATTATGTTGTCGATCCAGCGTACTCTAGGACTACCCTTGGCTCTTCTTTCTGCTTCGTATATGCTTTATAAATTAATGAATCACACGGCATTCTTTCCAGATGACCAAACCATTGTATCTGTTGGTTTTGTATGTATTGTAGAATTTATATGACACACACTCTTTCTCTTATGACATCGTTTCTAATTATGTGTCTTCTGGTCACTCCTGTGGCTTTTCTCAGACATCTCAGTACTGTTGTAACCAGTTGTCTCTTATGTTTTGTTGTTAAGGACTATGTTTGACATTGGTAGCACAGGGTTGGAATGAAGATACTTTGGATAAGATGTTTTTATAACCGAAAATGCCTGTATGAATTCTGTTGTTGTGTATTCTATTGACGAAAGTCGCGATTGGAGCCACGGGAAAAGATGTTGGGCAGTGGAGAGGATGCTCATGAATCCAACTCTACATGTTGTGGTAAGGCAGAAAAGCCACATAACGACAAAATCTACCCGCTATGTGTAGGAGACTTCTTCTCAAAGCTTTGTAGACCGCTGAGAGTTAGTGCCTTCTGTGTATGAAATGAAGATTTGAGGAACCACCCATTTGCACATAGAAAGTAAGAGCTAATTGCTCGTATACCTGGGAATTGAAAGATGAACATCCAATGTTTTAGTTATCATAATGCCAAAGAGTGGAATAGTCTGCATGATGTGTTCTGGCGCTTGTGAGTCGTTTTGACATAAGCATTGGTCATTTTGGATAACCTTTAAATTGTGGAGATGCTCCTATCAATCAATCAATAAACCCGTAACCCTTTAGGATCGTAGGGGTACCACATTGGATGCTTCAACACACAGAGTCCTACAGAGAATTCTATCCTCAGCGATGCGGATGAGTGCGGAAATATCTTGCCCAGCCCATTCCTTGATGTTGTCTGTCCATGTCTTTATTTGTCCCCCTCTGCTTCTTCCACCCTCAACAGTTCCCTGCAATATTGTTTTTGACAAGGAATAATCGTTCTTGCATACATGTCCGAACCATGCTCCTTTAGTCAATAATGGTTGTTCAGAGCCTGATGATGGTAGTTTGCTGCGAATTATCCATCTATAATATGAGACTTTAAACTGCTTGCTATTCTCTGACGTCATGTGAGTTTTTAAATTTCCTTTTGATCTGAATCGACTTAACATATCCCTTATTTCAGTTTGTGTATGTGTAACAGACTAAGATTTCTCACCCCCATCTCTACCAAGCATGTTCTTCACACTTGTCTTCTCCAGCAGAAGGCCCGATACGGACCTGGCCGCAATGATCATAATTCTGCGACCCAAAATAGTGTATAATCTTCAACAGACGGCATAGTACACCTATATGTTTATATAATGTAGGCGAGGGTTAAACAGATATGCAACAAAGAAATCAGGACCATGTGTGTAATACTTAATAACAATACACAATAACCAATACCCATTACAGAATACCCAATAACAAATATCCAATAACTGAAAGTCTACTCACCAGAAAGTGGGTCTATACTGAAAAAACTCTGTGGGTTCCCGCTGGTGATGGCAAAAGTCAGAGGCTCGTATCCATCAAAATCAGCATCTGTAGCTTGAATCTGAATGACTCGTTTTATAACGCTGCTGTTCTCCTAGAGACAAGACAACATACATTGATAAGTCAAGGCCACAAATAACTGGTTTCGGACACTTGACGTTATGTGCATACATGGAATTTGTATTATATTGAGAGTTTCAAAACGTTGTTTTTTTCTGGCGCAAGATCGAGATGTTACAGCATTGATCTCACAAGGGTCAAGTCCTGAGCTCGACTCCTGATAAGAGACAGGTTTTTTTTCTGCCTGAAGGTAAATTAAAACCCACCTTATACATGTCGTGGCGAAAGCAATGGTATGCGACGTTTATCCCACAGGTTCCTATCTGCTAGCCCCTAACGGAAAAAACATACACTAATGATAGTTATTTATGTTTGAAAACGTTTCTACTTTCTAACATCATGTAATTAATCAATCAGTGTCATGTCGAGTGGCGTAGACGGTCATGTTTCTCCACAACTCTCTGTTTCTTGTATTGGTAATTTCAGTTGGTGACTTCTTTTTGTGCCACAGTGATAACCCATCCAAAAATGTGAAGGAATAACATAGGTTGTTTCTCACATTTTAAAATTCGGCTTTGGCTTGTGTCATCTTTATCTCATTGGAGCACTGAACATATGAATGGTGTCATCCAATATACTTGACTTTGCCCACTTGATTTAATTTCGTATCATTGATATTAATACTGCACCTTATTGGTGTATTATATTGGTGCATTATATAAGATTTGAGATAACCGTTACTTCTGTATTCTTGTTTAGATTTGGGCCTTTTTTCACTTTTTTGCACTATCATGTCTAACAGGGCTTGAAGTTCTTGAAATCATGTAAATCATTAACAATCAGACTTTGATTCATAATATTTCTATGCGACCTAAAAATGAGATTGTCCGAAATAAATATGTTTTTCAGTAACAATGAAAAATAGACTATTGATACGTTTTATTTGTGTTATCTAATCACACGCGTACTGTAAATGTGTATACTCGTATTTGCAGTAATTTCAATGATTTCAATGATTTATGTACATGCACTTGAATAAAATACATCTACACGAGTTTTCTTAAGAACTGAATCAGATGCACCATTGTTATATGACATTTATAAAGATAACATACAATAACACCAGCAGGCCATAAGATGTCAGATATCCAAATCCCTGCAGTCTCTGTGCTACTGATTCGTCCAATTTAAATTTCATTCTCAAATATTTAATCCAGTATTACTTTCAAGATCTTACCCGTTTCCACATCCAAATTGGAAGATCATGGTGACTCAAAATGGCAAACTGCATTTTAATATATGGAGCAGAAAGACGCATATATTCTTCCTAAGATGTATGTAAACTGTAACAGCGCGTTCAGATCTCCGGAATATATACCTTGCTGACCAGCAGGGGTTTGAGCACAAACGAAATAATAAAACATATATATCCACGTACATAAGACATGGAATGAGGAACCAATTGGTTCTTACCTCCACATAAGCAAAATAAGCAGGTTCCACGCTCTGTGGAACGTTGTCATTGACATCGAGAACATCCACAAGGACTTCTAGCCTGGCAAACTGAGGAACAAGGGAGCTATCTTGAGCAATTACCGTTAGCCAGTAATGAGAAGTTGTTTCTCTGTCCAGAACCTGGCTAGTTCGGATAGTGCCTGTCGATGAAAAGAAATTGGATATTAGTCAATATATATATTGGAAATATGATAAGAGTCTAGACAGAGCACGGTAGGCACAATATGCTTACACTGACACATGTTATGATTGGCAGGAGGCATATGATGTCAAAAATACATCTGTATACCAAGCACATGCAATGTAGTTTTTTTTTCTTTATACAGTAAAGTAGTTATTGTGTTGTTCTTAATACATCAAGGTGTTCTTTTTGTTGTTGTTAATACAGCAAGGTTGTTCGTTTGCTGTTTTAATATAATAAGGTTATTCTTTTGCTGTTCTTAAAACAGTAAAGTCGTTCTTTTGTTATTATTAATACAACAATGTATTGGGGTTTTTTGTTGTTAATACAACAATATATTGTTTTTGTTGTTCTTAATACATCAAGGTGTTGTTTTTGTTACCACAGCAAGGTTGTTCTTTTGTTGTTCTTAATACAGCAAGCATTTTTACAGAAGACGGCAAAATTGACAGAGAAATTGAGATGAGGTGCCAGGTAACTGTAACACGAACTGTCACCGCTGCTTAAAAACCCAGCGATCAACATGGCGAACAAACGACATATAATAAACACCTTCTTTATTCCAACATTATGTTACCAGTGTCAGATATGGTACCTGACAAAACACTCATGAGAAAGATTACAACATGCGAGATGAAATGCCAGAGAAAGGCTATAAATGTCACCAGAAGAGACCAAATGAGAAATGTAGACAACAGATAGCAAAGACCATTTTATACAAACAATAGAGACAACAGACCTACTGGTTTGGCCACATTATGCGAAGGGAACCATCACAACCAACCATTCAGGAATACAACGGCAGAAAGAACCGCTACAGAGCAAGAGACCAAGAGCAAGATTGAAAAATTATTATTTTTCTTCTTCAGCGTTAATTCTCAAACTTCCGCTGGATCTCTCTTGCAGCAGAACCATGAACCTGCTATATTTCCAGCAGGGTTTAGCCCAGAGAATGGACATGCGTTGTGTCGCCGTTTTATTTGCGCAAATGATCGACACATCCGTCTTTGGATGATGGAGATTCAATAAAATAGATGATTTTAAAAAATACATGGCAACAAAGATGGCCAAAAAGCAGCACTTGTGGAAAGGACAATAAACAGATACAGTAAGGTCGTTCTTTTGTTGTTCTTAATACAGTATGCTAGTTCGTTTGTTCATAATATACAAGTGATACGTGGTAGAATCTGCATCTATGGTAGGTTTGGTATTCCCAATAACATAGGATTCTGTCTCAAAAGAACAAAGGCATAATGTCCGTTGGTATGTGGCCACTCGTCATCCGTGGGGATGAAGTCATGGAAGGGAGCTACGTTGAAACTACGGACGTACGTGCTATGAGTTGTACTCTCATCAGGTGACGTATTGCTTCGTTGAACAGGAAGGGGTACATAATGGAAAATCCGATTACAGTAATGTTAATCCTCTACGATTTTTCAGCCTGTGGGCGGATATGGGAATTATTTGACAGAAGACAAAGGTAATAAATTGAGATAAGGTGCATTTAATATAATTGGGGGGGGGGAGTGTACAGCATGAAAAATAAATGTAAACATAATGTTGGAGGAATTATCACTCCTTGGAAACATGTGTGAAATAAAAAGTCCGGACATTGACTGCCAGAGTCCAGTATTGACATATTGTATAACCGTGTTGATATCACACATCTACGGTATATATTAACTAGTTCACTAGGAGAAATCCATAAATTGAGTCAATACATTATTGCCAATTCCCCCCCCCCCTCTTGTCAACATATCTCAATAATTTATATACATATAAAATACCTCCTCCCGGCAAATATTATAGTCGCTTCTTACGACTTGAACCACAGTTGGCAGTTTAACTATATTAATGCTACCTTTCGGAACCTGTAACACACGAGAGTGTTGAAATTAAAGAAACGTACCAATTACCTCTAGACAAACCTACTCATTATCATAAACCGGTCTGTTCTCTATTTAAAAAAAAAATTAAATTATTCATTCGATAAGCTACTAAAAATCGAAGTTAAATCTAATTACAAATGAATTTAGATCAGTGGGTCAAGGTCACGGCTGTAATGATCATCTTCCTCAGACAATTTTCTGCCACGGAATTGACCTTCTTCCCCTTCTCCCTCCCTCTCCCTCCTCCCTAAGAAGACATGTTCCACATATCACCCAGTCATGTTAAAACAGGAGTTTAGGTTTCATTTAGCGCCGGACAGTGTCCGCATTAGTTTCTTTCAGAAATTACATATTTCTTTCAGAAACGATGTTATTCTGTTATCGACACGCAATAAACTTACACGAACTCGTGCGGAAATCGAAAAGAGTAAACACAATAGAACAGATATGGACAACCTTTCTGAGTCAGATAGCAAATGTTTATTGTCAGATGGTAACTACTAACAATCATAAATGTTCAATATAACAACGCTCACCAACAATAATTCATAAGCATAACTTCAACATCACTCATTATAACAAATATCACTCATTATATCATCCCACATCACTCATTGTAACTCGCACATTATTCACTATAAAATCACTCATTATAACATTGTACTCGTACATCACTCATTGTGATACCACTGAAAGCTCACAACAACAAGAATCACTAAAACCTTCTAACTACCACAATGTTCTAACCGCATTGAAGACATGCAGGCCATGACCATAGAGATGACTGCTTGTGGACGGATGTTCCTCATTTTTTTAAACAGACAAGTCTGGGGACGGAATTGACCGTCCCGTTCCACAGAGGGTCAAGCGATCCAGAAGCCATGCTATAGTCGGAGGTGTCACACCGACAGGTGCCAATATCGCAGCCCCGTTGTAAACTATTTACAAAGCACTCTGTTCTCCGGACTACATCCTGTAAATCTGCTGGAGTTTGAGTTGGGGGGGGGGGGAAATTGTTTGGGAGGAGGGGTAATCTTTTTGGTGGGATAATAATTTTTGTGTGGGAGGGGGAGGATAATCTTTTTTGGTGAAAAACATGTGTGTGTGTGTCTGGGGGAGTCGATAAGAATTACCCTCTTGCATTACTAGTTTGCTAATACTAAATGTAATGTTCTATTGACCCAAGGGGACGGGGGTTGTTAGACGCTACAATCACTGTATCTACACGGACATAATGCAATTATATGAGATGTCCGCGCATTGTGGCCAGTATTGATACTACCAAATGGTTGCATGGTTTGAATGTGATATCACGACTTCTGTTGTCCTGCCATCACATGATGATGATTATGATGACCATTTGTTACATCCACTTTTGAAAATCAGTTATTAGAGTATTGTCCTTGCCCATGAGTTTGTAGATGGCCACAATCCAGCCTTCTGGCCGCAAATATCAGGCATTAGACAGCTTAGGCATTGAATGACTACTATGGCCGGGTTTTGGTCTATCGGTGACATTCTAGCTACTCTCCGCTATTGAGATGCTAAATTTCTCCTCTTTTCACAAGACTCTGCTCTTTTTTTTTTTATTGTAGAACACAATGTAGCCCTTGCACGTCTTCTACATGCACACATATCCCCTGTCACATGAAATAGTCTGATTCTTCCCAGAGTGCTGCTACCTCTGATAGTTTAAGTCTTCTGGTTAGAAAAGTAATCTCTAGACACCTCATCCCCCTCCCTGAAAAAAATGCACATAAGATACAAGAGATGCATGCATGGCTCGTCATTCTTAGGAATATAAACAATCACAACAACAAAACGTTCACTGATAAAACACACTACAACGAAATTCCCCACAAACTACAATCCATACAAAAGCAATCTCACAACACCAAACTATGTAGAAATTATTTATTTAATATTGCCAGTCCCAATATTGTCGGTTCATTTTCCCAGGAGTTGACCTTATTGTAGGTCATGACAAATTGGCAGGCAAATTGTTGCTGACGGACAGTAGTAGGCTCTGTTCAAGGTTTGATGACCTAGTTCTAGCAGTAATTGGTTTCATGTCTTTTACGCCAGTGGTTCTACTCATGGACCACATACCATCCTTGGGTGACACAGAGACTGGCGGAGGGGGGGGGGTGATGGGTACACATTTTAAAATGGGGATTAGGGCGAGTGACAATCGGCCGTAAATGCCTACCAACAGAATCAAAACCAGTCTTCCACATGATATTTTCGATTATATCAGTGCATTTCGTTAGTCGAACTTCTCAAGCAACTACACAAAGTATATACATAGTAGTGACAAACGGAAATCCCAGCAATAATGAAACCATCACTTATGAAGATTTGTTTTGATTTTACAAGGTTTACTTACAAAATTTTACGTTGCTTTAGTTTATTTTTATATTTGGCTTACTTTACTCTCGACAGTCAAATACAGTCTCATCTCGGGACGTCACAGGAAAGTAACTAAATATTTGACTGATACATAACACGATATATACCGATAACAACTTTAAACCCCTTGGTATCCATAATGAAAATAAGCGATCCTTTTTATGCATCGAGGGACGGGGTGTTCTACGGCGAAAAAATATAATTTGTTCCAAAAGAGGGGTCGGGGGCACAGACAGAAATAACGTTTGAGAGCCACTGTCTAACACCGTTGAAGCGGGATGTCAAATTGAGGACTATGTGAGAATATTTCTATGACAGGAGGTAAAGATAGGATATAGACAGACAGTGGTTGAATGGAGAAGAGGTGAGCGTAGGGCAGTGAGTGATTGAAGAAATAAACAGACATAGAGGAAAAAGAGTGGAACAAATGCACAAATAATCAGAACAAAAGAAAGACAAATTAATAATGTTCTTTTTTATTCCGCGGTAGTTTTCACATTCCCCCGATTAGCAGGACGAATGCGTTGTGCCATGGTTTATATCTTAGTTATGATATCTGCGTTTTCGGCCTGCAACATCCAACTTCAACATTTCTTCTAGGTCACATTGACCATATATGTGCGACCAATCACCAAATAAGACCTAACAGCAGAATCAAAACAAAACAGAATCAGCCATCTTAGATAATGTTTTTCGATTATTTATGTGATTTTCGTTGGTCTATATACTTTGTGTCGTTCGCGACTAACGAAATACACGGGAATAATAGAAAACATAACCTAAACATCTTATTTGAATTATGTTGGTAAGTCTTATATTAGCGAAAGACACTCTCTATGGATGGCGCATCACTCCACCCCAAAACCTTCTTAGCTGCCTCCTACGACATAAGCATCAGGTAACAATGATGCTATTCTTTGCTCCCCTCGAGGACCCTGTCAACACAAGGAGCAATATATAATTTTAAGACGCAGAGATGCATATTATTGAAGGAAATGTTAAGATTTTTTAGCCCTTTGTATAGAATAAAGATGTTATGATCAGCTCATCGGCGATATAATACTTGCTCGCCTATTATACTGGTGGTATGGACACTCACGGTTTTGGGGCACTTAGTTGGGTGCATGACTGAATGATTGATAATTCTAGGAATTGCGAGCGATTAGCTCTTACTTCCTTACCCAGGAGACTTCAGCTTTTGGTTTAGATATTGAAGGAGCATTCTACTCAGAGTATTGTATAGTTACTATACAATTGTATAGGTGACGTGCTACACAGCTTTCATAAGAGAGCCTCAATAAAACGGCAAGTCACCTACTAATGTTTTCTGTTGCATAGGCGGTTTGTTTAGTGGGTCATTGGTGAGACCCACACACGCAACCGCATGCGCAAGTGGGTGCATTATACAAAACAATAATGTGGACACTGAAGCAAAAGAAGAGTATCAAAAAATAATATAAAAGAGTAAATAATAATAAAAAATAGTAACAAAATATACAGCCAGAAAGAGGCATACAATCAAGAGTCTGACAAAAAATTACGATTAGGAGGTAAGGGTTTGACAACAGTTGACGGCAACTACAACAATTGTTAAATACGAATTACATTGTTCGAATTTCTTCTTCTTCTTCTGTATGCGTTCATTCTCAAACTCCTGCATGGTAATGCGTTGTGTCACCGTTTTATTTGCGCCAATGGCCCGACACATCGTCTTCGGTGAAATTGTTTGAATTTTAAAATTGTTTCAAAACATCTGAAAATGTCACTTGACATAATTAAGCAGTGGTGGGGGATTCTTAAGTTTATTGACAAGGGGGTTGTGAATTGGCAAAAAAAATACTATTGACGTAATTTATGGACAGCCCGTAAACAATCCAACAGATGCCAAGAATCTGTTGTTATCCTTATCCCAAATGACGAGTTCTATTGCTGACAAGAACTCGTTCTGGACAACGAGAGCAAACCGTGGTTTAAACAAAGTGACATGACAGTAATGTTGCCATAAGTCAAGGCTCAACGAGGACACGGCGAGTTCTGCAACTACGGCAAACATTACAGCTGTCAAATTTGAATGTCACACCGACATTTGTCGCTGGTAAATGCTCATACAACACGGTGATGTACACGTTATCATGCAACTCCGATAAAACATCACCTCTCATTCTACCTCCCCCCCCCTTTTTTTTACTACACATACGCACACGCACACACAAATTGTACAAAATGACCGAAGAGTTATATTGCTTGTAATTTTTGGGTATTGATATCTCGACTTCTATCCAAAATCTGGTTCTTTCTCAAAACTCCTACAGATTAGCAAGATGTATTCCGAAGAACACAATGAGTTGTGTCATGGTTTATAGCTCAGCTGCGATATATGTGCGTACAAATTTGGCTATCATGTTCAATTTCCAGTTCAACTGGAGATTTGTTTTTCATCCACAAAGGATTCTGGGTCAACAATGCCTCGGGAAATTAGTACCAGATGCGCCCTTGCATTGTCGAGACCTCACAGTGGCGCAAAGAATATCAACTCTGTTATCTAGTAACTATCATGCATGTTGTACGAGGGAACTAATGATTTTTTGGGGGGTGGAGTATGTTGTCCAATACTGTTGAAGGTCAAAGTGACCAAGAAGCCATATTGAAGCCGAATGTGCCAGGCAGAAAGGCGCAAATATAACAGCTAAGCTGTAACCCATGCACCACACATCCCGTTCATTTGACTAGATTCTGCGAATCTGCAGGAGTTTGAGAGCGAGCGCAAAAAAAGAAGGTATCTGATCTTATGTGAAAATTAGAGGCGACGATATGATGCTACCCACATCACGTGGGCATGCCTTTAGCCAATGATAAATACAGGCTATAAGAAGTATACCCATTGAAATGGCGTGAAACGGAGAAATTCTACTTACTATTTAACCTTATAGTACACGATAATAATTAATTTTATTAAGCAAACCATTTCATCTCATACATCTTCTTGGTCATTTTTGTGTTCACAATTTTAATGGCTATTTCCCTTTAAAACCAGTTGTTGTTTTTTCGGAGGATCCTTGAAACTTTCAAGATAATACAATGGTTTGTATGATACCCTGCACGCACTTAAATTTGTAAAAGCAATTTTTGCCAAATAATTGTGTAAATAAACAAAAAATTCACTTTTGCTAGATATATTTTCTACTAGGTATACACAAGAGACAGAGTTGTGGAGAAGCATGATCGCCTACGCCACTTAGCATGACACTTGATTGATATTTTCTTATTTAGTTTCACTATAGTTAGTTTTCTCAAATTAAAATTCAGTATTGATACCAGATAAGTTTATTTCTGCATTCAATTTTTGTAAAAAATATAACCCTTTTTCTCCAAAAATCACACTATAGAAATAGGGTTTTGCACGCATAGAAACATTAATATACAACTTTCACTATTTCTTTAGACATATTATGCATACTTCAACCTAATACACTTTCAATATTCAGTAATCATATTTTTGTCACGAAAAACATTGAATAGTGTAATGGGGTAAAAAATACTGGTATGGCTAACGTTTTCTACGTTGAACACTCAAAAGTACATGACCAGAAGTGATGAGAAGTTTAGAATAGTAGCAGAGAACAATGCAGTTGGAGATTTAGGAGAGATACTGAAGATAAATAATTTGTCTCCACACTCAGAAACAAACAGTATAAAACTACCAAACACGCACTGGGTTGGAGAAAAGCGGGGAATCTAATGAATCACTGGCGAAGGAAAGTTCTTAATTAAATCTTTTCGATCTCCACTATTTTTGATAATTGTAAAGGCTCTGATATAACCACACTGGACTGACGTACTCCGTTGAAGGCACCGTAAGGAAACATAACAGGTACATTTTTACATAAGCAACTTAGTTTATATCTCGGCAGTACAGCACATACACACACACATTGCCTCTCTCAATCTAGTTACATGTCCAGATCTCTATCTCTTTCTTTCTTTCTATCTCGCGCGTGCGTGCGTGTGTGTGTGTGTGTAGAGAGGAGTTTGGTATCTTCCCGTGTGGCTCCTCGCCGAGATTGTCAGATGTAAAGAGATCTCTACAGAACTAAAATTGGGACTTCACTGGTTACGTATTTTATTAATGTCGTGATTTTCGTTAGTCATTATTTATGTACTTGGGAGTCGCATTCAAAATTAGCCAAGTCAAACCAACGGAAATAATAAAAATTGACATTTCAGGACTATTTTACAGTTTCTGTACACATGTCTTTATACTGGGAACCGGTCATGCTCCAAACTCTAGCAATTAAATTTTGACCACTTAGCTTTTCTTCGGCATTCATTCTCAAACTCCCGCTGGATCTACCTTGTAGCAGGACCATGGTCCTACTAGATTTCCAGCAGGATGTAATCCAGAGAATGGAAATGCGTTGTGTCGCCGTTTTATTTGCGCCAATGGCCCGACACATCCGTCTTCGGCATGACTTAGCTTTTGATCTCTGTAGTAGTAAGTTTGTCTCTCTCCCGAGTGGTTTGAGAAGTGACAAGTTTTTTATATATATATATATATATATATATATATATATATATATATATATATATATATATATATATATATACTCAGTAGACACTGACTCAGTGAGAAAAATAAAAAAGAAGGAAGCAAAGAAAGAACGAAAGAAGGAAGGAAGTAAATAAAGAGAAGATCATCCTTCTGTCATTCACAAGATTATCTCTACAAGAAGATAAACCTTGTCTGGCCTGGAACTTAAATTGTGCTGTTACCATAGTAATCCCAAGATTTCAAAGTACACTAGTCAACAAATTTTCTAAAGATTTTATACCAGACTTTAAATACATCACTTCTTATTGATTTTAGCATACACATTTCAAATATCATAATGAAATTTCCCAAATGACTCTGGGCTTTTTTTTTAATGCTGTATTTAAATTTAAGCAATACAAAATTCATATATACTTGTTTAATCTCTTTGTTGAAGAACAGTTATCCTTTACACTTTAGCTTTATAAAACTTGTTATTACAAATTCAATTGAGTGATATTCCACCATAACAAGTTAGACAAAATAAAATAAAGAATATTTACAGTTCACATATAATGTTTGAAAAAGGCACATCTGAACCCATACAGTCATTATTCAGTCGCTATTCGAGTTCTCTTTGCTTGCTTCTTGTAGTCAATCGATGAGGTGTCTTTTGTCACAGTCCAACAGTAATCAGAAAGCATTTAAGGGCCCCAACAGCCTTGATACTTTGTCTTCATAGCAGCAATGTCTTGTTGAAATCGTTCACCATGTTCATTATTGACAGCTTTTAAGTTTGACTTAAAAAAAAATTCTGGTGAGAATCCAGAAAATGAATTTTTACAGACATGTTGCAGCCTAGACACCTATACTTCAGAAGGATATTTTCTACAATTTCTTTGCAATTATCAGATCTGTTGTTCCAAGACAAATGTCCATCACTGACTTAAATTCTAGCAATGCTTTTTTTTATTTCCATAAACAAGCAAAGACACTCATCATCGCGAAAAGTTTTCGAATTTGCGAAACCACAAACACTCCCTCTTCTTGTTTTAATTTCACGCAGTCTTGGAAATTTTCTGAAGTGGTATTTGAAAGCATTATCAGTTTTATCCATTGCCTTCACAAAAATTTTCACGAAACATAGCTGTGCAATGGTGGCAACACAATCTTGCTACTGTCAACAAGTACTGAGTTATCCACGTTCTTAATGCAATGGTGTAATGACTGCCTGATTGGCCAATGTCTTCTGATGTAACGGTCACTTCGTGCACGACTATCCCACTCAAAGAGAAAGCAAACTTACTGGTGTATCCACCCGGTAGTCCAAGCAAAAAAGCTACCACTTTTAGGTCCTCACATAGTGACCAATGATGATGAGCGTAGTTTATACACTTCAATGTTTTCATACATTTCTTTCATATGAAATGAGTGACCAACTCCAGTTGACAGCAAAACATTACCATTTTTCAACAAAACCGCTTTAAGATTTGTATTGGATGAATCAATGAAAAGTCTCCATTCTTCCGGGTTGTAATTGATATTGAGAGCTGCCATTAAACCAGAAATGTTGTGACACACAGACTGGTCACCTTTTAAAAAAAAATAACTTAGTATGCGGCTTCTGGCGGTTCCTAAACACAGACATTTTAACATCTTCTACTAGAATATTCCACTGTTGTAATCTGGAACCCAGAAGTTTCGTCTTGTTTTTGGGTAAATTCGGGTTTCTTACGATATCATTCCGTTCACTTTGGGTTATTAAGTATGGTTTTGTAGAAATAGTTTGTTCAAATTCTTGGTCTATTGAGGTTGATAGCTCAGAAACTCCAATGTCCTCTTGTTCGTCATCGGAAGCAGCTGAAAATGATTCTGGCACTTTGGGAACTGGTAGGGCATCTTAGTGCGGTACTGAACGTATTGCAGAAGGCATGCTTGGATATTGCAGAGTCCATTTTTTCTTCTTTGATATTCCTTTCCCAATTGGAAGCACCATGAAAAAGTAGCAGTCGTTAATATGATCAGTGTGCTGTCTCCAAATCGTTGGAACTGCAAATGACATAGCTTGCTTTTTGCCAGCCAACCACAGTTTAAGATGTACAGCAGATGTATTGCAAGTATATGTGTGATGTCCAACTGTTATCTTCATCTCATATCCTGCAGTCAAAATATAAGCTGTACGTATTCTTAATCACTTTAGACATATTCCACATTTGTGATAGAAAAAATCAATTCGTCACATATATAACAGAAATTATTCTTATTGTTGACACATGTCCTCGATATGTCTAACAAAGACACTTGCGAAGGAAAAATTCAATACTAATAACGAAATTTAATCAAAAATAAGGTAGTTATACACAAAAGTTATGTAATACCAGGCAGGAGTGCCTCATATGCTTCTAGTTACATTTTTTGGGTCAAAATCAATAATTCAGTCTACCACAGTTGTTGCGTCATATATATATATATATATATATATATATATATATATATATATATATATATATATATATATATATATATATATAGAGAGAGAGAGAGAGAGAGAGAGAGAGAGAGAGAGAGAGACGGTAATTTTTTTAATGCATATATAACATAAAAACTACATCAAAGAAACATTTTTGAATATCATTTTTGTTTTCAGCACCTAAAAATTAGTTCAGATCAACTTTTTTCATTACTGGTACGATTTTGATTTAGACTAGTGTTGTTATTCATTTACACTCGCTCTCGGAATCATCCCGGTTAGCAGGATATAGTTCTGCGAACGAAGCACATTGCTTCGTAGTTAACATCTTAGCTGCAGTATCTGCAGCTTCTTGTCAGATACACCTGACTAATACAAATATGTAGCAAATTCAGGACGTAGCCTCCAACTCTGAATGTTTTGCTGTAGTGATTTTCTAGGTAATATAAAAACCCTTAGTAGTTTGCCATTATTTTCTGAACAGTTCGGATGCACAATTTCTTGCGGCTTGGTTCGAACCCAATACCTTGACCGTCACAGACGCGCACTGTTCCTCGCCGCCATAGAACCGGACTACATCATAGTTATTTTAAAATAATTTTGACTTTCAATTAGATGGGGCATCCAACTCCATGCATAACACCCCTTAGTTGATTCTTACGACACACATGTCAAGCCACAGTGTTACTATTACTTGATCTCATTTCAGCTCCGTTACAACCTAAAATATCTCAATTTAGGATCAGACAACTACTGTTTTCAGGGGGTGCATAACGAAAGTATGAGTAGGTTATCTAATCTTGCTACATCGGGAACACATACAGCGATGGTACTGACTTTATCGTTTCGTCGAATGACTCCCCACGGTAAGATTGGCATTCCTGAATCCAGGTAAGCTACGTACACCGCCTGGTTATTAGTAGATAGGGACTACCTCACAGCATTCCAGACAGATTGTAAATTATTATTTCTCCCATGTGGTACATGTAAAAATGTTTCTGCCACTGATATTAGAACAAGTATCATTGTATTTTCCGCTATTTTTTAATAGTCTTTATGAACCGTGGGACAAATCTCGCACGCCGACCAGAATATCCAGATTCAAACTCACTGGTCCTTTTCTTCTTCTTCTGCGTTTGGCATCTGTGGTCATGCTATACCGTCAGGCCTGTCGTCAAGACGAACTCCACCGTCTTCTCCAGGTCAGAGCGGCTGCCCCATAGCTTTTGCCTCAAGTCTGTATCCTCTGGCCAGGTCTGCTGTCTCTGCTCTTTGTATGTTGGGCAGTCCTGAAGTATGTGTTCCGGGGTCTGGGTTCCGGATCCACATGGACATGTTTCTGTGTATGAGATCCTTAATCGGTAAAGGTGACCCAACAGTCTGCAGTGGCCTGTTCTAATGCGAAATATTGTGGTATGTTGATATCTTTGACTGGTCCTTTGAAATTAATGAAATAAAATATTTTCCTTGGTCAGAAAAAAAAACAGTAAATGCGTACCAGGGTTCATGTTGTTAGTAGGCAGAGCAATGTGGCCATTTCTACGAACACATGTTAAAATATGGATGTCCATAATTACATTCAAAATGCAATTTTGAACGAACGCAGGTAGTTTGGTGACGCAAACAAGACAGAGAAGGCGGATGGTTACAGCAAGTCTTGTTAGTGTTGCGAGTTGGCAGTATGAAGAACTAGACTAACTGATCAGATAAAATAGGACGGCTGATGTTATGGGAAGGATCACTGGCCATTTTTTAGTTAAGAGTTGAGTTGTTTTTAATGCAGAGTTTAGAAGAATTACTCCGAGATTGTTGGCTGGTTGGTTGGTTGCTGATCAAGCGGTCCATGGGATCATGTCCTTTGACCAACGCCATTAAAATGGCATTATTTTGCTGGGAAGTCTGGATTTCCTGTCGGTTTCCTCCCCGTATTGCTGCGCAGTACGTCTCTAACAACAAAATAAAAGATTGAGAAGTATAAGTGTATATATGACGTGCCATGAAGCTTCTATAAGAAGATAACATCAACATAACGGCATGCCATCTACTAAGGTTTTCTGTTGCATGGGTGGTTTGTCTAGTGGGCCATTGGTGAGACCCACAGACGTAACCGCAAGCGTGTACCCGAGATCAGGTGACCGGGATAGCATCGAGAATAATTTGGAAGTTTACTTATGAAATTCAATTTTGTTTTTGATTATTTCTTTTAATATTTTTTTTGTAGAATAAAGAACGTCTTTTATTGAATTGAAAGGGCAATTTCGTGTCCATGTTGTTCATTACCAACTTGGCTGAAGTCTAACCATGCTCAAATATCACAAATATCACATCAAAGCTATAAACCGTGACACGGCGGTCTACATTCAGTTAATCTGAAGGAAATTTCATAATTGAACGCAGATAAAGAATCTCCTAGATACTAGAGTTTGCTCTGTTATTTTCATTCGCTCAATTCAAACTCGTTTTATCATTTTTTCTGTAGTTGTTATACCAACTGTTATACAAAGGAGAAGAGGGAGCCAGAGAAAATCCTGCATTGATAGCATCAAGCAATGGTCTGGACGTGTTTTTTTCTACATTTCTCCGAACAACTGAGGGAAAAGCTGTTTGGAGGTCATTTTGTATCCTAAGTGCACCCCTACGTTCCTGACGATTTTTTTGATATTATTTTGAATTATTATTATTGTTGGTGTTATTGTTGTTGTTATTATTATTATACAAATTGTGGCGTTGAGCATTTGCTTTGAATTTTTCTTACCTACAATTTGGTCATAAACAGTTATAATTATATGCCAACTGAGAAAAAGTTCTAAATTCGAGCACGTCGACATATAAATAAGAGACATTAAAAAACAAATGAGGTAGTGCGTCAAACGACTAATGGAAACAGACATAGATAGCATCTGTCAGAATGACATTCGACCTAGGTGCGTGTCTAGCCGTTAGATCTTACTAAATCCAGTACCTGGTATCAGTAGCCTAATGCATCCACGTGACAAGCTTCCCTCATTTGTTTCACAGTCCATTCCTCCGGGATTTGGAATGATAATGAAATTCCAATAAGTTCGTCCTCGTTAGAAAAAATAATTTTAAAAAAGAAAAAAAAAGAACATCCAAATTTTTAGAAAGTGATAACAGAGATACTGGTATGAAATTAAAAATTAAGAATAACACACACGACAACAAACAAGAGCAAATATAAATAATAAGTCGGAAAACAATGTAAGTAAAATATAAATCATATATAATACAGGGAAGAAGATATGATACAAATAAGATATGATATAAAGAGAAAAAGATTTGAATAAAATAAGATAGAACACAAAGATAGAATAAAATAAGATATAACTTTTTTTCTGACCTCCACTTGAAGGATTACCAACAAATAGTTCACAATTGAATAGTCTAGATAGAATACATAGTTACAAATAGAAGGCAAGAATACAGTTACAGATAGAAGACAATACAGTTACAGATAGAAGACAATACAGTTACAGATAGAAGACAGAATACAGTTACAGATAGAAGACAATACAGTTACAGATAGAAGACAATACAGTTACAGATAGAAGACAGAATACAGTTACAGATAGAAGACAATACAGTTACAGATAGAATACAGTTACAGATAGAATACAGTTACAGATAGAAGACAGAATATAGTTACAGATAGAATACAGTTACAGATAGAAGACAGAATATAGTTACAGATAGAAGACAGTTACAGATAGAAGACAGAATATAGTTACAGATAGAAGACAGTTACAGATAGAAGACAGAATATAGTTACAGATAGAAGACAGTTACAGATAGAAGACAGAATATAGTTACAGATAGAAGACAGTTACAGATAGAATACAGTTTCAGACAGAAGAAAGAATACAGTTACAGACTGAATACAATTACAGATAGAAGACAGATCACAGAGAGTTACAGATAGAAGACAGTTACAGATAGAATACAGAATACAGTTACAGATAGAAGACAGAATACAGTTACAGATAGAAGACAGAATACAGTTACAGACAGAATACAGTTACAGATAGAAGACAGAATACAGTTACAGATAGAAGACAGTTACAGATATAATACAGTTTCAGACAGAAGACAGAATACAGTTACAGACTGAATACAATTACAGATAGAAGACAGATCACAGAGAGTTACAGATAGAAGACAGTTACAGATAGAATACAGAATACAGTTACAGATAGAAGACAGAATACAGTTACAGATAGAAGACAGTTACAGATAGAAGACAGAATACAGTTACAGATAGAAGACAGATCACAGAGAGTTACAGATAGAAGACAGATCACAGAGAGTTACAGATAGAAGACAGATCACAGAGAGTTACAGATAGAAGACAATACAGAGTTGCTGATAAAGGACAGAACACAACTCTGAACAGAAAATAGAATAAAATAATAAATTTAATAAAATACAGAATAAAATGTCAAAACTATACCAAATAATACTTGGAAGTACAACGAGTATTGTAGCTTTTAAGAAACCTTCGTCATGATCATCTAAGTGACGTGTCCGTTACGGAACGTTGTCCTAGCTGCCACCATGTGAGCCTCTATCGGTTCTGTGCAATCTGTCCAACCTCTTCCAGCATCAAGTTCAGAAGATCTTCGATATCCTGTGCGCACCGTAGTCTGTTTCGTGTTCTCTCTGCTGGAATTTTTCCCTCAATGATTAATCTTTCGACCATTGTCTTCGTATATGTCTGAAATATATTCACTTGCCTTTTTTTTTATGAACCAATCTTCTATTCTCATTTATTTCTAGAAGTCTGCCTTGCTTCATCTTTCTGTCCATTATATTCTTATGACTTTTCTATAACATTTCATTTCGAATGCCGATATTTTATTTTCCATTGCGGATATCACTGTCTATGTCTCGCAACATAAACCTTCAAATTAAAAAAAAAAATACCAAGAGAACACTACAGTGTTTGTGACGGTAAGAGAGAAAGTGTAGCTAGTGTAAATGGTGCCTGGTGCCAAACTAGAGGTTAGGTCGTGACAGTCGGTCATAAAAGACGTTGGTTAATTAGAAACAGCCTTCTAAACAATTTTTTTTCTTTACTGTTTTCGTGATTTTAATTCGTCTTTTGTGGCAAATGTCAATGAAAATCAAGGGGAAAAACTAATGCGTCATTGTATGCTATTTTCTAACTAATCAACAGGTTTATTGTCGATTTTCTCAAGTTAGCAACGCAGGGCAAGCCGATGGATGAATCAAAGACGATCATTTTGTTTTCGTTGCACTTGTGGTAACATTTTTCTTGTTTCATTTGTACTAAATGGAACCGGGCGAGTGATTATGGTTACCCCCCCCCCCCATTTCGGCGCCCGAGGCAAATGTTCTCGTCTTCTATCTGTCCTCCCTGACCCATTTGCTACGCCACTGGCTAAGAAACAGAAGACAAAAATATAACGAAACGCAAGTACTTCTAATGTTGGCAGACAAAGAAAGTGTTACAGATGCCATAGATTTCTAAAGTGAGAAAGTATGATGGGAATGAATAGTAGTATCTTTCTGTGTATTATGCACAGGTAACGTGTGAAGCGTAGATTAATGCACACCTGACACCTACTAGGCGGAACACCTGAAATACAACACCTGTAGTTACGTCATTTTTAATCCCTGATATGTAGAACACTGAATGAGAATTGCCAATGACCTTCGTGTCTCAACAAACAGAATAACATTTTAAGTGACTTTATCCAGCCAGAACATTTCATTCCCATGGTTATTAACTATCTCTAGGACATTCCGATGGAACTCACTGGTTGTACTGCTCAGTGCGAGAATAATCTCGAGGACATACCGAGGGAACTCACTCATTGTACTGCTAAATTCGAGAATAAACTCTGCCAGAAGAAATAATATGAAAAGTTGTGATATTCTTGCCAGGAGTGCTTAATTCTCCTTCTTCTGCGTTCGTTCTCAAACTCATGCAGATTGGCAAGATGCAACTAGATGATGGAATGCGTTATGTTATAGTATACAGTTTGCCTGCGATATGTGTTCTTTTCTGCGGGACACATCGGATTTTAACATGTATTTTGGATCACTAACTCTAGTTGGGATGGAATAGTCAACTGTACCCCTAAAACCTCCTTAGTCACCTCATATGATATGCATGATAGGTAGCAGTCTTGCTATTCATTGTTCCCCAACACTTTTATTCAAGTGTTCAGTATACGTTGAGAACTAACAATTATTGCCGACACAGCTTAACCAAATGTGGCCTTGTCACGTGATAAGTCCAACTTTGTAATATTACCAGTAGTGTATATTCAGATTTTGTTGCCTAGCTGATCTCGGATTAAAAAGTCGCTATGTATTCTTCGAACTCCGCGCTACACATTGAGAGGCCCCCTGTCCCCCAGGATCATCCAAAGGTGGGGGAGGAGGGCTCTCAGTGTGTAGCGGGCAGATCGATAGGTCCACAAGAAAACTTAGCTTTTGAGAAATACGTCTTTATCGGTATTTCGTTAAATAATGTAAGTATTTGTTTCGTTACAAAATAGGCCACGTTTGCTTAACATGTACCTTATTGCCGTGTTGATTGCGCTGAAATAACCTTTCCAGCTGTCAGTATGTAGCTCTTGACAGATCATATCCTTTCTGACAAAATCATAGGCTCTTCTCAGCTGTGTAACTTGGCGACATTCAGACGCATTAAGGTCTCAAAGGCATAGATGTGTAAGGGGTGTTTATTGATGCATGTTTAGTCCCCAGAGGGAGGCATCCAGTGTGACAGTTTTTTTTCCGTACATCACACACGTCTAGGTCAACTATCTCATCATTCTTCTGTCAGCATTGTAGACCCACCCGTAGTGTTATAGCACATCTATCATCCCCGTCACATAGGGAGTGTGTCACAAAAAGACAAAGATGTATTTTCTCTGACCTGCGCCTCTTTGTCATACATGAGGATCATTTGATAGAAGACAAAAGTAAGAAATTGTAACAAAAGTAAAAACAATTTTAAAAATAATAATAGTAGGACAAGATGTGACAATAATTGATTTTTTCACAGGTAACAGGTTGTCATCCTACCCCCCCCCCCTAACTTTCTTTAGTCATATTCTACGACATGCTTGGAAATAAACCACAGAAATTTCCACACCCGGAACTAGAAATCCATGCCCTTGTTACCGTGCTCGTGCCTGCAGAAGAAGTCTACGAATCCCAATTATAAGAATAGTAACCCGGAACAGTATAATTATATTGAATTCAATTGTAGAATTCAAATACAACATAACGTTCCATTTAAGTTGCGCATCTCACTAGAAGCTCAAACACAAAATCAACTTGCATTTGCCCACACAGCTATCTTATCCACGGATGCATGAACCATTTTAGAGTATGTGAACACAAAGAATAATTCGTAATATACCCTATCCAGGATGTACCTATCAATCTTGCATATTTTCAATTGTAGAGGTTTCTAGTCCGGTTCCGTGGCAGAGAGATAAAGAGTGCGTCTATGGTGATGAAGGTATTTGGTTCAGTACCTATTGTGGGTAATTGTTCAGTATCCATCGCAATCATCCAGACATTTAAGAAGAAGAAAAAGACACACTGAATGTAAATATTACAAAGAAATAACTAAAGCATCAATAAAACGCCGAAATCGAATGTATTGCGTCATTGACGTAACTAAAACGGAGACACAGCACATTTTCGTTATTTGACTACATCATGCTGGATGCTACCAATGTCAAAAGCGGACGACGAAAGCTCAAGACAAAAATAACTTGTGACAACCGAAATGGCATGTTTACGCAGAATCTTATGAATATCACTTAGAGACAGAATAAAGCACGATGACATTAGGAAAAAAACTGGTGCAACGCCAATACTAGAATACATTTAACAGCAGGTCAAATGATCTTCACATGTCATCAGACAGTGTTCCCTAACAAGTGATGCTACACAGATACAACGACCATAGACCTAGGAGTAGATCACGAACGTGTTGGACCACAGAAATAAAGGGAGGCAACAAGTACCTCAATATATATTGCGCATGGAAAGGCCAACTCCAGAGAACAATTCTAACAAGGGGATCCGCGGATAGACTAGACTGGACTTGACGATTAGACTGGACAGAGACAGGCAGGCAGGAAGGGAGGCAGGCGGGCGGGCGGGCGGACGGACGGACGGACAGACAGACAGACAGACAGACAGACAGACAGACGGACAGACGGACGGACGGACGGACGGACGGACGGACGGACGGACGGACGGAGAGACAGGCAGGCAGGCAGGCAGGCAGGCAGGCAGGCAGGCAGGCAGGCAGGCAGGCAGGCAGGCAGGCAGGCAGGCAGGCAGGCAGGCAGGCAGGCAGGCAGGCAGGCAGGCAGGCAGACAGACAGACAGACAGACAGACAGGCAGGCAGGCAGGCAGGCAGACAGACAGACAGACAGACAGACAGACAGACAGACAGACAGACAGACAGACAGACAGACAGACAGACAGACAGACAGACAGACAGACAGACAGACAGACAGACAGACAGACAGACAGACAGACAGACAGACAGACAGACAGACAGACAGACAGACAGACAGACAGACAGACAGACAGACAGACAGACAGACAGACAGACAGATAGATAGATAGATAGATAGATAGATAGATAGATAGATAGATAGATAGATAGATAGATCCTGCTGGAAATCAAGTATGACCATCATCCTGTTACAATCCAGATCAGAGCGAACGAAATTATTTAAAAGCCTACAACCACAAATACGCTGTGCTGATGGCTACAGTGTAAATATGATATGCTACCTTATTCTGCGCTCGCTGTCAAACTCCTACAGATTAGTAGGATATAGTTCAGAGAACGGAATTCATTGTGTCGTGGTTTAGAGCTTAGTAGCAGTATCTGCCCCTTTCGGCCTAACACATCCGACATCAGCATGGCATTTTGGCCAATAACGGAATGGGACAGCAAACTCCACCCCTAAACCTCCTTATTCACCTCTTATGACATGCACAGAAGATAAAAAAAGGTGTTTCTATTTTTTCCCCTCTCGTGGCCCGATAAAACACGAGTGTAATATGTTACCAATGCTGAAGTCGGATATGTCAGGACGAAATATGCAAATATCGCAGCTAAGCTGTAAACTATTATATAACGCATTCTATTTTCTGGAATACATCCTTCTGATGTGCAGAAGTTTGAGATCGAACGCAGAAAGAAGAAGTAGAGAAGGAGGACTTGTATCTATAGGTGACAATACTGACATTTCCCTTTACTAACAGAAATTTCCAGCTGCCCTTCACCAATATCAACTTCAACAATGATCTACTACCAAACCCATGGACACCAGGGCAGTTTAAACAGAAAAACTGTAGTAGCAGAGAGCAGAGCGTGTTAATGTCAGAACAAGAGACGGACTTGAAAATTACAAGGTTAATAATAACAGTCGTATACACACCCATAAAGGCAGGCTGAGATCGTGAGAACAATATTTGATCCAGTATTCGCTCCAGAGCAATTATTTATACATCACTTGTAATTTGCGATTTTTTTTTTAGTGTAGTAATGCTGTACTGTCATCTTATTCGAAGCTGCGATGTGTGCGTATTTTGGTCAAATGTTTTCACTTAAATGTCTGCAACTTCGTTCAAAATGAAAATATAACTTTCAGCGTTTCCGATAAGTGTACTTTTATGCTGACAACTACAAACATGATGATAATAATAATAATAATATTAATAAGATCCATAATTTGTCAGGATCGGAGGGGTGCCACACTGGAGATAAAAGCACAAAAAGCCCACCACACACCTCAGCCATTCGGAGGAGTGTATAAAATCATGTCCAGGCCATCCCATTTTTTTCCAATCCAGGATGTTCTTTAGCCGCCTTTTCTCTTTCTACTCTCGACTGCCCATGTAAAACAATCTTAGAAAGCGAGTCGTGTCTCACTACATGTACAAACTCATGGGGAGGGGTGAATACCGACCCCTATCAGACAGCGCTTATATCCCCACTAAAATAACCCATGTGTCCAGTGACTGGCATCATCAAAGCGAGTATGAGCCACTATAAGCTCAGGTTGCTAAAGTGGGATCACTGACACCACGCCAAGAACGCGCCAATATGGGAGGGGGCAGGGGTAGGGTATTGTTAAGGAGGAAACCTTTGGGCAGAAAAGGTTTATAACTCCTATAAGACAGCTGTTATAAGAGATAACACTCTAAATACAAACAACTAGTGCCTTGCAAGTGCCATTGGGCGATGGAAAGGTTATGTGAGACATCTCAAACAGAAAACACAACTCAGCCTGCCGAAGACGGAGTGTATTAGCCAGCGATGGCGCAGAAACTGGGATACATTAGGGCACACACGCTATTACAGAAATGTGGTCATGCGACAATCAATCTTGTCATCATGGCGTCGCTCCTATCAGCTAAGACGAGGGAGGAGTGGAGCAGGGCCCCTTGCCTCGAAAGCGACCGATGTTTCTGCTAACCAAGAGGTCAAGGGAAAACAGAGTAGTATTACTGCCAAACCCAAATAGCTCAAAGTTGTTCAGTGGAATGTGGAAGGAGTGCGACACAAAAAGCCGAGTTACAGGAATTCCTGAAAAGAAAAAAAACCAGATTGACATAATGAGCATACAAGAGACGCATTGGATGACACGCGGAGATTCTTTATACAGGGTTATGAGTCCTTCTAGCAAGATCGATCCAAAAGATTCAACTGAGGAATACTGACATTTGTAAATAAAATAAAAATTATTTTAAAAAATAATTATAAAAACTTCAATACCAGTAGAAGTAAACAGATCCGGAGAAGTAGAACTCGAACATATAGCAGTGAAGTTATTGCTGACTGGCAGAGAAACATTAATCACAAACTGCTACAGCCCTCCTGCCACAAAAATATAACTATGTAAACTAAAGACAGAGGAATCGAGATACCTAATAGTGGGTGATTTAATGGCCACTCATCAAGCTGGGGCTACGAGCATATGGATCAAAGAGGTGAGGGGATAGAAGTTTGGATGATGGAAAATAAACCAATTCTAATAAACCAGCCAGACGATACACCAACATTCTATTCCAGAGCTTGGAAAAAAATTTACTCACCAGATCTTGCCATGGCAACAGATGACATAGATAGACACATTACAGGAACAGTAGAAAGTCAACTGAAAGGAAGTGACCATGTACCAGTCATCCTGCAAATCTCCAAGACGAGAAGTACAGGACAACATAGCATGTCCACAAGCTGGAACTTCAAAAAAGTAAATTGGAGCCTCTTCGGTGAACAAACAGACCAGCTCTGTCAGAATATTACCCCCACTAACAATATAAACCACAATATCTCACAAATAACCAATGACATGATCAATAAGCTAGGGCCAACAAGCAGAAACAAAACAAGCTCCTTGCCATCTTCAACCAAATTTGGAGAACTGGTAAAATTCCAGACTTATTGCGTGAAGCTGTCATCATCCCAATCCATCCCAATCGGTAAAAAAAAACAATAAGAAAACAACGAACAAATCAAGCTACCTACCAGTCAGCCTCTTGAGTTGCATAGGAAAAGCAATGGAGCGAATGGTCAACTCTAGACTAATAAAATACCAAGAAGAAAACCAAAAGCTCACTATGACACAGTCGGCCTATAGGAAAAATCGAAGCAATGAAGACTAGCTTATATACCTAGCACAGGAAATCGAAAATACTTTTTCCAAAAAAAAAGGAAAAATGCTGGCAACTTTTATGGACTTGAGCAAGGCCTTCGATAAGGTATGGAAAGATGGGGTCCTCGTCAAGCTTCTCCAAAACAAAATTGACGGCAGAATGTTCAGCTCGATAAAAGATTTCCCTCTGCTACCGCACAGCAAGAGCAAAAGTAGATAGTAAACTAAGCAAACGTGTTACTCGTCAACAAGGAGTGCCTCAAGGAGAACTGATCTCTCCTATCCTCTTCCTAGTATTCATCAGTGATATTGGAATCTGCTACATCATATTTCAAAGGCCCTCAGTGCAGATGACTTTGCTGCCTGGAGTGTGACAGGCAACCTATCAACTGCAAAGAACAGAATGCAGACCACACTTGTCAACCTAATTGAATGTGCATCTGCCTGGGAGGTCCAGATCAACCTCTCCAAAACTGTGACAACCATCTTCTCACTTACAAACCACAAAGAAAAACAAATCTAAAAATGAATGGAAGTGAGTTAGTACATGAGGAGAGTCCCACATATCTCGGTGTCAATCTAGACATACGACTCACCAGGAAACCGCACCTGATAACCACTGAGCAAAAAGCAACTAGGAAACTATCCTTGAAGATGAAACTTGCAGGCACAAGCTGGGGAGCAAATGGAAGTATTTTCCGAAAAGTCTACATGGAAACAGTCAGGCCCGTAGTAGAATATGGAATGACAGCCTGGTCATCAGCATTAAAAACAAATACTGATCGCCTATCTAAAGCACAAAATGCAGGACTTCGACTAATATCAGGAGGAATGAAAACCACCCCAATCCATGCAATGGAAAAACATGTAAACATCCGCTCACTGGATGACAGAAGAAAAGAAAGAGTGTATTGTGCAAATGGAAAACATTAAGCACATGCCAAACCATCCGATGCATGGGCAAATTTCTAGATCAACCACAAGCAGGTTGAAGAGAACCAGCTTCTGTTACATCTTCAACCATCTCCATCAACAACACAAAGATATCCTCACAAACCTCCCAACTGAAATTGAAGCACTAATGGATTTTGAAGAACCAGACAATAGTTCCCAAAACGTCTCCATAATAACAGAGGTTCCTAGAATAATTAATAAGGAATGCCAAACTCCACCTCAACTAAAAGCATTGACACTAGAGATGACAGAAATAAAATACAATCCCGAGGAATGGACACATGCCTACACAGATGGATCGGCAGAGGGAGAAGTAAGGAATGGAGGAGGTGGAATTCTTATAAGACTCAAAGAAGTTAAGACATTATCAAAAGCTATTCCAACTGGGAAATACTCCTCCAACTTTAGAGTAGAAGCAGTTGCATTATATCAAGCACTGACAGTCTTCGACGAAATAGGACTGCCAAGACTAAAGAAGATAGCTATATTCACAGATTGCAGATCCCTACTGGAATCAATTAGGAGCAACAGAAATGAAAGCCTTCTGCATAACAGCAGACATGAGCTAAGACATATCAAAAAATCATCAACTTATGCCCTTAAATAGATACCATCACACTGTGGAATCATGGCAATTGAGAAAATGAATGCTCTGTCAAAAACAGGAATCGAAATGGAACAACACAGACACCGACTGTCCTACAGAGAAGCAAAAACAATAATCAAGAACACATGCGCAGCAAAGTGGAAGAAACAAATGGAAGTGGAAGATAAACTCTATGCAATAAAAATATATAAAGATATCAACAGACAACACTATTTCGCCTTAGAACAGGCCACAACAGACTGTTGGGCCACCTTTACCGATTGAGGTCCTCATACACAGATGCATGTCCATGTGGATCCAGAACCCAGACTACAAAGCTCAACATACAAAGAGTAGAGACAGCAAACCTAGCAAGAGTATACAGGCTTGACGCAAAAGCTATGTGGCAGCCGCTCTGACCTGGAGAAGACAGTGAACTTCGCCATGACGACAGGTCTGACAATATAACATGACCGCAGATGATTAATGCAGAAGATGTCCAAACTAAACAAGTTTACGCCGTTTCACCACTGCCAAATGTGGTTCTTGATAGCCTGCAAGTTTGTTTATCTGATGCTGGACGAACATATTTGTCTTGTATTCTATATAGCTAATTCTTAACAAAACGTCTGTAGCACTTGTATTCAAAAGCCTGAATCCTTCTTTCTGTGTCTACATTGAGTGTCCACGTATCACATCCGTATAAAAGTATACTTAACACTAATGGGCTAAATATATTGATGCACTGATCTTAATTGCCCAAATCACTTCCAACCCTGCCAGGACAGCCATCGGCATCTCAAGTCTTAAATTAATCTCATTTCCCGAGTTACATCACATATTAGGGACCGGAGGGGGATATATGAAGGTGGTAGCTTCTTCAAGTTACAAACACGATAATATTCACTCAAAGCCTCATATTCACTGATAGACTAATATTCACTCAAAGCCTCATATTCACTGATGGACTAATATTCACTGAAGGCCTCATGTACACTTATTATCCAGTATTCACTGAAAGACTCACATCCACAGAAGGGCTAATGTTCTTTGAAATCCTCATATCCGCTATGGATTAGTACACTTTTGAGTCCATTTGAAACCTCGTGCTCATGGACATTCGTATATCCACCAGATGGACATTCGTATATCCACCAGTTGATTAACTCAAATTCACTAAAGCTCTGTTACCAAACGACAGTCTTATACCCATAGACATGTTAATATCCGGGGCGCATATACATTTATACCATCCTACCACCCTTTTTGATTAACCCTAACATAAAAATAAACAAATTACGAGATCGCAGACTAGTTGTAATGGCATAACGCATTCCGTTCTTCTGCCTACATCGTGTTAATATATGGGGATTTGAGAACACACAGAGAAGGGAAAGAATGCAAGGAAAAACACCAACAAATGGAAAACACAAATCAAAGACCACCTCCTCCCAGTCTTTATTACAAGGTACGAATAAGAACAATCAACAGAAATAGGTCAACAGTGGACATAAGCGATACACAATAACTACAGCAACTTTGAAAAATTATAATTTTAAAAAAATAGCTGAACATTGAAATGAAAAAAATGACTATTGTCCGATATTTCCGTCTTCTGCCTAAAAGCAACTAACTAATGAATATATATCAAGTGACGTATTCTTTCCAGAACAATGTCTTCATAGTGGATACTCTTAACGTCTCTCTCTCTCTCTCTCTCTCTCTATATATATATATATATATATATATATATCGAACATGCCTACATTTGTCAGAGACATGTTCATACATTATTCGATATCGTTGGTCCATCGTGTTCTTTGTTTTCCTCTTCTTTTGCTTAATTATGCTCTGTCTCTCAAGAATCAGCATTTCCATGACATGTCTCTTTAAGTGTCCACAAAAAAAACTGTAGCTTCCTTCTTATGATTGAATTTCATTTACTTTCAGTATTTTCAACTCTTATATGCTCTTCTTTCTCTTTGTCCATGATATTCGTAGAATCTTTCTGTAGCACTTCATTTCAAATGAATTTACCTTCTTGATATTGTCTTGTTTAATGTACAAGTCTCACAATCGTGTTGCCACTGTGAAAACACATAATCTTAAAAGGATTATAACTAACGATTCAGAAAACCAATATTCCCCTCCAAAAATTTCTACTGATAAAAATTGTAATAGCATTTTCTAAGAGAAAACCTACCCTCGCACTTTGAAAAAGTCGTATCCTAGTCGCTACTGATATCCTACCGACCTGTAGATCCACTGACAAACTGCTATAAAACACGATCGTTCCGAGTGACCGACGATAAATATTTACGCCTAAGTTTCTTCCAAAAGCTGTATCTGTCAATTATTCCCAAAAGGAATCTGAAAATCCGTCTACAGAATCTGCACTTCGTTTCAGTATATACGTGGAGCACTGTTATTCCTTCCATTTTTATCCGCCCTTATACGGTGTTGATTATCTTTTTCCCTGCTGGTTAAATATCCCACGAATCTCAAAAGGATCTTAATGGGCATTTCTGATGAGTTCTGAGCATATTATCGAGAGCACATTTTTGCAGCCTTTTGAATAGTAAGAAATGTACATCTTAACCTCATGTCACAAGTCACCAGGGAGAGTTTCAATGAATGGGGAAAGAAAGCTAATCGATATTTTAAATAAAGATCAAAAAAGATTAAAGAAATATGGTTTATGTTCAGGAATAAAATTATGGATTTCTGAAATTCAATATGGCAATTCAGAATTTATAAAACTATTAAAGCAGAAAATTCGGTCGCGTGTACCTGGGTCTGAGAGGAAGCGCAGAATAATGGTATTGTACGAGACGACTAAGGGGATTTTTATAGTGGAATATTGACTGTTTCATCGTATGCCATTGAGGGTCAACGTGTTCCAGAAACCTTGCTAAGTCAGATGTGGTAGACCGAAATATGTGAAATATGTCGCAGCTAAGTTGTAAACTATGACTTAACGCTCCGTTCTCCAGATTACATTAAGTTATTAAGCAAGACTGATCATGCACGCAGAATACGAAATTCACGAAACAGCAGAATGGGCAATGTGATGCCGAGGTCCTAAAGAGTAGCAAAGATAGAAACGTTTATCATGCATGTCGTACGAGGCGCCTAAGCAGATGGTGGTGGCTGTCATATCTCTTAGAGGGTCAACGTGACCAAGAAGCTTTCCAGAAGTCGGAAGTAAAAACGATATACGAATACCGCAGCTAAGCTGTAAACCGTATCAAAACGCATTACATTCTCTTGACTACATATTGCTAATCTGCAGAAGTTTGAGAACAAACGTAGAAGCATACTCAGTAAACGGACAGACAGAATAACGCCTTGTTTACAACTGTATGTGCAACCTTTCTTAACCAACAAATCTCCCTGGGTAATGTCGCATGCACTTATAAACAGTCTATAAACTTCAAAGCAAATGTAACCATTAGCAGCGGACACATGTCTCTATCTTTATAGTCGATATCCAAGACTTTCATTACTGCGTGTTTTCCTGTTAAGAAGTGCAGTGAGATCTTTTGGCTGTAGAAATAAAGGCCGCTTTGCCAGAGCTTTAGCCGCGACGTGTTAGAGCTTTAGCCGCGACGTGTTCAGGAAAAATTTTATTGCACCTCCAAAAGACACAAATCCTTGTTCCAACCCTGGATTGAACTCGAGACCTCAGGACTCTGAGGTCGGCGTTCAGGTCGTACGGCCACGCGCTCCACAGTCGATGGGTATTGGTGGAAAATGCAAAGATGTCAGTTCTACGGTTCACAGAACAGACTAACTGAAATGTTTAAAATATTGTTAGAATATTATAACAGACTGAATGGAGGTTTCGACAGAACAGGTCTTTATCAAGAGACAATACAAAACAAAGAAAATGAGATAACAATATTATATTTACATCGTTGATGGTATTAGCACAAATGTATTGACTATTGGCATTTTATAATACAGAAACATCAAGATAACGATGAAGTATTGTGATAGAAACGCACGTTAAAAATTGGAGGAATGAGATCCCAAAAAAATAGCTAGGACTAGACACAAGTAACAAATCATCGTATTTAGACATAACGTGATTTGTATTTTATTCTTCTTCTTCTGCGTTCGTTCTCACTGCAGATTAGCAGGATGTAGTCTGGAGAACGGATTGCGTTGTGTCATGGTTTACAGCATTGCTGCGATATCTGCGCCTTTCGGCCTGACACATCCGACTTCAGCATGACTTTAGGTCACTGACCCTATATGGGATGGGACAGCCAACTCCATCCCATAACCTCCTTAGTCGCCTTTTACGACACGCGTGGAAGGTAAACAGTGTTGCTATTCTTTTCTTCCCTTTCGGGTTCCGGCAACACACGGGTGGTGTATTAAGACCAAATGGCTTTTAGAGTACCATACTGAAATCAATATACAGCAATTCTGAATAGAGTACTTCGCCCTTTGGTGAAGCAAGATTTTATTACAATTACTTGAATGTCGCGGACACCAATATGGTCAGTTCTGTTGAAATTCATAACTGTGGTAAGAGATTTGTTGTTAATATCGAGAAGATGTTGACAGAGACGCTTACGTAGTCTCTTGCCAGCTTCGTTTATATATTGATAAACAGTTTTGCTGCAGTCCCACGAATTATCAATCTAATGTAGTTTATAATTGACGCCATCGGATGAAAGAGAACAAGTAGGTCCCCACAAAGGTCAGAACTTATTAATGTAAGCTGAGCTGCAAAAAAAGGAGTTGAGAACCACTTGGTTACAGGGTCACAGATACATTTTCAGTAACTAGTGTGTTTTAGCTAAAAAGAAAATATGGTATTTTCCCTTTTTCGAGTGTGTCGCTCTTTTTGATGGCCTTTTTTGTGAAAAATCGTTTGAACAACATCACTACTTCCCCTCCCCCCCCCTTTCTTCGGGATTGTTGGTTTACAACACAGATAAGCAATTTGTGTGATGGTTGCAGGTATCAAAGTTGAGCTGTAACGCCACAGTTGATGGTGGTAGTTGGCATCGTATACAAGTTAGAAATATTACAGCGCTAGCAGATTCCGGCGTCTGGAAGGCGCATTCTTGGTTTCTGAAACAGTGTCTCGTCTGTTCTAGATTTACTCTCCTGTTTTATCTATAAAGACTAATTGTGTGATTTACCAGCGTCACAATGCACTTCTATTCATTTGATCTATGCTTTAGTTTTGACTTCGTCTGCATATTTCTACGCCCATTTATCACATTTAACAGGGATGGCCTTTTGCCACACAACATAACCTGGCAAAGAAAAGGATGGGGGGAGGTGTGGAGTATGGCCTACTGCTGTTTGTTGTATTATTTCCAACTTCTCAATCTCTCTCTCCTCCTCTCGTTTCCCGTATGGGCTAGATGTCATCATCAATGGATGTGTTCACTTTCCTGGAGACTGTCATTATGTTCCTGTGCATGTTATTAGAGTTACTTTAGCCCGAGATTCGGGGAAGTTGAGAGGGAAAAGTATCTCCGTCTAATCCATAACCTACGTTAGATCGTTAGATTAATAAAACCAGTTGGCCGAGTATCTCGTCAATTATACAGTTCTGCTGGCTGATCGGAAATCATCCTTCTACAGTAACATGAGCGATAAAAACCAGTAGCAATAGTATTATTTTTTCGTTATTACTTAGACCAGTAACAATAGCACATCATCCTAGTTATCGCTTCTACGGGGACGCTATAAGAAGCGCTACAAGGACTCGTTAAAGAACTTACAGAAAGCCTTTGAAATAGACCAAGATACATGGGAAGAACTTGCACAAAATAGATCTACATGCATTCTACAATCAAAAAGAGCGCATCGTCTTGTGAAAAGAGGAGAAATGCAGCAATTCAACAGTGGAGAGTAGCTAGAAAGTCACGGATAGCCCAAGATTCGTCTACAGTGGTCATTCTATGCCCGAACTGTCCAAGGACATTTACAGTTCGAATAGGGCTCATTAGCCATCTACGAACTCATAATGAAGGACATAACTAAAATTGAATTTCCAAAAGTGAATGTAACAAATGGTCATCATCACTTGTGATAGACGAACAACACGGTAACGCATTTGAGTCAATGGCTTATGGACCGCTGGATCAGCAACCGACGCATGTGACTGTTCCCGTGATTTTCATTTCGTTACCTTTATCTATACATTGTGCCGAGAGCCAATGAAAATCATATAGGAAAACTCAAATGCGAAACTTCAGAAAGATGATTTCAAATTTAGCACATGTTTCTTATATTATACAGACATGTGGACTATCCTGATTCATCTTTCAAAAGTGATGCTATTTGACTTTTCTCTGTAGGTTTATTGGATGTCACCCCAAATTTACCAATGAAAATCACGAGACAAGCCAAATAACGTCACTTGTGACGGACGGGTGATTCCTGATGAGTCTGCAGACTGTATAATTAACGACTAATCCATAAATCGTCACAACTCTTGGTTGACTCGTGGAATCCGTTTTATTCATTAGCCATTATGTATACAATGTTTAGCTAATGGGAAAATGACAGATATGTCGGATCAGCCAAGAGTAGACTCGGATTGGAATAGCTCAAATGACTTATGTATACAATGTCGGCCATGCCTGATCTGTCTGTTGTGGTGGACACAGTGTAGGAAATAATCTCGACTAATCGCCAAATAAGACCTAACAGCCGAATCACAACAAAGCAGAATCAGCCATTTTAAGTGATGCTTTTGAGCATTGCTGCAGATTTTTGTTGATCACTATTTATATTCTTTGTGTCGCCCGGATGTCACCTGCCAATGCTGACCAACGAAATTCACGGGAATAATTGAAAACATGACCAAAAAAGTGTGTATGAATAATGTTGGTATATCTTTTATTGGTGGAAGTCACGAAAGAAGGGTCAAGACAAAAACATTAAGCACTGCTGGTACAGTCACCCGTAAAGATATTTTCTTCCTTTGCGCTCATTCTCAAACTCCCGCAGTCTACCAAAATGCAGTTCAAAGAATGGAGAGCTTGTGGTTTACATATTGGCTGCAATATCTACGCCTTTTGTTATGACACATTCGAATAGTGCATGGCTTTTAGGTCACTGATCCTGTATGGGGTGTGACAACAAACACCACCCTGCTTACTCCCGCTTGCTCCCCTTACTGTGTTCATGGTGGAAAACAAAGACCATGATAATCTATGGTTACAATAAAAGATGAACACACGCTAAACATCAACATACATGTAGAGATACTGCAACAAGTATTATTATTATATATTTCCAGCGTTGACAGTAAAGGCATACTACTAGAATTGAAGCAAGCCTTTATACGTCATGTTTTCGATTATTTCCGGATGATGTCTGGATGGATAGATGGAGAAATGGATGGATGGATGAATGAATGGATGGATGGATAGATTAGACAGTCAGACAGACAAGATAAGATGAGATTGGTAGGTAGGTAGGTAGGTAGGTATGTAGGTAGATATGTAGGTTGGTTGGTTAGTAGCATGTACCGATGTTTACTTTCATAGAAATCTCCAAACGCACACGAACTTGTGTGTTTCCATTCCAAACAAAAGGGTCGAGGTTATCCGTGCTACTGGCGACATTCACACAGCAGCACAGGTGAGTTGCCAAGGTGAGGATCACAACAGACTGCATGGTGTGCACACAGTAGGGCATGTTCACTGTATGTGGCCTTGCAACAGGTGATACAACATATGAATAGGTTTGTGAGTGTGCCATTTTAAATTGAAAGATCTTCCTTTATGTTTTTTGTACCTTTATCTGACGTCGTCATCATTATGTGGCGCCTTTAACACTGAGAACAAAAAGCCATATAAATGAAATAATAATTGAAGCTTATCCTGTGCATAACATTGTTATTAAAGAAAAGAGATCAATAGGCGTAGAGAACTGACTTCATTAGTACCAGTTATTCCCATATGTACTCCGTCCCTAATACCGATGCGGTACGATGCTAAGAGTACCACTTATAGCACGTAACTCCGAAACTTCAAGCGATAATCTATAAGGATGTCTAAAAAAGTCACTTTATAAACCAGGGGTCGCGAGTGTGATTTCAACCCGCGGCTCTTCAGCACAAAGGAATATCCATCATTAGGGAGATGCGACTCAACTATTGTTGAATGTTGACTAATTCATAGCGTCACTAATACACCCAATCGCCGGTACAATGTGAACGGTCGTCATTCGAACCATCTATCTCAATGAATGGGTTTGTAAGGCGAGATCCTTATCAACTCTGAAGATACCGCGCCAACGAAAAGATGAATGTTGGAGAAATTTGCTGATGGAAAAACCAGACTTTAAAGTCATATCATTGACTAGAAGTTGACTGTTGCATTGCGACAGGTCTGGTAGGCCACTTATAAGACCGTACACACAACTCATGCTGAGTTATCTGGGCCATAATATAGTTGTTTGTTTGTTTGTTTTGCGTTCGCTCCATTGTAACCATCACGGATATCCGTGCGATTTCCGCCGGGAGTGTGATTACGGTGTGCCACCGTTATGCGCCTTGTAGGCCTAGCACATCCGACTTCGGCATGCCTTGACAATTAGGGTGGGCTACCCTTAGCCTGTGACAGCATCTATATCTGTCTCCAGGTCGCCCAGACGATTTTTGCTCTCGTCTGACTTGCACGAGGTGTCCCACTGTCTATGAACTTGCCTCGTGTAATTGGGCGTGCTGTGCCTGTGCCCATTGGGTACTGAACCGTTTCTCATCCGTGAGCCTGGTTCCTTAGGGGAAGAACTCAACAGAGGAGTTGGACCATGGCTCTTTCGCCCTCTTAGCCGAGGTGTCATTCACCAACATCGTGTACCCCTTGTCCAAGTTCGAGTCTGAGAGCAAGGCGTTCTCGAGCTGAGCGTCCTTGTCCCAATAGCGCCTGAGCCCATCAGGTACTGAACCCTTTCTCTCTTCAAGTGTATTTCCGGTGTAGGAAAACTTGACAGTAGAGTTGGGCCAGGGCTAAATCGTTGTCCCTTTTGTGCCTGAGCCCATCGGGTACGGAACCCTTTCTCTCTGCAAGTGTACTTCCGGTATAGGAAACCTTGACAGTAGAGTTGGGCCAGGACTACCATCGTTGTCCCTTTCTTGCCTAATCCCATCGGGTACAGAACCCTATCTCTTCGTAAGCATATTTCCGGTTTAGGAAGGCTCGACATTAGAGTTGGATTAGGTCTTCTTGCTTTACCAAACGCCAATGAATGGGTCTGGGTCTCTGCCTGTAAGGAACACAGGTAACTAGAAGCTCGTCTCGAGCTGACGGAGTTTGTAGTTCCCCTTTCCTAGAGACTTTTAACTTTCTATTTCCAGTTCGCGCTGCCCTCTAGCGCTGTTCTGCCCTTTCATTGTTTCATTGTACTCGGTATGAAATCTATTTGTCTTTCGCCATACATCTACCTTTACGTGCATTTCACATTGGCCGCCCCTCCAATGTTCGGACTGGACTGACTAGCTTCACTGTATGTCGACAGTGTCGCTATATGTGGTGATGCTGGTGGTGTCAAAGATATTGTCTGTCTCTTGTGCAGTCAAATCTCTTTCCATCTGCTTCCTCCACATTCTCGGACACGATCCCCAAATGATTTGGCCAGAATCAGCTCGAGCTGCTGTATTTCTGTTTCCAGGGTGCACCGCGTGGAGGTACATTTGGGATCTTGGTTATCTGCAAACCCTGGGTCCGCCTAGAGCAATGCGTTCCCTTTGCACCCCTGCGTATCAAATAATTTGTATTTACCTAAGTTGCGAGCAGGACGATGGCAGTTAAGGAATGTGCAACCAGTGAGTTACGGCACCATTAGCATGCAAACTCTTTGACTTGTGCTGGGAGAAAAATAGCACCTACGGATTTGTCCACAGTGTGTCAATATCGATTCAGAAAAAAAAAGACTAGACTAAACTGTCATTAATTTTACCACAAAACAAGTCATGGTTCTCCCTGAGGCTTATATACGGTGAAAAAAACGTAATATCTCAGTATGAGCTATTATGTGTTTAATGATAAAATCACTATGTATAGGTTTACAGTTGTTTACAGTTATATTTCCAATCCATAGCAAGAGTCTTTTCTGTCAATGTTGGTTCGTTCGTTCAAATTCCCAGAAAATACGAGCGATTAGCTCTTACTTCCTATGTGCAGTGGTGTAGTTTCTCTAGAGCTTTCTTTCATACAGTAGTATAGGTCTGAGTTTACTGCTTCATTGTTCTATGCATACTTTACTTTATCGTCTTACGTTTTCGTTCATTCTCAAACTAGCATCGGATATCTCTCGTAGCAGGACAATGGTCAGCTTAGACTTCCAGTAGGATATAGTCTAGATAGCGGGCATGAATTGTGAAGCCGTTCTATTTTCACCAGTTGTCAACCATGCCAACCTACAGCAGTTTTAACGTATTATTTCAGAGGCGAAATTTGCCATCGTGTTGCTGAATTATGGGAAATTGTAGATATAGTAGTCTCAGTGACTCAATGATCCATGGCTCCATTTCGAGTTTGCACAATTGTTTAGATCATAAGAGGCTCCAATGTCATAAGCAATTGGATACTAGATTTTCTGGGACAATAAACGCAGTAGCGATATTCTCATAACATCATCCCATGGCATGCCGTCAGGGCCGGTCTTAGGCCATTGCAACCTATGCGGCCGCAGTGGGCCCCGCACTTCATAGGTCCATAAATTCATATTAGAATGTATTGTAGTATCCTCTTCCCTTCCCAGACTGGGCCCCGTGCAATCCGTTTCGCATTGGGCCCCTCAATTGTTAGGGCCGGCCCTGTATGCCGTCTCCCAATAAAGAATGTGGGACTAACGTCGTATGTTCCATTACGTATTATTGGTATAGAACTTACACATTTCTCGACATGTTATATATATGTTGTACTCTCTATCATTTCTGTTACTGACTCTCGAACCCCACAAAGTTAAACTGTTTAAACAATTACTTCTAGGTTGGTCTCACTATTCCCTATCTGAATACTTGCCATTTAGTGTCTCATTACCAGAAAAGGTGGATAGGTGAACCCGTTTAGTATAATGACTGTGTTCCAAATGTTTAGAAATAAGCTTGGTTGTCAACACGGGCTATAAATTATGTCCTTTGTGTTAGATTTAGTTTGAGTTATAGAACTTTGGGTAGACAAATCTCTCTCTCTCTCTCTCTCTCTCTCTCTGGAAGTACCTTTACCAGTTTGAGTTACAGAACTTTGGGTAGACAAATCTTTCTCTGGAAGTATCTTTACCAGGCTGGTACAATTTTCGTGCTGGTGGCTATTGTTACCAGGAAGACAGATTGTCATATTTCTGCGTTCAGATCTGCAGTTGTGCCAGATCGATGATGTCAGTTTGCTGTTTTCTCCAGGTTAGAGCAGCTTTTCTACAACATCTGCCTCAGATCTTCAGGACACAAAAGCCTTCTTTTCCTTGTTTATGTTGGGCAGTCCTGAAAATTAACCCATTTCTTAGTTTAATGAATACATTATCATTACAGCGCTTATACGGTAGCATCGTGTGCATTGCATAAATTCTCAAAACACGTTTTACCTTCTTTTTTTTTATACTGAAGAAAACAAATTCTCACAACCAGTGTTCGACTCCAAGTAAGGACTGATTTTTTTGTCGGAGAGTTCATCTAAAAAAACAACTCCCCTGTTCATAATGGAGTCACAGCAATGACGTAAGGCCTTTATCACACAAGAAACGCACATCTTTCCTGCAACACCCTCACGGAAACATTCAGCATTGATTGTTTTTTATACTGAAGAACCTACTACAACGGGAACAGAACAACATCCCAGATATGAACATATATTTCACTGCCACCGTACCAAGCGGGCTAACTTTATTTAAAATATACCTACATATTGTATACAGTTGCTATAAGCTTCGAAAACTGTAGCAAAAATTCAGGTATTCTCAAGAGGCAGTAGGTACATTTGGTTTTGAATTGTTCTGAAGATTTTTGATGGTTAACTAATTAAATAATTAATTAATTTGTTTAAATTTGAAACACTTTTCTTTAAAATGTGAGAGACTGGTCAAAATGTATTAATGTGCACATACTTCTTCTTCTGTATTCGTTTTCAAACTCGTGCAGTTTAGCAGGATTAAATCAGGAAATCAGAATGCATTGTATCATGGTTTACAAGTTTGTTGCGATATGTCCACTTTTTGGCCTAACACATCAGATTTCAGCATAGCTTCTGGATCACTTTGGTCCTATATGCGATGGGACAGTAAACTCCACTCAGTAAGAGACCCTCCTTAGTTGCCTCTAACAATGTGGTTGGAAGGTAAACAGTATTTCTATCCTTTGTCCCTCATTCGGGGCCCGACAGCAGACAGGTGAAAGGCAAATACTTCTATGAAGGTTAAAACTGTGTGTTTTAAAACAAGAACTTGGTGTATAAAAAACAGTTGCATATAAACATTACAAACGAAAAAAATAATAAGCATCATGAAAGGTAACCATAAAAGTAAAATCTTATAATCATGTGAAATTGGAAACAGCTCTCGCCACTATGCTCAGTTTTTGGTTGAACAATTTTTACTATTCAACTTCACTAGCATGAGAATGCATCGTAATTCTATGAAAGCCAACAGGTGGAGGAGAGGAAAAATCAATAGTTTAGCAATTTTGGTTTGAAACGCCCCAGGAGAGTCATGGCCGCGGCTGAAATTTGTTTGATAACGATTTCCAGAATTTTCTCCCACAAGTAAGTGGTTTCCGAACAGCACAAACTAAGTTTCCGGCAATCGAGATAATGCCTCATAGCCAGATAAACAATATACACACAAAATAAAATGACGAAACGTAATGATTTAATTTTACATTCGTCGGGTACATATATGATGTACACACTCTTATCATATTGACAAAGGAACGGATGATATTGTGGTGGTTAAGTACACTCTGTCATCTGTGGTGGTAGATAATTCTGGGTTTTTTTTAAATGGTGGGGAGTAAATTTTTGTTATCCCACGTAGCACAACGGAAGTGAAATCTATGTTCCTATCTGGGATGGTGTTTTATTCCCGTTGTAGTCGTTCTTCAGTATAAAAAACAAAAACTATCATGTATGCCATTGCTGTTGCAAAGTCTTACAACGGTTGAGACACCGTCTTACAACGCCCCCCCCCCCCCACCAAAATAATCCTTTTTTTTCTAGAACAATTTGGAGAGGGACCACAGTAACTAGGATTAATTCACTGACTTTCTTCTTCTTCTTCTGCATTCGTTCTCAAACTCCTACAGATTCGTATGATGTAGTCCGGAAAACGAAATACGTTGTGGCATGGATTAAAGCTTTGCATGTGATAGCTGTGCGTATCAGCCTGACACATGCGACTTCCGCATAGTTTTGGGTCACTTAGACCTTTATTGAAACAAAATGGCCAACTCTACCCCATACCTCCTTAGTCACATAAACGAGATGCTTGACGGGTAACGGTATTGCTATTCTGCGCTCTCTGCCAAGGCTCACCCCAGCAACACACTGGCGATTGATTTTATAGACTGATGATCTGAGGTTCAATTTCCACTTGATTGAAAGTAAACATTTGCTTTTTAAATCAATTGCTGTTCCTAAGTCAATCTAACCTAAGGAAATGCGTATCAGGCAAGCCCGTAGATATGGAGGGGGGTTGTGAGGTGTAACCAGTTCCACCAACTCCTTTTTTTTTCTTTAGCAAATCAGAACATAAGGTTTAGTACTCGGAATTTAGCCAAAAGGATGATTTCCTCTTTTCCCCTTCCCCTCCCCCAGCGACATTTCACAAAAAGGACATCATATTTTTAATCAAAAAGTAGAATTTATATACGAAAACACACGAATTGTTTGGGAGAGTTGTTTTACCCCATCCTCACCTCTTAAAGAAAACCTAGAGCCCTGATACTGAATCTGGTTGGAATGTAAAAGATCCTATCGTTATGATGACCACATCACCCCTAGGAATGTGGAAGATCAATGAAATAGACGGTCCTAAAACACCGTTTTCCCAACACGTTTCTTCACAGACAAGGAATAGGAAAACTTTACTTATGTGAGAAAACTGCTACGGGGAGGAGGAAAGTGGGACGGTGTGTGGTTTACTTTCTTGTTTATGTTTCTTAGTGCAAATTATGTTTTTAATACTAGACCGAGATGGGAGCAAACAATAGCGACACTGATTTTTTATATATGTCATAAGAAGCGACTATGGAGATCTTAGGGATGCAATCCTACCATAGAGGGTAAAAGTGATATAAAAAAAACTTTGCTAAAGTCGGATGCGTCATGTCTAAATGATCTGTGAAGCTTTATTAATAACGCATTCGCTACTTAATAAATGTTGAAAGGCTCAAGTATGTCTGTCAATTCCAGGTCAACTCAATTTTCAAGCAGCTGAACACTTATGAGAAAATCGTGTTCTGTGACGCTAATTCATAACTCGATTACCTTTACATTAACTCTCAGCGGTGCGCAGTGCTTTGAAGGAGAAACATCTTACTCAGAAGGAATAAAGAGCATCATTACATAGATGAAGAACGTCTGGTTGCGCATGCGGTTGCGTCTGTGGGTCTCACCAATGGCTCACTAGACAAACCAACCATGCAACAGAAAACCTTAGTAGATGACATGCCGTTATATTGAGGTTATCTTCTTATAGAAGCTTCATGGCATGTCATCTATACTATCCCGTAGTCGTAACTTTCGATAACAGTTACCATGTTGTTCCGACAGGCCGACGTTGAGCTTGAACTAGTTACGGGCACGGCGTGGGTGGGCGGAACAACGAAGAAACCTGTCGCAAGGGCCAGAGTTGTGCCATGATGTCGACGTCTGTTTCGAGGACATTAGACTCCAAACACCATTGAGTCGGATGTCTGCTGGAACAGAGGGCGGAGCACTTATGGGAATGCCCGACGTGCTGTGAGGCCATTTTCTAATCAAGAATCAAGAACGTCTGGATTTATACAAGATGAACACCTCACTATATAGGTATATCATCTACCTGGGATTTGATATTGCATGGTGATCGACTTGGTGAGCCACTGATAACATTCATACAAACGTTGAAAAGGATTAAATCAGGGTTTCTCAAACTTTTCAGACAGCGAGTATCGGCCACGTGTAATCATTAGTGCCAATGTGCACTTTTTTAACTCGCATGGCGAGAGCATATGTCCTAAAATGAGGGTTAAGATGTTCGAGAGCACAAGGCTCACAACGCCTGACTTAGAGGATTGACTTCTTTGTATTCTGATAAAGCCGTAGACCGTCGATCTCAAGCAAGCGGCATACCGCATGTCGAGATTACCACTCATAGCTGTAACTATAGCTTCAAGCGAGAGTATACAGGGAATAAAATATCTGGCGGGAAAAAACTCACTTTGTAAATAAGACGCCATGAGAGGCATTTGAACCAGCGTTCTCTTGGGAACAACACCAACGGCTTAACCACTACACCAGAGAGATGGGCACAATCAATAAAGCAACCTTCTCCAAGCAGATTATTGTGTACACAACTCTTCTTCTCCCCAACAGCTTCCTATTTTTCTCATTGTTTGTCTACCACCGAAGTCGGATGTATCGAGGTATGAGTGAAAACATATTTGTGACACAGTGCAACTTTGTTTTCTGGACTACACCATGCTGGAAATATAGTATGTCCATTTTTCTGCTAAAGCGAAATTCAATGAGATTTTGAGGATAATCTTAATAAAATAAATCTCTATAAAAAAATCTACACACGAAAATTGGCATGCACTTCAAATGGGCACCATATATTTTTGAAAAATAAAGGCGGTGGGCGTAGTGCTGTTCATATCCGTAAAACGTTCATATTGTTCTTAGAATGTCGTTGTTCAATGAAAATTATGGGCTTAACACCGCATTTCCCAATACATGTCAATGTGCGTGGATAAGGCACACTGTATTTACTTAATCAAGGATTGTATGACAAAAACTTATGAAAATTTACAGCCCTTGCATGTATCTTACAATACAGAAGGATGGCTTTCATATTAGAATGAGATATTCTAAACGTCTGTGTGTTGTCTCGGGGCCCGAAAGGGTATCACAGAATAGCAACACTGTTTACCTACCATACATGTCGTAAGAGGTGATTATGAAGGTTATAGGGTGAAGTCCGCTGTCTCATCCCATAAAGGGTCAAAGTGACCCAGAAGCTATGTTGAAGTCGGATGTGTCAGGCATAAAGCCGCAGACATCAACCTACAGGAGTTTGAGAATAACGCAGAAGAAAATAATAGTCTTTATTCCCAATTCACAGCCCACGATCGATTTTTCTCCCTCAAGACTTGGCAAGCTACCCGAAATATTCTCCTCATCCAGAAATTCCCATGAGTTTCGTCAGTTACCCAGACCATTAGACCAATGATGTGTCATTTCTTTACTGACCACTGGTTAAGACTATCTAAATATCATTTATTTCAGGAATAAAAAGTGTGCGGAAAAATGCATGAGACACTAAAGACGTCAAACTGAGGTCACATTTCGACCACTAGCTCGGGACAGGCTAGAGATCTGACCATGTGTCTGACCACTGACCCTTCCAATCATACAAGATTTGCCTGATGAGGATCCCCTTCTGTATAATTTCAATCGATTCTCGGATTGAAGCCCAGAACTATACAAATTAAACTTCCAGGATGACACGACGAGATGGTTGACCAAACAACGAACCTCTGAATAAATGAAATGAAGAAATAACAGATTGTTGCAAAAGAAATCTCTGTTGCATGCTACATATAACTCATGATAATTTTTGGGGATTGTGAACTGTACTAAAACTTCAGATTTTTTTTCCTTGTTCTCTATCAATCAACAAGTTTTGCATATTGTCATAGTATTTTTCTCACACGAAATTGATTTCGTCTTCAACTTAGGTATTTTGAAAATTGGTGTGTTCAGACTTTTCAAACTTATTAGTGCTTGGACACTCACTGCAAACATGGACGATTAAAAGCATTGGAACACACATATTACAGACGAATTATACGCATCTTCTATAGAGAGCATGAGACAAATGTATACGTAAGATATAAACTAGAGATACAGGTCCACAAGAACCATTGCTTTTAATAGGGAAACGATGAAAACTAGCATGGTTTGGAAATGCATGTCGACATGATTCATTGTCAAAAACAATACTGCAGGGAATGGTCGAGGGTGGAAGAAGCAGAGCGGCTCAAATAAAGCATGGTCAGACAACATCAAGGATTAGCCATGCAAAGATTTTTCCTCACTTGTCCGCATCGTTGAAGATAAAAATTGATGTATTATTGTGTGTTGATGCATCTAATGTGGTACGCCTATGACCATGGCGGGGTTGCGGTTTGATAGGTAAATAAAGAAGTTTTAGAGCGTCTCTTAAAAACCCATCCAACCATTAACCCATAACCCATCATGGTCCTAGATGTATTACTTTGGGTGGGTCAACACGCACAATCCTCAAGCGATTTCTATCTTCGGCAATGCAGATGTGTGTGAAAAAATCTTAGCCAATTCTTTGATATTGTCTGCCCATAATTTTTTTTACCACCTCTACTTCTTCTACTTTCAACTGTGCCCTTCTATATCGTTTTCGACAATGAATCATGTAGGCCTACATGTTTAAACTATGCAAGTTTGCGCCGTTTCACTATTGAAATTAATGATTCTTGTGAACATGCAAGATTGTCTAATGTATTTCTTACGCACACATTTTAGATTTATATAGATGATGCGCACAAATATACTTTCTCAGGTACAACAAAAGAATCAGTGGATAGATTTCTACGGAACAAATAGCTAACATAATTAAACGGAACGAAATTTCGATAAAGACGCATATACTGACGCATCCAATATTGGGCACGTTGCGCGATGAGAGCCCCTGACCACTCGACAACAGATGGCCAATTCATTGCGCGCAAATCGCTAGATCGGTATTTTAAGTTACAACTTTTTAAGTTTCCGAGATAGTGCAATAGCATATGAAATTAAAAAGTTGGTATGTTATCACGTGATTTTACCACGGATTCTTGTATTGAACCCTTTGTCATAACCACCAAGTCCACCAACCCCATACCAAATATCCTTATCCCCCCCCCCCTTCTACAATACACATCATTGCAGGTGGCAGTGTTACTTATATAACTCCGGATATCGTGATTACTGGATGACCTCCATTATTTTTGGACAGTTAAAAGCTCTGATATAACCAAATTAAACTAACGCATACAGTACGACTGACAGTAGCTTACCTCGCCATAAGAAGTACTTTTTTTTTTATTGAACCAAAACAATAATACCTGAAAAAATATATCTGTACCACAAATTAAAATCCTTCATTGTTTTTAAAGATTTTGGAGGAGATGGGATTTGAAATCTGTTAATAATGGAAAGGAGGTGGTGTGTTGTAACCCTTTTTTTGCGTGCTTCCTAATACTTCTTCTTTTTCGTTCTTAAACACCTGCAGATTAGCAGAAAGTTGTCCAGATAATGAAATGTGTTTCGCCGTGTTTTACAGGTTGGCTGCGATATTTGCGTTTCTCGGTCTAAAACAGCATGACTTCGTATCACTTTGAGCCTTTATGAGATGGGACAGAACACCACTCCCAAAAAAAAACTTAGTCGCCTATTACGATATGCATAACAGATCACAGCGTTAATATTCTTCATTCTTCTTTCAGGCCCCGGCAACAAAGAAGGGCCCTTTAGTATAAAATATCGTGTTCCTACTTTCTTTTTTTAATGGGGAGGGGGTGGGATTAGGGTATTTAAACTCCTTAACCTCCCCCTTTTTGCGGGTTGTGTACTTGTAAAGATACAGGTAACAGAATATCTGATAAACGAATACATTAATATAGAGTGTAGTATTCACACAAATAAGCTTCTAGATATACAAGGCAACAGGCAATATAATATAATATATATATATTAATGATAAAACCCCACTGACAATATCATTCGCAAGAACTATCTTGGGAAATTAACACCAATGAAATTAAGTTACAAGTTCCAATACTGTGACCAGTAGTTTTAGGGTGGTCAGAACTTTCTAATGCTGCAGTATTGGCGGGTGAGGTTCGACATTTCAGACAATTCACGTTACTGTCAGTTGTGGTCAGGAATGACCTTTGACCTAAACATCGCCCACAGTAGCAAATGTCCCAAAGTCATCCCAGGACAGAAATTTAATTAAATGTGTTCCCAAAGTAGGTCGAGGCATATAATTTATTCACACCAGGCAGAATTCGCACATCCAGCCTATGCCGCTCGCTAATGTTCGTTTCTTTCGTTTTCTTTCTCTCTCTCTCTCTCTCTCTCTCTCTCTCTCTCTCTCTCATTCATTGAATTACGTTTTATATTTTAAATGTTGTAGCTGTAGTAGTAGTAGTAGTAGTAGTAACCACTGGCGTAGCATGACTTTTTTGAGTGGGGACCCCGAGAGCCCTGTTTATTAGTAGGTAGGTAGCTCCCCCCCCACCGCAATTATATTTGTCACACCAGAAACACATTTTTAATTCCCTATATACAATAGTAGCTAGTTTGTTGTTGTTTTTTTAAACATACCTTTTATGATCTTGTAACGCAGCTCCAGGCGTATGTGCTTCTTTTCTGCAAAAATGTTCAGTACCCTCTCAATAAATGCTGATTCTGATGAAAGGGCATTTAATAGTTTCTTCTCTATCGCCAGGAATTCAAACATGACAGACGATTGTTGTTTGTGGAATTTCTGAGATAAGTTTTGATTCTCTTCAGGGTGTTCATAATACTCTCACTGCTGATTGTAGTGGTAGGTATAGTCATCACTAAGCGGAGTAGAAGTTAAGTTTTGGTCCTTCCTGATAAATTGAGTCTAGGCTATTTACAACCAAATATGCTAGGAGTTCTTTAGAAGTAAATGCCTTGTCTCATCCGCATATACGTTAAGAAGTATATTTATAGTAAGTGGCCATCAAAGAATGAGTAATGTTTTTTTAAACTATTCAGCATATTCTGGGGGAATACTTTGCTGTAATCTTTAAATCTGCTCTCATATACTAATTCAAGAGAGGAGGAAGGTCTTCAAATATGCATTTCATTTGTGTAGTTTGAGAATTTATTATTTTACAAGTCACAACTCTCAAAGAGTTGCAGTTTTATTTTTTTTCGTATCATTATACTTCGGATTTGCATTCAATAGCAAGCTTCCCTAAATACAGTTTTCAACAAAATTTGCATTCCTTAAGCTCTCTATGTTTCTTATGGGTACATTTATGTCATTGTGACATGTTGCAATGTTCGCTGTTGATGATTGGATGAGTTTGAAAAGGTGATCAATATGAATGAAACAAGCTTTGAAAACACACAGCAAGTATACACAAATTGGGTCATCCTGATCCCTACTGCGCAGCTAACAGTTTCATTGTGCCAATCACTTTCTTCATCGTCAATAATTTTATTAAAAACCGAGTATAACTCTTTAACATGCTTTTTGATTGTGATTACTGCTCTGGAATGGAAATTCTATCTCTTAGTATACGCTTATGCAGCTTGAACCCCTTTTCAGTTAACAAACAATTTTCTAATAAAGTTTTTAAAATCATAAATGCCTTCCATGCACCATTCATAGTCTTTGGCCTAGAAAATAGTCATACATAGCAAAACATTTTTTGTTTGCCATCGCAGCCTTATAAGTGTCTTATTTTGGGTAGTTTTTCATATTACAGCTCTATTCACAAAAGGTGTTTGGAAATATCCGCCACGTTTTAGAAGGCATGTATGGATACGTGTTTCCATATTTTCAAAGACCTTGTGCAGTACAGGGAGTGAAATGTTTTTAGTGTTGTTGACGATTGCATCCTGACGTTCATTGATTGTACGAGTATTAGTTCCTACACTTTCCTTTCAGTTCACCCCATAAGTAATAATCCAAGGGAGTAAGATCAAGAGACCGTGCATGCCAAATTCCGCGAGAGATTATGCAATTGTAAAAACTGTCATCTATGAATTCTGGTGATTTTACAGCATTGTCAGCAGTTGTACCATCTTTTTGAAACCAAGCGTATTCAATTTCCCGCTCTGAAATTTGGGCTACGAATTACAGCATTGATAGTATGCAGTACCGTTACAAATAGAGGTCGAACCATGACAAAGTACACAAATTAAAATGACGTTGCGTTTTCCTACGCCATCTAATTTATTCGTCCATGTACTCACATGCGTGAAACGCAAAGGGGAAGATGGAGATCAAATACTGAAACATCTTCATATAGCAGTGATATTCTGAAGTACAGTTAAATGGAGTTAGAACCCTGACGTAAAAATGACGTGTGTTACTTCAATGTAAATCAGCCCCATGTAACTAAATGGACACCCTATATTTGTGTGAAATATTGACCTCCTTGTTTAAAGGGGACGCCGAGCGTAATAGCGTCTATTGACGCTACACCACTGGTAGTAGTAGTAGTAGTAGTAGTAGTAGTAGTAGTGGAATCATCAGGAGTAGTCGTAATAGTAGTAGTGGTGATAGCAGCAGCAGTACTAGTTTTAGTAATAGTACTAATAATAGTAAATATAATAATAGTAGTAATAATAGTATACATTGGTAGCGTATCCTATTTAGGACGTACCCATCAAACCAACATTTTAATAGTACAATTGTAATATTAGTAGTAATTATGTCAATGGTAGTAATAATAGTAACAGTAGTAATAATAGTAATAGTAGTAATAATAGTAATAGTAGTAATAATAGTAATAGTAGTAATAATAGTAATAGTAGTAATAATAGTAATAGTAGTAATAATATCAGTGTTCTTGTACTATCTTGTACTGTAAAAGTAGTTGTAATCTTAAATTGTATGTTTAGTTCTGATATGCAACTGTTATGTATCAAAGTGCCGGATTTAGTTTTTCTTGTCCGAGATAGGACCAATAAGCTTTTTTTTAGTACTTTGAAGTTGCTCCAGTGTTTTCTGAGCCCTGTGTAAGTGAATGTAGTGCTAGTGATTGGCAGGCCCAAAAATAGTGGCTTAGCAAGTCATATTTGACCCCTGTACGTATTTTATTTACCCTGGTCTAATTCACGAGTGTGTTACTGGCATTGTGTATTTATCTCTACCTGCGCCAGAAGTCTAGATGCATCATTACTTTTACAGTAACGTAGATCGTGCCCATTGATAATAAAAGGAACTTAGACAAAATTTGGAATTATATTTCTAAAGAGACGAAAATCCAGCGATTTTCAATGACTATCGTCACAAAGTATACACAGTGACCAATGAAAATCACGGGAAATGTTAAATGCGTCACTTCAGAAGGATGATTCCCTACGAGCAAGCAGGGCTATCATCAGGTGTTATACCGACTGATAAACATTGTCTTTGTGATATTATTAATTAACCCCCATCTTTTCGCATGTGACTTAGAAGATTTTTATAATTTTTCTAGCTGCCCATGATATACTCTTAGTATACTTCTATTTCTATACACAAAATAGATCTACATCGCGATCTAAAATCAAAAATAGCGCATCATCTTGTTAAAAGAGGAGAAATGCAGCAGCTGAACAGCGGAGAGCAGCTAGAAATTAACGGGTAGACCAAGATCCGTCTACAGTCGTCATTCCATGTCCGAACTGTTTACGGACATTTACAGCTTGAATAGGGCTCATTAGCCATCTGCGAACACATAATCAAGGACATAACTAAAATTGAATTTACACAAGTGGATGTAACAAATAGTCATCATCACTTGTGATGGACGAACGACCTAACATACTTCTATGGGGGGGGGGGCACAATCCTGCTTTCTCTAATTTTCAACTATCATGTTTATTTATTATCCAAGACTCACATCTACGTGTTAGAATCGCTGTTGCGTATCTATGAATTCTTCTTCTTCTTCTGCGTTCGTTCTCAAAATCCTGCAGATTAGCAGGATGTAGTCCGGAGAACGGAATGCGTTGTGTCATGGTTTACAGCATTGCTGCGCCTTTCGGCCTGACACATCCGACTTCAGCATGGCTTTCGGTCTCTGACCCTATATGGGATGGAACAGCCAATTCCATTCGATAACCTCCTTAGTCACCTTTTACGACATGCTTGGAAGGTAAACAGTGTTGCTATTATTTGCTCCCCTGTCGGGCCCCGTCAACACACGGGCGGTATCTATGAATAACTTTCTTCCCCCACCTTTATTGGCAGGGATATATTACGCAGTATGTTCCTCGATTTTAAGGAATTGTCTTTGAAAAAGGGACTTTATCATTGACAAAAGACATATTTCGATGCATAGTCACAACAATCTCAGTCTTGACCTCTCTGGTTTCCTATCGACTTTCTAGTCAATCTAAGTTCATTTCCTGTCTGCGAAAGTGTCCTTGAAACTGTCAACTTGCCGAGAGCCAAGTCAAACAAGCGTAAAACCGCGAAGTGACCTTACAATACAGTCCTTTGTTCAGGTTATCAGAAAAACAATGACCTTGTTTACTGTAATTCAAAATTCTACTTCATTTCACACCACATTTACCAGTAATTCGATGATGATGATAAATAATCCATTTAGCTGTGAGCTTGTAGCTCTTAACAGCCCATAATCTTTCTGACAATAGGACAGGTTCTTATAAGTTAACACGCATGCGGTTGAGTCTGTGGGTCTCACCAATAGCCCACTAGACAAACCACCCATGCAATAGAAAATCAACTCAGTGGTTATACAGTGTTTCAAGAAGACGACCCCTACTAAGGATATATATGTCCGTATTTATTTTTAAATTTTTGTTCAAGTAGAAGGCATATTCTACCATTTTGTATATAGACATTGAATCACATAAATCCAGCGGAAGTTTGAGAATGAACGATGAAGAACAAGAAGAAAGAATCACATAAAAAGGCTGCAACTATTAGGCGGTATTAATGTTGTCCACTTTTGACAATGGTCTGTATAAACACAAATCTTCAATACAACCTATGATTGCGGTGGTGGATATTGGGTGGAATTGATGTCCTCCACGTATAGATCAAATAGACCCAACCATGCCGAAGTATGTCAGCCTCGACTGCGCAGATATCACAGTTAAGCTGTAAACCATGATAGAAAGTCGTTCGTTCTCCAGACTACATCCTGCTAATCTGAAAGAGTTTGCGAATGAAGAAGAAATGGACGCGACATATAATCTTAACTGATAATCATGTTCTTCATCTTAAGTTCCATTCTTCATCTCTAATATACAACAATAGCCCCGCCCCCCCCCCCCAACATTCGTTTCATTCTGTGTATGTTCCTGTTACGAGCATATATAACTGTACAACTAATTTGTTTACTGAGTGTATTTTGCTTCTCTCTTCTTTATAAAATAAACCGCGGCCGTCTTATTCATGTATTACTTTGTGTACTCCAGTTACCATCGAATCTAGCTATACGACTATCTTAAATAAGTTAGTTATAAGGCAATATCCAATCTCATTTCTGTTATCATCTGTAATCTATAAACGTTTGGTCCGTTTGACCTACTGACCGCACATCCTACGAATCTCAACACTAACTGCCTGTGCACACTGATTATACAGACGCTACGACATATTTCTATAAAAAAAATATGCACAACTTTCACTGCATTGTGGTTGGTATGCGAAACTTATTAGATAAACATGTATGGTTGTAAAAAGAAATCACAAATGCCGCAACACTATTTCATTAACGGTGTAAACACTTTACCACACGAACAATGTAAATACTTTACCACACTAACAATGTAAACACTTTACCACACGAACAATGTAAATACTGTACCACACTAACAATGTAAACACTTTACCACACGAACAATGTAAATACTTTACCACACTAACAATGTAAACACTTTACCACACTAACAATGTAAACACTTTACCACACTAACAATGTAAACACTTTACCGCACTAACAATGTAAACACTCTACCACATCAGCGATGAAAACATACTACTGCGTAAACATTGTACCACACCAACGATGTAAACACCATAGCACGTAAACACTCTGCCAGACCAACTATGTAAACACTCTACAACACCAACGATGTACATATTCTACCACGTAAACACTCGACCACAGCAACTATTCAAACTATTCTACCACGTAAATACACTAGCACACACAACTATGTAAACACGCTACTACACCAACGATGAATACACTCTGTCACAAAACACTCTACTACTCAACGACGTAAACACTCAACTACACCAACTATGTAAACACTCTATCCATCAACGATGTAAATACTCTACCACATCAACTATGAAAACACTGCCAGAAAAACACTCTACTCTTCAACGATGTAAACACTGTACAACGCCAAAAATGAAAATACTATGCCACAAAATACTATACCACACCAACACTATGTAAACACACTACCTCACCACTGATGTAAACACTACCACACTACTAACGTAAAAAATCACTACATAGAATTTATAACATTCGAATGTGTGATGTTAGGGCAGTAAGTGAAATCGTTATCATGAATGCGATCAATACCATTTCTACAAATGGTTGTATTAGTATTGCCCTTGTGTTGCTGGGACCCGAAAGGGGAGCAAAGAATAGCAACACTGTTAACCTTCCACGCTTGTCGTAAAAGGCGACTAAGGAGGTTATGGGATGGAGTTGGCTGTCCTATCCCATATAGGGTCAGTGACCCAAAGCCATGCTGAAGTCGGATGTGTCAGGCTGAAAGGCGCAGATATTGCAGCAATGCTGTAAACCATGACACAACGCATTCCGTTCTCCGGACTACATCCTGCTAATCTGCAGGAGTTGGAAAACGAACGCAGAAGAAGAAGTATTGCCCGTGAGAAACTCTATGACAGAGAATCTTGAACTTTTTTTCACCGCAGACTATCTTGCCAATTGTTTTCCCTATAAACTTTCATTACTGCATGTTTTCCTGTTAAGGGGTGCAGGGAGGCTGTTACGGCTGCGGGAATAAAGGCCGCTTTGCCAAAGCTGTCGCCGCGACGTGTACAGGAAGGATTTTTATTGCACCTCCGAAAGATAAAAATCCGTGTCCCAACTGCGGATTGAACACGAGACCTCAGGAATTAGGCTCCACCTAATATTGAATTTTCCTAAACATATAAACTTCGAAATGTGTTTTAGACAGCTGACATGGTGCTGCTCACTTTGATCGGGTTTTGTGTAGAGTTGACAGTTGTAAAATTAGAAGACCATGTACAACCTTTATTCATACCTTTATTAAAAGAGTGCGTCTCGTGCAGCCCCAATTGTGTTCTCGCTGACAAGGATCCCTGAAAGTCGAAATCGATCCTTGGGAGTCCGTATAGACCACTTTGGGAACATATACTCTAGAGCAGCGGTCGGGAACCTTTTTGTCTAGAGAGCCATGGACACCGCATATTTTGAAAAGTAATTCTGTGAGAGTCATACATTATGTTTAAAACTAAAAATTCAAGTAAATGTGTTCATTTTGTGTAATTTCAACACTAAAAGTACAATAATTATTCTCTGAATTCTTTTTAATAACATTGTTATGCTGTTGCTAATCAATAATGAGTATTTCTTACCATTACTGCGATATCTGATGCTGAGCTGCAGTAGACTTTAACTCATTTGTAGAATGAAATATTGATATGCAATTAATTTGCAGATCAAAGAAGTCGGAAGAAAATATTTTTTTTTATAATCGAACATTTGTCTGCGAGCCAGATGCAGTCATCCATAGGGCCACATCTGGCTCGCGAGCAATGGGTTCCCGACCCCTGCTCTAGAGTATCACACCTGTTAGACGTCTTCAGTTTTCTTTACAAAAATGCAAATTGACTTCTGAAAGTTTACACCAAAAAATATGGAGCTTTTAAGATTTGATTCTTCTCACTTCCAAAAAAAAAAAATCTTTACAGCTATTTCTGCTTCTTTTTCTGCATTGGTTCTTAAAAACCGGCAGATTAGCAGGATATAATCCGGAGAACGGAGTGTATTGCGTCATTGTTTACAGCTTAACTGCAATATTTGCGAATTTGGGCCTAACACGTCTGTCTTAAGCATGGCTTCTGATGATCCTCTATGCAAAAAGTGGTTCTCAACGTGTGCAATATGCCCCTATAGGACCATGAAGAATTGCAAAGGGGCGAGAGCCACGGAGAAAAATTGTAAAATTGGGGGCACAAGTAGGCGATTACTTGAAGAATAAACACCAATTAGGCTTTAAAAACCTTGGTGACAAGATGTGAAAGAAAGAAAAAATACTTTTTATTTAAGTACGGTGGAGGGAGTAAATTCTTCACTATGATTATACTTGTTCAGCCAGTATGACAACCAGTGAAAATCAAGGTAATAGTCAAATTATTCATTGTAGAAGGACTGATTTCCTTTTAGCCAATATGTCTTATGTTGCCGAGAACAACAGGCCAATGAACAGTCGAATTAGCCCAGATGAATGGATTAGCACGTATGACTATACTGAAGACGGACTTGCCCCGATCCCTGATTTGTACGAATCTACTTTTGCAACTAAGTATAAACGTCCGGCTAATGATAAACACTTTGGCCTCTTGTGTCTACTCGACGGCACACACAATAGTACATGATACTGGGCGGGAACAGAAAATCAATAGACATATCATTTGGTATTATAACACGAGGCTTGCACGAGCTACTCTAGGCGCATGCAAACACTAAACGATGTACCTGCACATTTTAAAAAGAAGTCTAAGTGTTTGAAAAATGTGGGGCTGTAAACTTAAGACGGGTATTAGACACATTGAATGCAAAATAAACAGTAGCGACTCTTGAGTTTGACTGAAACATTTGTGAAGACAAACTGCACCATTGTGCACTTTCTGAAACGCGTACAGAACGCGTCACTTTGTTTATCTTCCAATCCAGAGGGCGCCCAAATGTTGTTGACCCTAAGATGGGTGAAATCTCACTGTTTCCTATTTACTTTTTTGTGGTCTCATTTCAACAAACTGATACAGTAGTTGTAGAGCTGTTTTGTTTTTGTTTTTTTTGGGGGGATTGGGGGGGGGGTGTTGGGAACAGTCCAGCAGAGAGCGCCTAAAACGCAACCGTTTCAAGTAGGACTCGAGAAGGCACAGCATTTTTTTTATAATTCACAAAACAAATTAAATAACATGCAAACATATAATTTAACATTACACAATTCAACGTTTGTATTTTTTTTCCTTATAAAAGGCTTTCTCGGCATTGGTTCTCTCGTAAGGATATGTTCACGGCGCATAAAAAGCTTCAGAACCCCTGCTCTAGACATTTTTGACGTTTTATCGTAGAAACAAACGCTTAAAGAATGAAGGAATTTAAAAAATACAACAACGATGTCTAGAAAAAATAATAACAAAACATCCCAAGATAATTAATTATAAACACCATCTGTCTTGTGGTCAAGAGTGCAATTAGTGAATACAAAATACTGCAATTTCACGCTTAAATCATACGATCTGTGGGATAAACCAATCATGTGTAAATGAGGTCTTATAACTGACTGTAAACATCTTTAAAAATGTGTGTTGACAAGTAGACGACATATATCGCAAATAATGGAAAAATGTAACCAAATGCTACATTTTAATTAAAAATGTAAATCACAGTATCCATACCATTTCAAATTCACACACAAAATTTCAATTAAAAGCGTTATATATTTCTGAGATACATCATTTCGGAGTAGGGCAAAGCTAGTGAAACCTGCTATAGATATAGGAATGAAGTGCACTAAGACCACATGGTTTAGGTACCATGCTGCAAAAGTCTTCAACAGTGCTACTACCGAATATTTGAATGCTTTTATGTAATTGGATGTATGCATACAAGATGGTGTAAAATGTCTCGTGCACACATACAACTCTCTTTAAGTAGAAATTTTCCTTCATATACTGTGTAGACATGTTAAACTGCTAACGAGAAGAAGTAGTAAAATATTTCTTATGAAAGCATTGTATAACTCTGAGAAGTGAAGTATTCTGGAAGCATTGTATAACTCTGAGAAGTGAAGTATCCTGGAAGCATTGTATAACTCTGAGAAGTGAAGTATTCTGGAAGCATTGTATAACTCTGAGAAGTGAAGTATTCTGGAAGCATTGTATACCTCTAAGAAGTGAAGTATTCTGGAAGCATTGTATAACTCTGAGAAGTGAAGTATTCTGGAAGCATTGTATAACTCTGAGAAGTGAAGTATTCTGGAAGCATTGTATAACTCTGAGAAGTGAAGTATTCTGGAAGCATTGTATACCTCTAAGAAGTGAAGTATTCTGGAAGCATTGTATAACTCTGAGAAGTGAAGTATTCTGGAAGCATTGTATAACTCTGAGAAGTGAAGTATTCTGGAAGCATTGTATACCTCTGAGAAGTGAAGTATTCTGGAAGCATTGTATACCTCTGAGAAGTGAAGTATTCTGGAAGCATTGTATAACTCTGAGAAGTGAAGTATTCTGGAAGCATTGTATAACTCTGAGAAGTGAAGTATTCTGGAAGCATTGTATAACTCTGAGAAGTGAAGTATTCTGGAAGCATTGTATACCTCTGAGAAGTGAAGTATTCTGGAAGCATTGTATACCTCTAAGAAGTGAAGTATTCTGGAAGCATTGTATAACTCTGAGAAGTGAAGTATTCTGGAAGCATTGTATAACTCTGAGAAGTGAATTATTCTGGAAGCATTGTATACCTCTGAGAAGTGAAGTATTCTGGAAGCATTGTATACCTCTAAGAAGTGAAGTATTATGGAAGCATTGTATAACTCTGAGAAGTGAAGTATTCTGGAAGCATTGTATACCTCTGAGAAGTGAAGTATTCTGGAAGCTTTGTATAACTCTGAGAAGTGAAGTATTCTGGAAGCATTGTATAACTCTGAGAAGTGAAGTATTCTGGAAGCATTGTATACCTCTGAGAAGTGAAGTATTCTGGAAGCATTGTATACCTCTAAGAAGTGAAGTATTCTGGAAGCATTGTATAACTCTGAGAAGTGAAGTATTCTGGAAGCATTGTATAACTCTGAGAAGTGAAGTATTCTGGAAGCATTGTATAACTCTGAGAAGTGAAGTATTCTGGAAGCATTGTATAACTCTGAGAAGTGAAGTATTCTGGAAGCATTGTATAACTCTGAGAAGTGAAGTATTCTGGAAGCATTGTATACCTCTAAGAAGTGAAGTATTCTGGAAGCATTGTATAACTCTGAGAAGTGAAGTATTCTGGAAGCATTGTATAACTCTGAGAAGTGAAGTATTCTGGAAGCATTGTATAACTCTGAGAAGTGAAGTATTCTGGAAGCATTGTATACCTCTAAGAAGTGAAGTATTCTGGAAGCATTGTATAACTCTGAGAAGTGAAGTATTCTGGAAGCATTGTATAACTCTGAGAAGTGAAGTATTCTGGAAGCATTGTATACCTCTGAGAAGTGAAGTATTCTGGAAGCATTGTATACCTCTGAGAAGTGAAGTATTCTGGAAGCATTGTATAACTCTGAGAAGTGAAGTATTCTGGAAGCATTGTATAACTCTGAGAAGTGAAGTATTCTGGAAGCATTGTATAACTCTGAGAAGTGAAGTATTCTGGAAGCATTGTATACCTCTGAGAAGTGAAGTATTCTGGAAGCATTGTATACCTCTAAGAAGTGAAGTATTCTGGAAGCATTGTATAACTCTGAGAAGTGAAGTATTCTGGAAGCATTGTATAACTCTGAGAAGTGAAGTATTCTGGAAGCATTGTATACCTCTGAGAAGTGAAGTATTCTGGAAGCATTGTATACCTCTAAGAAGTGAAGTATTATGGAAGCATTGTATAACTCTGAGAAGTGAAGTATTCTGGAAGCATTGTATACCTCTGAGAAGTGAAGTATTCTGGAAGCTTTGTATAACTCTGAGAAGTGAAGTATTCTGGAAGCATTGTATAACTCTGAGAAGTGAAGTATTCTGGAAGCATTGTATACCTCTGAGAAGTGAAGTATTCTGGAAGCATTGTATACCTCTAAGAAGTGAAGTATTCTGGAAGCATTGTATAACTCTGAGAAGTGAAGTATTCTGGAAGCATTGTATAACTCTGAGAAGTGAAGTATTCTGGAAGCATTGTATACCTCTGAGAAGTGAAGTATTCTGGAAGCATTGTATACCTCTAAGAAGTGAAGTATTCTGGAAGCATTGTATAACTCTGAGAAGTGAAGTATTCTGGAAGCATTGTATACCTCTGAGAAGTGAAGTATTCTGGAAGCATTGTATAACTCTGAGAAGTGAAGTATTCTGGAAGCATTGTATAACTCTGAGAAGTGAAGTATTCTGGAAGCATTGTATACCTCTGAGAAGTGAAGTATTCTGGAAGCATTGTATACCTCTGAGAAGTGAAGTATTCTGGAAGCATTGTATACCTCTGAGAAGTGAAGTATTCTGGAAGCATTGTATACCTCTGAGAAGTGAAGTATTCTGGACGCATTGTATAACTCTGAGAAGTGAAGTATTCTGGAAGCATTGTATAACTCTGAGAAGTGAAGTATTCTGGAAGCATTGTATAACTCTGAGAAGTGAAGTATTCTGGAAGCATTGTATACCTCTGAGAAGTGAAGTATTCTGGAAGCATTGTATACCTCTGAGAAGTGAAGTATTCTGGAAGCATTGTATACCTCTGAGAAGTGAAGTATTCTGGAAGCATTGTATAACTCTGAGAAGTGAAGTATTCTGGAAGCATTGTATACCTCTGAGAAGTGAAGTATTCTGGAAGCATTGTATACCTCTGAGAAGTGAAGTATTCTGGAAGCATTGTATACCTCTGAGAAGTGAAGTATTCTGGAAGCATTGTATACCTCTGAGAAGTGAAGTATTCTGGAAGCATTGTATAACTCTGAGAAGTGAAGTATTCTGGAAGCATTGTATAACTCTGAGAAGTGAAGTATTCTGGAAGCATTGTATACCTCTAAGAAGTGAAGTATTCTGGAAGCATTGTATACCTCTGAGAAGTGAAGTATTCTGGAAGCATTGTATACCTATGAGAAGTGAAGTATTCTGGAAGCATTGTATACCTCTGAGAAGTGAAGTATTCTGGAAGCATTGTATAACTCTGAGAAGTGAAGTATTCTGGAAGCATTGCATACTTCTGAGAAGTAAAGTATTCTGGAAGCATTGTATATCTCTGAGAAGTGAAGTATTCTGGAAGCATTGTATACCTCTGAGAAGTGAAGTATTCTGGAAGCATTATATACCTCTGAGAAGTGAAGTATTCTGGAAGCATTGCATACCTCTCAAAAGGGAAGTCTCCTGAGAGTGACATAAATCTCTGAAAGAAACTCTATTCCCTCCCCAAAAAACTGAACATAAACAAGAACTCCATTGTTGGTTTCTGTGTATATTCTTCTTCTACGTTCATTCTCATATTCCTGCAGATTAGCAGGATGTACTCTGGAGAACGGAATGCGATATGTCATAGTTTACAGCTTAAATGTGATATCTGCGCCATTTGGTCTGACACATGTCACTTCAGCATGATTTCTGTGTCAATTTGACCCTCTAAAGTATGGGGCAGCCAACGCCACCCGCAATATCTCCGTAGTCGCTTTTTACCACGTGCAAGGAAAGTAGCAGTGTTGCTATTCTTTGCTCCCAGTTCGAACGCCTGCAACAAACAAACTATACTGCAACATATAATAATTATCAAGAGCATACCAAGTCATACTATCAGTGGACAAAGACATCATCGCAGTAATTTACCCAAAGATGTTCCGGGCCACTGAAAAGCATGGAGCTGATTCAGCGATCCGTAGGACTATGCCAGTTAAAATATATGGTTGTTGATCCAGTGGTCGGTACTCTTATGCACAAATATCTAGATACAAGGGATAGAAGGCATCACACTTGAGGTGCATTTCCTTCGGGATTTCTCGTGGTGACCCAATTCTCATTAGTATAAGCTAGAAAACAATTACTTCTCCAGGATAGTTTTGTTTTCTTGCTGACCACATGCAACGTCACTTATGTTGATATAGGAATCACACTTAATCCTATTTTTCCCGTTTTTTTCTTTGGCTGGTAAAACAGTTTATACGCAAAGTGACCAATGATATGTCGCATAAGTCAAGAGGAATAACACTGTATGAGATCAGATGTTAGAATTTGCGATTATGTTATGATATTAATTAGCCAACCGTCTCCCACATTCAATATTTGTAATATTTCTTGAAGAAAACTAATCCTGAAAATCCCTTGTTAAGAACGGATACTTCATCGCAGAGTAACAACCGCCATCTTCAGAGCAAACTAAAGAAATGAATAGATAAAACAAAACACGAAAGCATACGAAATTTTAAAATAAAAAGATTAAATGATTTTTTTTTTTAAATATTTTTCAAGGGAACTTTCTCTGGAAGGAGAAAGATAGATGGACAGAGGATTAGATTGACAATATCAAGGCGTGGATGTGACTGTCTTACACAGACCATTGCAATTTAATGAACTGACAGGTGCGGTGAATTAAGGACAAAGTTCTTATGGTAGCAGCGCTGGTAAAACAGCCACCGATTCAACAGGTGTCATGAAAGAAAGCGAGGAAATAGAGTGGAGAAGAGGCCTAGATTATACATGTTAAATTTGATAGAGTAATCTAGAGCCTACAAAGTAGAATGAAAGGGGGAGAGTAAAGTAGAGGAATTGTCTAGAGTATACATAATTGAGGAAGATAGAGGAGAGGTCTAGAAAAAAAAAGTCGAATTAAGAGCGTAAAAGAGAGGAGAGACAGCATACAAAGTAGTATTGAGAGAGGAAGAGAGTAGAGTAGATGGTGAAAGAGTAAAAATGTGAAGAGAGCCGAAGCATACTCTTCTTATTTGTTCGTTCTCCAGCTTGTGTAGATTACCAAGATATTTCCATGAGAACGGTAAGAGTTGTATTAAAAGGTTTAGCTGTGATCTACGCGAACTTCAGTCGACACATCCAATGCAGCAATGGAACATTGGTAACACTTATACATATTTCAGTTAATTTTTACAATTTCCCTGTCCTGTGTTACTTCAGCCCTCGCATTTCATGTGTCCCGACACTAGATTTTATCTCTTGATATACTTTGCAGAATAGCTTTCTTCCGCTTTGATTTTCTATGGGATGGACAGTCAACTCCACTTTCTTCTTCTTCAGCGTTCATTCTTAAACTCCCGCTGGATCTCTCTTGTAGGACAATGGTCCTACTAGATTTCAGGCAGCATATAGTTCGGAGAATGGAAATGCGTTGTGTCGTAGTTTTATTTGCATCATTGGCCCGACACATCCGACAGTGTCGTCATTGGCGCACTTTGCTACCCTTTCTAGCCCTGTCAACAAAACATGCAGCGCGAAAGTATAGAAAGTAAAGTGAAAGTAGATAGAGAAATATGTATAAATTGATGAATAGATAGAAGATAGACAGAAGGTGGTAAATAGTTCACGAATATATGAGTACAGCGTATAGTACAGCCCAAGTGAGGTCGCGACCACAAATGAGGTATGAAATGATTTTCTTTGGGGTCGTCGGCTGAAATATAAAACTTATACAATATTGATATTAACGCGTTTTATTTACGTTTTCTCTCCTTTGATTCTACATATCTCTATGAGAGTGAATTTCAACTCATTTTCACTTGTATCCACAACAAGAAACATTAAATAGTAAGAATGTTATGAGGTCGGAATTAACGAAACACCAGTCACAAATTGTGAAGCCTATTAACGAGTTACAATCCAAATCAATTGAACAAATATGCACATGTTGAAATTTTATTCAGTTACATTATATTATGTACCTAATGAAACATATTTTTTTTAATTTATCGGGGTCACTTTGTTTTTATAATTTGGGATGCTGGTCAGCTGGTTGACATAAAACGAGGGTCACTATTCAAAAAAGATTTGGAACCCCTAGTTACATTTGCACTTTGTTTCGATATGCACTGATATATGCTCTGAGCATATTATCTTAATTATCGAAAATATCGCATGGTAATGATTACAAATATTTAATTATGTCAGGGTTATAATTAGCTGAATGAATCTCATCAAATGTCATTCTCGTGAATGTGTATGAAAATCAAGTTCAATTTGTATAGTACTCGACTTTCATGATATTTTCTTCATTAAGTGAAAAGGTTTAACAAATGTGAATATGGAGTATTCTCCTTTTGTAAAATCACTAAAACGGCAGTAAAATAGCATTTGTAATAATATGATTCTATCTATTGTCTTTTCTCTGCTTTTGCTGTGAGGCGTTGCATGATTGAATGACGACAGGTTTTGGGCTATGGCAAGTTTAGTTGTTTGTAATGCAGTAATATTGTGACGTTTTAGAATGTTGGTAACTCCTTCACTCCACCTCCTTCTTAGTCTTCTTTTGTATCTTGTTGTTTCCATTTTCATTCTGTATGCTCTTGACGCTGACCAATAAGGGTTCATTCTCATTAAGTGGCCGAACCATTTCAGTATCTCTTTTTCAATATACTTCACCACAGACGTTGCTCCAACAGTTTTTGTAATCTCGTCATTCATCACATGATCTCTTGTTCGGTTTGCTGTTTTTCTAATACATCTCATTGCACATATAGTAAGCTTTCTCTCTTGTTCTTTAGTTAGTGTCCATGTCTGATATTGATAACACAATGTTCGTATGAAGATTGAATTTATGATTTGCTTTGTTTCACCCGATTTCACCCTCCCAGCGGAAATTGGGATCGATGTGTGTTTCAAAATTAGTGTACGTTCATAATTTACGCAACTGGCTTTTTGAAATCTTGTCTCGATCTCTCTGTCCAATAATATAATTAGGTTACGATATATCATGTAAAATTGCGATTGGCTGCAGAATTTTAAATCTATCTATCATTGCCATTATCTTCAGCAATTTTAATATATCTATCATTGTCATTAGCTGCAGCAATTTTAATCTATCATTGCCATTAGCTGCAGCAATTTTAATCTATATATCTATTGTATTTTTCGCAAACGCCGTTAGGCGTCATGGAAAGTTGAAGTTGTTGCGCTTGCCATGGTCAGGCCGTGGTTCTTAACAATCTCTCTGATTGAATCTTCTCATCCTCGTTCT